>VXBT01012298.1:141799-167192 GCA_013400235.1 Oriolus oriolus | reverse complement strand
GCCCTCTGAGATCATCGAGTCCGGTGTTAACCCAGCACGGCCAAAGCCACCGCTAAACCGTGTCCCCAGGTGCCACATCCACACAATCCCTGCAGGGATGGGGACTTGCCTGGGCAGCTGTGGTAGTGCCCAAACACCCTCTGAATAAAGAACCTTTTCCTAACATCCAGCCTAAACCCCCTGACATGGCTTCATGCTGTTCCCTCAGGCCCTGTCCTTGGTCACCAGAGAGATGCAGTGCCCCTCATGAGGAACCTGCAGAACGCAATGAAGGCTCCCCTCAGTGTTCTCTAGGCTCAACGAACCAAGCAAAACAAAAATCAACATTTTACCTGCACTAGGATCAGCAAAATACTGTATTTAGCAATATACAACCACTTCTATTACTTCACAGCGTGTTGGAAAATACTTCCTTTTATAAAGGACAAAATAACTTAAAAGCTCTGTTAATAAAGAAGGTTTTGGCTGTGCTGTTTGATTCCTGTGAGGTTTGGCCTGCCTCGAAGAGCAGATCAGTAAGCAAAGACCAAGCTGTCCTTTAAATTCAAAGCACACAATTCAGAGTATTAGATTAACCCATTTATATAAACCAGAGCAGTTCCAAACTAATGTAAATTGGCATCGCTCCTCTGACACCAGTGGGGGAGTGCTCACGGGCCAGAGGACAAGATTTAAACCATTCACTTCGCAGTAAAACACTTACAGAACTCATTTTTAGCACCTTTGAAACTATTGTGGCTCACGTGACAGTTGGAAATCATCTCTGTGCAGGAGCTACTTTTAAAGAACAGGCACAATTCTTCAGCTGAGACCCTTCCACATTGGTATTTACACTCCATAAAGGAGGCTGCAGCTGGAGGCCAACCTTTTTGGCGCAGAGATGCAAAAACGAGGTGTTCTTTTAGATTTCCATCCCAACATTAGGGCATAAGAGCAAAAAGCAGGAGAATGACCTTGCTGTTGGCTGCTTTTGTCACTACACCTTGTCAGACGGTAATTAAACATTCAGTGGATGCAAGATGTGGGGGAATACAATGGATCTGAAAGCTCTTTCTCATTCTTTTTGCACCAAGGGTGAGACGCTAAAGCTCAGGGTTGGCACCGAGGTGATGCTGTTTGTTGTGAGCAATGTGCCCAAGTCCAGCTTGCAAGTCTGGCAGCTGATTTTCCATCATTAGCCCGTTCCCGAGACAAAACAAGCCCTGGCAGAAAAGGGATGAGAGGGAGAAACAGCAGAAGCTTTTTATGGAGCTGACATCAGATGACCTAATGGCTGTCCTTCCCTTTGTCTCTTCTTGAGTAAGCTATAAACAGCACCAAGATGATTTATACCAATAAAATGGAAATGTTATCATCATTAACTGCGGGGTGTACTTGGCATGATCTAACAAACCAAGCCATCAACGTGGCATTAACAAGAAATACCCTTTGAACCTCAAATGATTAGTACTATTCCTGCAAATTTACAGAATCTAGTGATTCACAGCTTGTATTTTGGAAGTCTCCTCCAACTGGGACAAGAATTACTGGTAATTTCCCTGTAGCACCTTTTCCTCTTAATTTTTTTCCCCCCCAGTACACCCTGCAAGTTCCCAAAGCTGTGCCTATAAACCTGCAAGACCGAAAATGTGGGGAAAAAAAAATAGCCCAGTGTCTGCAAAGGGATCTCCTGTAGCCAAGTCTTCCCCAATCCACTGAGACCCGAGGTGAGGACTGTCAGTCCCTTCCTGTGTGGGGACTTGACGTGGCACCTGGTGACAGCAGCTCTGCCCAGTGGGTTTTGTGACCCAAAGTGAATTTCTCAGTGAACACAGTAATGTTTATATAACACTTTGCATTGGTGTTTCTAACCCCTGTATTTCAGCATTACAGATACAGATGTTATTTTCAGTGTTCCCCCATGCTTTTCGAAAATTGAAATAATTTTCAACCTGTTTTGGAGGGAGCAGTTTCTCTTTTTTTATAGGAGGAATTACAGTACCTATTCAAAGAGGGCATTATTAGACACCAAATCATTAATATTCTTTTTTGAAAGCATAGGTCATTTCAGGTTTCTTTCAAAAACCCGCTTGCCCCACAAGGAGTTAATTCTCTAATGGATTTATCACCATTCTGAAAGATTCTCTTGACAAAGTTCCTGCTCTGACTCTTCTGCTGTCTCCTCCCTTCTTTGTTCTCTTCCTTCTTTCTCCGATTACAGTTCCAAAAACAACACCCAGTCTCCTGAGGTCAATGGTTAATATGCCCTGGTGTTTATATAGGCTCCAAGCAGCAGGTTCCAGGCCGTTCAGCACTGGGCTAGCTCCAGCACCATGGCTTTCTCCTGGCAGGCGGTCCTGGCCTGCAGGAAATATCTCATCATAGCCTTGGTGCCCCTCGTGTTTCTGCCTCTGCCTCTGGTTCTGCCCACCAAGGTAAGAAATTTTAAAATTCTGTTTAAAAGCCTCCACATCTCAGAGCTGCTCCTTTTCAAGGGTGAAGAGATTCTTTCTCAGAGCACCTGCATCTACTGCTTGGAGATCTCTTTTTTTTTTTTTCCTGAGCATATTGGGGCAATATAAAAGCAGTGGGGCGTAGAAGGATGAGCAGAAACATCTGTGATTGCATCTTCTAGAAGAACGCTCAGTGACATGAGATTTTGTGACTCTTGCTTTGCATCAGGCTGATTTAGAAAAGGACTTTCTGTGCTGAAGATTATAAGGCTCAATTTTAATCCCCCTTTTCATTTTCTAACAATGTCCAGTCCACATCTTCTTTTATTTTTTTCCTTGTCGTCACTGCCACTTAGAAGAGGCATTTTCAGATAGACGAGACATTCTGATATGTAGGGGAAAATAATATTTCAGTTTTGGTTTAGCATATTTCTTTATGAATCTTCCCTAAGAAGGATTTTAAATTTAAAACACCAAATTCTGGAAGACCCCTGGCTTAGGGCTCCTTCAGGAAAAGCTCACCACAAGGAGCTGTAGTATCTGGGCAGGTATTTGTGGGACACTGATGGTTTAAAGGGAGAGCTGTGAGCTGACAGACTGCCAGTCTTCCGCTGCTTCTTCACTGTTTCTTGCACTCCCAACCTCTCCACGCAGAAAGATCGAATCTCTGCTCCCTTATTGCTGCCCCAGCACCATGAAACAGCTCATCCCAAACTACCCCTCCTGTCACTTCTCTTTGGACACCGCGTCCTAACTCTTCCCTCTGGTCTCTGCCTCCCAATCCCTGCTGACTCCCAGTTTAAAGACTCCTTCTCCAGGCTTCATTCTCCACTTCCCTAGCTCTTCCCTGCCTACCCCAAAGCTGTGCTTTCCTCAAAGCTTTGCTTCTGAGTTACCAGAGTTTGGGTTGCGAGCGCAAGTGGCACGGGCTGGAGCTGCCATGTGGCAGCTGGTGAGGTGCGGCCTCTCATTCCCTCACCATGTAAATAAAATAGTTTAAATTATTGCTTAAAAGCTCACTAGGAAGAGAAACAAAAGAAAAAGCACCTTTTTGTGCTGGTTAGCTTTCCATGGGCAAAGGAGTTACTGAAGTGAGAAGAGATCAGGAAAGTTCTAAGGAGACAGAGAGAGATTGTTTATTTTTTTTGCCCTGAGGCCACGAGTTCAAGCTCGCTTGCTGGAGGCATTGTTACATACAGTGAGTCCTTGGAGTTGCCTGTGCAATGATTTGGCAGTCTTGGTTCAGTTCCTCTTTGAAAATGGCTCTCTCTGGTTTCTATGCAGACTGCAACAAGACAAAGATTGAAAACGTCCTGGACTTTTCCCTTTGCGATTTAAGGGAACCTTTAAGAAGGTTTCTTTGGGGTTAAAATTGCGCACCGTGCCACTGCTGAGCAGGAAAAGCTGGTGCCTCTGCACACAGTGGTGTGAGCCAGCAGCTACAGGGTGGAATTTCACATTTTTTCTCTTCTCTGTTGATCTATTAACCTGCCCTCTAATGACAGAGCACTGGACACCGAGCTATTATAATTGAGAGCAAACAACGCTAAAAATCTTGCTCAAAGGCAGATGAGTGTCCTTACAGGATGGCTGGCTTTAGGAAAGCCCTTTTTCCAGCCTTTACTGAGAGCCTGTTCACAGCAGGATGGAAGACAGTGGCACCGTGCCTATGAGATACATCCCAAAGCTCTGCTAGGGTCTCTAAAAAGGCACCCATCTGTGTGTTTTCATAATAAAAATGGAGAAAAGGGATTGTCAAAATGGTGAACGGCTCTCAGTGATCAGTGGGATGAATAATTAAGGTTCTGAATGCTCTTGTTCAAAAGTAAGGCTCAGAACGGAATATTTTCATATCTTTGGGAATCTCTTTCAGATTTATTTCTTCATCCTGGCTGCTTTGGTAATTCACACCTAGATTGCTGTCTTCTTCTTTCCTCTGGACTGCTCAGCTCCCTGCACATCCTTTCCCTTCAGCAGCTCTGTAACCTCCACACCACGTTCAGAATTCCCGAGCGTGTTCCAGAGCATCACAGATTCAATCCTGCCCCCCATTATCCCAGCTCCTTGGTTTAATCCTCTGTAATCCCACCTCAACAAGCATCACTACAGTTTCATTCATACTGCCTAGTGTATTTTAGTGGACATCTTTTATCCAAGGTTTTCTTCCTTTGGATTTGGTGTCTCCCATTATTGTGCGAGTTCCAAAATGAGGAAGGTGCCAAAACCTCCAATATTACTGCTTCTTGCTTTCTTCCTCAGCCCAACCAAATGCCACTGTTGTGGCAGGTAATTTTTAGTCTTTTCTGTGTACAGAGACTGACTTAAACATTTTTGCATGAAATTTGGAGTGGTTGTCCAAAGGTTGTCTTTTTCTCAGAAAAAGAGTGACGTGAAATAGGGGATCTCACTTTCCTCAAGCAAACAAGACAACGTCAGTGGAAGCTGAAATGATCTGTGACCAGTCTTCCAGTGAGCCTTTCAAAGTCTCTACTAAGCTAAAAAATCCGGTGAAAAGTTATAAAAGTATTTACAGTTCAAGGAGTTGAATTTAGCTCTGGTTCACCTGGGCCATGACCTGAAGCCCGTGCGGGAACAGGTGGAGAAGCCCTGACTGGATCAGTAACTAATTCTACAACTCAAGGACATAAATGTATAATTTAACACCATCAGCACAATCAAGAAGCCTGTGCAGTGATTGCCAATCCCTTATCATGAAAGGTCCAAAGTCATCCATGTTCCTCTTCCTCAGGTACTGTTTTTGCCCCCACTGAAGGTCTCACCTTCTCCTCAGAGTTCTGATGAGATTGGTGCACAGTTTGCCATTTGATTAGGATCTGCACAGGTCAGGGGCTGGATGGGAGAGAAGCACAGGAAATAACCTCTTCTCTAATCCCTTTATCAGGCAATGAATGTAATTATGTATTATTGGCTTCTGGAGAGGGCCCGGGTTCGATGTTCAGCCTGTTCTGATTGCACGTCCCCTTCCCCTGGCAGGAGGCAGAATGTGGCTATGTGATCATACTGATGGCACTTTTCTGGTGCACAGAAGCCCTGCCTTTGGCTGTCACAGCTCTCCTGCCCGCCCTGCTGTTCCCACTAATGAATGTCATGGATTCAACAACAGTAAGAGATCTTGCTCCATTTATTACTCCATCACCTTGTTTTATGCTGGGATTATTCCCCAGGATTATATTACTGTCATCATTATCATCATCATTATATTTATATTATTGACAGTATTGTTATTTTATTTTAACTTAGTTTTTATTATTATTCTCTGTCTTCTGCATGGACTAGAACTTGCACGAGCCCAGAGTGAGCTCTGGGTGGAGCTGCTAATCTGAAATGAAGGAAAATTCAGATGCAGCCCAGAGTTACTCCCTGCTAACGCCTTCGGAATAACCTCCCTCAGAAAATGCCCTCTTTCCTGTGACTGTTCCCTCTCCCTTCTCCCACCTTGCAGGTCTGTCAGGAATACCTGAACGACACCAACATGCTCTTTTTGGGGGGCCTGATGATGGCCATTGCCATCGAGAGGTGGAACCTGCACAAGCGCGTGGCTCTGAGGGTCCTGCTCATCACTGGTGTCAGACCAGCCCTGTGAGTAACAGTGGTGGGAACGCTGGGGGATAAAGGATTTTATGGCATTAGGTCCCATGTCTGATGTGAAGCTGCAAATCATTCCCTACAGATGCCTTCCTAAAGCCCAAGTGAGTTAATGCCTGAGCAGGCCTTGCAAACGGGGATCCTTCGAGGTGTTACACAGCTGGTGTGTCATTTTTTTGGAATTCCAAAAGGCTTTAGGTGGAGAAACAGCAACGAGAGAGTCAGTGCTGGAAAGAGAAGGGTGCTGCCAGGCTGGGCCAGGAGCACAGCTTTGGACAATCAGGAAATACCACAGCTGGAACACAGAAACCATGGACACTCTGCCTGCTGCTGATTGCAAAGACAGGAGAAAATATGGGGGTGCTTGCTTTGAAAACAACAAATGTTTTCCAGACTGGAACTTTAAGCTATGCACAGGCTGCATCACCCTGTTTAATCTGTCTCAGCTCATAAGAAGAGGGAATACTGAAGGAAATTACAAAGCAATAGAATAAAAATGCATACAAGATAAACCCCTTTTCATCTGATATATAATCTACATCTCATCTAAAGAATAATTTTGAGACAAATAACAGAGTAATACCGAAACGAGGATTAGAATTTTAGATGAGTGAGAAGAGAATCTTAAATAATAGAGGTGGGATGAAATAACAAGAGAAAAAAATTTAAAAAGAGAGATCATCTTCCTTATGGCTTAAACTGATTCTCATTTGGGATCAAATTCAGCTTGCAATTCCTCTTCAAAATATATTATAGTGCATTAACATGTGTTACTGAGAAATGTCTTCCTCAGGAGGATGTGGAATAAGCAGGATCTGACTGGAACAACTGCTTGCTCCAAGCTACCAGCTTCCACTTTCCTAGTGGAAAAAAATTGTTTGAAAAAGAAAATTAGTGTTAAATTTAACACTAGCATGTAAAAAAAATTGTTTGAAAAAGAAAAATTAGTGTTAAATCTTAACTGTGTTTCTCACAAAGCAAACCGGGGTGGGGATTGCTGAGCATTTTCCAAACCCAGCACTCGTAGCTGACTCTTTGTAACCAAAATAAAGAGCATTGCAGGGCTGACTTCTGACCCAGCTTTCCCAAACCTTCTCATTCCAGACTCCTGATGGGTTTCATGGTTGTGACAGCCTTCCTGTCCATGTGGATCAGCAACACAGCCACCACTGCCATGATGGTGCCCATAGCGCAGGCGGTGATGGAGCAGCTGCACAAGTCAGAAGTCGAGTCCAGCGCTGCTGGCCAAGTGTCTGAACACACCAACAAAGCCTTTGAGCTGCAGGAAAAGTCGCCCGACAGCATCAAGGAAGCAGAGGAAAAAGGTGGATGGGTTGTGGGTGGTTTTCTCTTCAGGGTGATAGAGGACGACCTGGTGCTTTCTGCTGTCGTAACAGTTCCTAGTAAATTCTAAAAGGAGACTGCCCCTAAAGCATCCTGACTGCACCACAAAGCTCTTCCATGAACCAGACAGAACCACAGTGAGCTACTGACTTGGCTGAAGTTAAATCAGAAAGTACAAAGAGCTGATACCTACTCAATAAACCGACAAAAAGTGTAAATTCTCCACTAGGGGAAGCCTTTAAATCAGGCTTGCTATTTCCCTGCATATTTATGTTAGTTCAATTATTATCTACTGTGTAACTTATCAGATAATAGGGAATGCCCAAGGGAGAATTTCTGGCCCATTTCCAGCTGGAAGGTTAGGGATTAAAATGATCTTTCTAATCCAAAGGTACACAATCAAGCAACAATATCTCTTTACCAGCTGTCTTGCCCTCTCCCCACCTTTGAGGCGATTCCAGGGTTTCTGGACATCAGTCTCAGTGCCAGCAGACAGGTGCTGGTGCAGAACAAGTTCCCTTCAGCCCAGCTCCTCCAACTCTGCTATAATTCCCTGAATTCTTGCCTCACTCCCCTCCACGTGCAGTTCAGACATCGCCCTCGTTCACCAGGAAGTCTCAGCAGTAGGTTCAAACTCTATCACACATTTCAAATTCTCCTCCGAAAAACTGCTCTGTGTCAAGACAACCAGTGAAAAATGGGCAGAAGATCAAAGAATTAACAATTCCAGCCTTAAAATGACGAAATGCCGTTCCTTCAGCTTTGAATGAATTGTGTCCTAGCCTTGAATTATTGAATTATGCAGGCCCAAGGCCTTTTCCTGTCCAGTATAACTCCTGCATCTCTTTTGTTCCTTGGGATCTAGATGATTCTCATGTCCTGACAGTTGAGGAGGAGAGAAAGACAAGCGAACTTCTTGAGAAGAAACACTTGAAACTCTCCAAGGGAATGTCCCTCTGTATTTGTTACTCATCCAGCATTGGAGGGATCGCCACTCTGACTGGGACAACACCAAATCTGGTGCTGCAGGGACAAGTAAACGGGTAAGTCTGGCTGAATGTGGGGTTACACACCCACCAAAGTGCATCACTCTGTACAGCTGACTGCCAGGCAGCACAGAGAAGGAAAAAGTCAGTTAAGTCCCTTTCCTGGGAAGTGAGCTTCTCTTCCTTAATGGGCCCCACAGAACCTCCCCTTTTCTGGCTCATTAGTGAAGGACAGAAGAGAATGATGCCTAAAAAGGCCAACCTGGAAACAGAGACCGGACAGGAGTAAGGGAATAAAGGTGGATATTTATTGGAAAGGCCTTCAGAGGCACACCCTGGGCAGGCCAAAGGCTGCACCCGAGATGGACCCCGAGTCACGAGTTCTTCACACTGTTACAGGTTTGGTCCATTTGCAGATCAGCATAAATTGGCCAATTAAACTTTAGCTAATGATGGAACTGCCCCTCAGCTCGCCCCCCTTCTCAAGGTGCTGGGTTACACATTTTGGGCCTGGGACGAGCTGGGTGTCCTTGCAGAGCAGGCCTGGAAAGGCTTTGTTATGTCTGTGTGAGCATGAGAGAGCAGCAGCTGACAGGCTGCAAGGCAGCTCAGAGTCACACACTGGGAACGCAGAGAATACAGAATTTGGAAAATATGAAAGTTAAAACCTAAGGCACCAAGAATGTGGAGGTTTGGATGCTAACAGCCACCTGCATTTTCCAGGCTCTATCCTGGCAACGGTGGCGTTGTCAACTTTGCCTCCTGGTTCTCCTTCGCCTTCCCCACCATGGTGGTGCTGCTGATTCTGGCGTGGATGTGGCTGCAGGTCCTGTACTTGGGCTTCAAGTGAGTACCCCTGAGCCCCTGCAACCCAGCTGATGGGGCTGTGACCAAGGACTTGTTTAGCATGAGTGACCCTCTTACTGATGAGAAAAATCACACAGCAGGTGACAAAGTCCTCGCACAGAGCAGAGACCAGAACAGCACACTCTGTTAAAATTAAGCAAGTTTTTCTTCGAGGAATCTGATCAAAGCCCAGCTAAATGTACTCTGTAGATGAAAATAGGAAGCTCTGAGTGCATAGGACCTGTTCTGCAGCATTGCTGTCGTGTCCTAAGAGATTGCTGTGCTCCAAAGCAGGAAATTGATTTCTACAGAGAGCTGGTAAATGCCTTTGTGCCCAGGGTTGCTTCAGCCCTAGAGGATTAGTTCTGTGCTAGTTCTGGTGCAGATCTCCCCACACAACCAGCATTCCCTGCCTGCTTAATACCCAGCCTATCATGTTTGTATTACCCCAAATTCCCTTATTTTACATGGAAAGATGCTGTAACACCTGAAATGGTGCTTTCATCTTGAAAATCTGCCTTTAAAATTCTCATTTTCTGTTGTTGTAAAAAGCTTGGCAACTCTTTACTTCCTAGTGATCAAACACTCTTATCAATCACATTCACATTGTCTTGGAATGTCCATGGAATTTAAGGTCTCTTCCAACACAAACCATTTCGTGATTCTGTAATTTTTTTCCTCATGTGCACAGATATCTCACTTCTTTATATTTAACTCATGAGCTTTTAGGGTCAGGAAGATTTTTTCCGATCATCTGGTCAAGACATGCAGTTTCTACTCACCATGGTTGATGATTATAATATACTTAATTTCAATATTCATATATAAATACATGTAAAGACATTATGATTGAGTATAAAAATTGGATTCTTAACTCTGAGGATATCTGGCAAAATTCTCTGGTATTTCTCATCCATTTTTTTCCAGTTTTAAGAAGAATTTTGGTTGTGGTATCAGTCCTGCCACCAAGGCTAAGGAAGAACAGGCCTATGAAATCATCAAGGAAGAGAACAAGAAACTGGGCAAAATTAAATTCGCAGAAATAGAAGTTTTGATCCTCTTCATTCTCCTGGTAGTGCTGTGGTTTACAAGAGAACCTGGGTTCTTCCCAGGCTGGGCAACAGTTCTCTTCAACAAAGATGGTACAAGGTAGTGCCACTCCTCCTCCTCACTTTGAATAACAATGAGAAAGGCTGGGTTTTACCCAGCTGAAAACACAGCTGACTAAATACACGACTGGTCTATTGCAGCTATGTCACCGATGGTACAGTCGCCCTCTTCATTGCAATTTTGCTCTTCATCCTCCCCTCTGGCTTTTCCAACCAGGACAGCGACGAAGAGCAAACTGAAGGTGAGTTACTGAAGCACCGAAAATCAGTACAGGTTATGTGGGAAATTTTACGGTTTTGGGTTTACAAAGGAAATTTCAAATATTAAATCACAATTCAAACTGCTCTTCCAGCTGTGTGCTTTAGGTTAGGCAGAGCACATATCCCATCAAAGTTCTCTGTTTCTCATCATTTCACTAAGCAGGAAGCTCTTGTCCCAGCAGCGTTCCTGCCCCTGTTGCACACGTGTGTAAAGGATCCCGAGGCTGGAATCTTCAGGAGGGAATACTTGACTTAACAGAAACCACACAGAGTTGTTGCCACACCTTTAACTCCCCCTTCCCTGCCTCCTCCTGTGCTCCTTGGAGCAGCTACAGATCATTCATTAGAGGTTTTGCAAGTCAAGTTTTAAAACCTTCCTTGGTGGCGCTGCCAGTGTTTGCTTTCAGGAGATAATTCCAGAGTGTGCTGACAGAAGGGATTCCTGCCCTTCAGACCAAACTCATCTCCCACCAAGAAGTTCTCCTTTCTTTGGAGGGGGTAACGTGGCTTCACAAAATCTCTTTTGGGTTCCAGGGGGCAGGGCAAAGTTCCGGGCGCCTCCGCCCCTCCTGGACTGGAAAGTCGTTCAGAAGAAGATGCCGTGGAACATCGTGTTCCTGCTGGGAGGTGGCTTCGCCTTGGCCAAAGGCAGTGAGGTAACATCCCTCGGCTCACCTGGGGTTTGTGTCTTCCTGGGTGGTTTCTTCTCCATCTCGCTCCTGGTGCTGTCCCAGGACACCAGAGGGCACACTGGGAGCATCAAACGCTGCATCCTTGGAGTCCCAAGATCGGGACAAATCCTTGTTGTTCCCCGTGCAAGGGGATGGCACCGCCGCTCAGGGCAGCACAATTAGCTGTGTTTCCAGAAAAGTGGCTGATTAAGAAACTGCCCAGACACATTAAAGGTTCTTCTAAATAAAATGTAATTGATGTGGCCAGCATGAGGAGTTAACGTACCCGGGAGGGGTCTCCAATGTATTTCAAACCAAGGATTTATGGAAACAGGATTTAAATTAAACTTTTAGAAGAGAAATGTAGAGCTTGCTAGAGAAACTTCAGGAGCAGGTAAAAACATCTGCAGGAGTCCAGTGCTGCACGTTATTTTTCAGTAATGATTTAAGTGACGAAACAGACAATCCATTTATTAAATCTATAGACAATGAAGAAATTCTAAAAGGCTTCAAGTGCCTGGAAATACTAGTTTAGAATTCAGAGATCAAAATTAAAATGTAAAAGTACATGTTTGGAAAAGGAAATATTTAAGAAATCACATTAATTTATTCTAGAATAAATAATCAAATGTATAAAAGCTGCTGCAGAAAGCCCAGAATGACAGGGAGGATGCTGCTACTTCCAAGTGACTGACAAGGATGAAGGGTGTGAAAAGCTTCAGACAGTTATCAAGATCTCAGACAATGTGATGAAGTGATTAAATCACTAGAGCATCTGATAAGATATAGATATATAAAAATTATAGGAAATTAATTCAAATACCTTTGCTTACATTTAAAAAAAAGCACCTCAGATATTGATCATGTACAAGTAATGATCTGAACAGAGAAATAATTATTTGCTGTCAATCATGCACTATAAATGCAGTATCTCCTCCTTTCCAACTCCATGGAAGGGAAATAATGTTTATTTTTATTTAAGCTGCTGAACAATCCTGTCTGTGAGCACTGGCTGTGCTTTTCTGCAGACAGCAGTTTGCATGAGAACGGCTCTGAGAAGGGAGGGTTGGGACAGGCTCTCTCCTCTGCAGCCTGGCATCCCTCTTGGCTCCGTTGCAGGAATCTGGTCTGTCTAAGTGGCTGGGCAGCAAACTGACCCCTCTGGAGAGCATCCCTTACCCAGCCATCACCTTCCTGCTGTGCCTCCTCATCGCCACCTTCACCGAGTGCGCCAGCAACGTGGCCACCACCACCCTCTTCCTCCCCATTGTGGCTTCAATGGTGAGTCCCAACATTCCAAAATGCTCTTACAAGGACAGTTTTCAGCTCCTCAGTTGTCACAACCTGGCTGACAAAGCCAAGCACTGGTTCCTGTATCCCATCAGGGGTAAAAATCTTAAAACAAAAATAAAAGTGTGTGTGTGCCTACACAAACACACACCGTGCTTAGTTCAACCTTCCTAAAATCATTGCTGGTGAAAAGCGAAGGGATTAAATTCATTGGCATATTAGACTTTGCCTTCTGGCCTAAACATGAGGTCACTGCCAGCTGTACTTGTTTTTTCCAATTTGTTCTGCACGGAGACAGCACCAGCAGCAGCCTTTGCTTCCCTGCAGCATTCCATGACTGAGTTTCACCCCCACCGCTGGCCTTCCAGAAGTCTCTGAAGGTGATAGCGTGACCTAATTCAGACTTCTGCATTTCCACAGGAGGTTCCCGTTGCTGGGGGAGACAGAGTTCTGCAAATTGAAAAGCTGGTCCCAGACAGAAACTGGAATGAGCTCTTCCAGAATCTTTTTGCACAGGCCACAGACTCCAGCCAAGCCCTAAACCAAAGCTCTCACCTTCGGAGCTTCACTTGCCTCCCCTGATAATTTAGTTTTGTTCTTAACCAATATGAAGGCAGGGTTTAGAGCTGAATATAAGTGTTATTTATCCATTTATACAGCAGCAACACAGAGCCCTGACCACAAAATCAATTCTCGCATTTGCTGCGTGGAGACGCTGGAAGTGTCTAAAGCAGCACGAAAATGAGTGGCTGCAGGGTTTGGGCAAGGACGAGGCTTCTGACATGGACAAATAGACTCAGTTTTCTGCCTAAAGGGGCATTTCTGTGATTTTTGGGTATCAAAACCATCATCTCTGCTCTCTTTTGTCGTGCACAGGCTGAAGCAATTTGCCTCAACCCTCTCTATGTCATGCTGCCCTGCACACTCTCCGCATCGCTGGCATTCATGCTCCCCGTGGCAACTCCTCCCAATGCCATTGTCTTCTCCTATGGACAGCTCAAGGTTATTGATATGGTGAGAAAAAAAAAAACAAAACACTTTCTTTCCAGAATTTTCACCCCTAGGTTTGATCTTTCCTTTTTCTAATGCTGGTTCTTTCTGGGGGAGCGTTAGAAAAGTCGGCGTGCCTGGCTTTTGTCAAATGGAAGGAAGACGTGTGCACGTTAATAAAGGGTCACACTGTCTCTGATACAGTCTGAGAACATTATAAAGCTGCTGATGAGCTTTTAAAGAACAGCCAGGGCCTCTTGAAGATTTTATAATAAGAGCTGTCAGTGTCTGAACTGCTTGAAAAGCCCAAATATAGAGCATGAGGGTGTCAGTGAGCCCTGTGACCTGGGCAGCCCAGGGACAGGGAACGGCCTGGCACATCTCACTGGGTGCCCTGATGCCTCAGGAAATCACTAAAGAAACAAGGACAGAGGTGCCATGTCTCCTGATAACTTCCCTAACTTATAATTGATCCAAGAAGAAACCCAAAGTAACATTAGAGAGAAACACCAGCTCAGAAGAGAAGTGGATTAAAAGGATTTCAGGGCTTCTAGTTTAAGAGTTTTATCCAATGGACACTTTTCCCTTTGTACAAATTATATTTGTGAAGAAAACCAACTTAAATATAATTTGGTGGACACGTGGAAAAAGGCTGAACAGAAAACCAAACCACACAAACAATCCTAACCAGCAAGGAAGGAAAAGAGTGCTCAGGGCTGCTAACAACCCTCCTCTTTTATAATTCTAGGCCAAAGCTGGGTTTGTACTGAACATCCTGGGAGTTCTGACCATAACTCTGGCCATCAACACCTGGGCTTCATCCTTGTTCCAACTGCAAACATTCCCATCGTGGGCAAACAGTTCAGGGACCTGCCTGTAACGTGGGGAGGAGCCAGAACCCAGACTGTTCCTGTCAGAGCTACAAGGAGAGCAGGACAATCACCCACGCGGGCAGTGCTTAAGAGAAAAGCCTGGAAAAGGACAAGTAAAATCCTCCCGTTGATGACAGCAATAAAATTGCCCAGGTGCTGTTCAGTCGGCAGCTCTGTCACCCCAGCAGGAAGACGAGGTGACTTTCGGCTTCCCAGCCCTCCCACCTTTAGATTTTTCTGCTTCTTCAGGGGTGTTTTCCCCCAGTGCTTTTCCAGTAAGTCTGAAATTCGCAGCGAGAGGAAAAGAGAGGAGTGTGAGCACGGGAAAAGGAAGGAGAGAGACTCTGAGTTCCTGATGTCACACACGGACCTGTGCTGTCGCCGCCCTCCACCTGTGTATATGTGTGTATATGTCCGAGGTGTACACGATTGTTCTATACTCTGTGGGCCCTGGCAGCGAGGTGTGTGCTGTGTGATTACAGAAGAATCACTGTCAGCCCACCCTGTTTGGAAATGTATTTATTTGCTGTCTCCTTGTGAGGAATGTGGAAGATTATTTTTCTCCCGGAATATCAGCCCCGTTGTTATTTATGTCAGATTGCAGCCTGCAAGGTCATAATGAGGCTTTTTCTGGTGAAGGAGAGAATTTTTGTGTCCTTAAATAGATATGATTGAATTAAAGATTTTTTTTTTAATGTACCCCTGTGTTCTAGAGTTTATTTTTTTAATTATAAATCACTGCTTCTGTCTTCCTTGTATCAACTGCTTGTCCATGTGCTCACATACAGTATCTCTAAATAGGCAGAGAAATCAGCATAGTGGATTTTCTCTTATCTTTAAAGTAGTAATTACGTTGTTATTAGTATTGAGTCCAATTTTCCTGGAATGTCCAACCCAAGATTTTCCCTTTAAAAAGCCTGTTATGTAATCCTGTTACATATCTAATCCCTATTCTGCTGGAGCTGACTTTCAGGAGCAGATAAATTCCTGACGACCAAACTGATAAAGGAATATCCAAAGGCGCTTTGCCAAACCTATCTCTCGGTGCCATAAGTGAGGTTGGGTTCAGACAGAGCAGTTACTCACTGTGTGCCCCTGGAGTTTGCTCTGAAACCTCTGTTCTGTCGTTACCTGCCTAAATTTTGCACAAAGTGCATTTCTGAAATCCCACTCTGGTGGGATCTCCATACTGGTTCCATGAGAGGGAAAATGAGGGAATTTCACTCTAAAATAATGTGTTTTCTCTTCAAAATCTTTCTCTTTTCCTTCTCTACCCTAAGTATTTGGAGACAAGGACAGCGTGCAGTGTAATCTTGACTTATAAAATGTCAGAATTCACTGACTTGCAGCAGTTTCTTTCCAGTTCCAAATATCCAGACAATTCTAGTGCTACTCATTGATCCCTCAGCACTGATGGTTCCACTGGCTCTGGAAATCACTGTCTTGGAAAGAACAGCCTGGTATTAACCCTCCTGTGGCTTTCACAGACTTTTAATTTGGTGTGAGACAGAGATCCAACAGAACATCCACAGCTCCAGAAGGGAAGGCAATTATTCTCTGTCACTAATGAGCTCCTGGGTAACTGATTTCAATCACACAATTACTTGCTCAGGTCACTGCTGAACCACTCTCCTTTCCCTTTGCATTTACCTCCACCAAATAACACCCAAATCTTTTTAAATATTTTCATTCCTCTGCTCACCCTGTGTCTGAGGACCTAAAAATGACAAACTGGAGCAGATGATTTGCTGTGAGCCTCTCCCTTCTCCCTCCCTTTGTCTCCAGCATCAGGGCAGTGTGCTCTGCTTTTGTTTGCTTTTTTGTTTTCTTTGAAATACTCGCACAGACTTTGCATGTCCTTCTAAATTACTGCTTAGCTAAGCAGGAAAGGTGGAATTCTTATAACATTTCCCGTCGGCCTCTCCTTCCAGCCCTTTTAAAACTGTGTTATGGTTCTTTGAAGTCTTTTTCTATTCGTCTACATTATTCAGAGGCTGTGGTGTGCATAAAGTACCTGCAGGAGCACAGGTGCAATCTTTATGCCAATCTGAAGAAGAAAGGAGGGAGACATCAAGTAGCACAGAGTGTCATAGGGCCAGTGCATTAATGCTGGGTGTTCCGTGTTCATTAACGTGGGTGAGCACACAGAGATTTGCCAGGGAATACCTGCAGTGAAGGTTACTCAGAGGGTGTAAAAACGCCCAAATTCCAGAAAAAAAATTGGGATGAAAAGCTGTAGGAAGAGAAGAAGAAGAGAAGAGAAAGAGAAAGAGAAGAGAAAAGAGAAGAGAAGAGAAGAGAAGAGAAGAGAAGAGAAGAGAAGAGAAGAGAAGAGAAGAGAAGAGAAGAGAAGAGAAGAGAAGAGAAGAGAAGAGAAGAGAAGAGAAGAGAAGAGAAGACCAGGACACGAAGAGAACTGAGAATTTCATGACCAGCTTCCACCTTGCAGTGATGGTGGCACTGGGCAGTTTATTGCCTTGGGTGTGTCTGAGCTCAGGACCAGTCAAGGTACAGCTAAATATAGTGTGCTTGTGCAAAAACCAGTAACACTATTAAAAATTTTCATAATTTTCTAAGCAAAGCAGGTAGAAAGTGTTTCTAAGCCCCATTATTACCCGGATCACCTTTGAAGGGTGGTTCCCCATTATGTTTCCAGATATTGCCCTCAAGGAGTGGCTCTATTTCCCATTGTGCGATCAAATTGCACAATCTGCTGTGAAACTGCTGGCTCAGCACCTGCTGTGCTCAGCTGTGATTCCCAGTGCAGCTCCTCGTAATGCCTTAGGTTTTAACTTTTACATTTTTCAAATTCTGTATTCTCTGTGTTCCCAGTGTGTGACTCTGAGCTGCCCTGCAGCCTGTCAGCTGCTGCTCTCTCATGCTCACACAGACATAACAAAGCCTCTCCAGGCCTGCTCTGCAAGGACATCCAGCCTGTCCCAGGCCCAAAATGTGTAACCCAGCACCTTGAGAAGGGGGGCGAGCTGAGGGGCAGTTCCATCATTAGCTAAAGTTTAATTGGTGAATTTATGCTGATCTGCAAATGGCCCAAACCTGTAACAGTGTGAAGAACTCGTGACTCGGGGTCCATCTCGGGTGCAGCCTTTGGCCTGCCCAGGGTGTGCCTCTAAAGGCCTTTCCAATAAATATCCACCTTTATTCCCTTACTCCTGGCCAGTCTCTGTTCTCAGGTTGGCCTTTTTAGGCATCACTCATCTCGGAGCTGACACCGAGTTTGCTTTCCATAAGGGATAAACTCTGGAATGAGGAGGGGATTTGGGCCTTTTTCGCCTGCCTCGGCCCAAAAAGCGCTCGGCAAAACCACAAAACACAGGTTTCCCACAGTGTGTGCCAGTGAGTAAGTGGGTGACTCGGAGTCACCTCCTCCATTCTCCCCGCAGTCATGGAGCTGTCCTGCCTTGCCTTGCCCAGCCACACGAGCACACACACGGCTTCTGCAGGCACACACATGCACTGCCAAGGTGAAAAAAAAGGAGGCCTTAGCCCGGTAAACACACACATTTCTGTGACCACACCGTAAAAGCTGGTGGTTTCTGGGCAGGCTCCTGAGAATCGCTTACATTTGGGGAAAGGCACCCGGCCGTAAACACCTCGGCAGCAATTTGTAAAGTGGCATGGGAGTGATGCAAGGGTCACTGAAATCATAAACAGACTTAACAGGACACATGGCATAAACCAGGATGAAGCCAGCACATCTTTCTAATCCTCAAATTGGTTTGGAGAAACCAAAAATTTGCTCCCAGTCACTTAAGAGGTATTAAAATGAACCTTGTTGTACAGCACTGACATTTTGAAATACGTCCAGGCTTTACAACTCAATTCCTAAACTCTCATTAAAAATAAAAATACATAAATCAAATCTACTTGGAAGGACACATTATCATAAAATGGACACGAAATAATTCTCAAAAAGGTGAAAATCATTTTCAGCAAACCAACACAAAGATAAGGGTTTGTGTTTTATTCAATAATTAGCAGCATGTAGTTAACTATGGACCTTTCTTCAGGAGCTGTAAAAGCAGTTCCACTCGTGTCCTTGAGGAAATTCCTCCCTTGGATAACTATGGCCTGTTGGCAGCATCTCCAACCCTCTCTCCATTTGGCTTATTTTACTTTAGGAATACAACTCTCTGCTCCCAATTAGGCCATTGGATTAAGTGCTTGCAAAGGCAGAAGTACAGTTTAAACCCTCTGCAATGATGAATAACTAAAGAACAGAAAGCAGAAACACAAGGACTTAAGAAACACATAACTTGAAATCATCCAGGAATTTCACAACCCTCTTTTTTTTTTTTTTCCCAACATGGGACCAATAAAACTATTTACAACTTGATTCACTGAACTTTATGGCTTGAGTTGGTAATGACCAAGGTGCCAAAGTCTGGAAATGAAGTGGTTTGAGTGTACTAATCACCTGGTGTCCAAACTAACAACTGTTTAATAGAACTTAATCACTACTGTCAATGCTGGGTATTTTCTCCTATTAAAGGAA
This sequence comes from Oriolus oriolus, assembly GCA_013400235.1. Taxonomy (NCBI): domain Eukaryota; kingdom Metazoa; phylum Chordata; class Aves; order Passeriformes; family Corvidae; genus Oriolus; species Oriolus oriolus. The sequence goes on along the minus strand of VXBT01012298.1, from coordinate 148,272 downwards.
ACATTTAGTCTTATTTATCCTTTAATCATATTAACACACCGAAACCATCCAGGTGCCATCCAGGAGGTGCAGGTTCCCTCCCCACGTGTCACCTCCTGGCTGCAGACACTGCACTAGGCCATGCCCAGGGTCCCCAAATCCAGGCCAAGCACCTGGTCTGGTGTTGATTTTCCTTGGAAAACTCCCTCAAACAGCCGAGGAATGGAACAAGGGAACACTTTTCAAAAGCAACGCAGGGTGGCAGAGTCGAAAAATTAATAAAATGTATTAAAATTGTCCAAAAGAGAAAAAAAATCAAAACAAGAAAAACAAACTTGAAAATAGAGAAGGAACAGAATGGTAATTCAAGGGTTCAGCACTTATATATTGTTATGAATCAGATCAGATTCAACTGCTTCCAGCCTCAGATGTATGAGGTATTTGTGATCTAACAATTAATCACAACCACTTTTAGTTACCACTGCACTTGAAATATTAACTAGAATCAATTAAACCATCAGAAACTTACTCTGCTTCCAATTTACACCATTCAGACAACTTCAGGTCCTGCCCACCTAAGCAGCACTCCAGGAATTTCCTCACTTCCCTCGACCCCTGTGCAGTCCGTGAGGAGCAGAGCAATTCCAAGTTTTCCCCACACCTGCCCCTGGGACCTAGGGCTCTCCGTTCTTTGGAAGGGAGTGGACACCCAGTTTCAGCAATTCTGCTGATTCTCGTTTCTTTCCACCAAGACCAGGGAGAAGTGGTCAGAGTTGTCTGTGAAAATAAAGAACATTCATATGGAATTTCACAGTGTGAGACGAGCAATGCGTGTGCAGAGCGCTCCAGGTAGCTGGACTGGCACCAGTTTTACCAGCTGCCTCTCCAGGGGACCTCAGTGAGCACTGCTTAGTCTGGGGCAGTTTAGTGGCTGCAAAAAGGAAAGCCACATTTCCCTTTTTCGCTCTAGGACTCTCCTGATGAGACTTGCCAGAGAGCTGAAAATGGATCCTCTTTATTTTTGACTCGCCTGTCACCCGAAGGGAGCCTGAATTTTCCTCCTCGTTCTCACCTCTGGCAATGTCATTCCTGCTCCATGAAACGTGCAGTCATAAATCACTTGTCTGCATCACAGACAACACGGCTGTACAGTGGGAGCTTCCTCACACCTGCGCTTTTGCTTTTCCCCTCAGACCTCAGCAAGTGGTGTTGTGGCACTGCGAGCTACAGTTGGCACTGGAGGAATGGCAGTCCCACAAGATTCTATGGAAATAATCCAAAATAACCATTGTAATGCCTTTAGTGCTGTGTTTTTATCACCCAGGCTCTGTGGCAGACAGCAACGTCATCAGAATCGGTTCTGAGGACTTTTAGAGTGAAGACAGGGCAGGTTTTCCCCTCAGTTATTGGCAAAAGCCAATGATCACAGCCAGAGCTACCTGGATAGTCACAGTAAATCAGTGGATGGCACAGTAAAAACAAGCACCAATTTCATGCTCATGCATTATCTGTTAATTTAAGATGCTCTAACTGCTGGTGGATTACCTGGTGCATGGAGAAGACGAAAATAAATTTCTGAAATATATTCAGAAAAGCCTGAGGTAGAGCTGCCAGAGGGGCAGGCTCTGACTGAATCCTGGCTCCAAGAAACCAAAGCCTCTCTCCCAAGTGAGCACAGGGGGTGTGGAAGTGCAGGAGTTCACGCTGCAAGCTCCTGTATTTTGGCAGAGATTCTATAAGGGAAGAAAAAAACCAAAACATGCAGCTTATTAGCCTAGAAGAAAAATCTTTGTTCTGTTTACACAGTAACCACACACCTGTATCTCAGAAATATGAGACAAGTGACGGGAAAAGGGGAGGGGACTGACATCTCTGTTTTCCCCTGCACCAGGTGCAGCCAGCTCTGTAATATCTTTCCAGCCACTATTTTGACTCAGTGCCACTGTTGGCCTCCTGGACCTGCTGAACAGCCCCTGCAGGGAATGACTCCAAAACATGCCCATGCTCCCTGCTCCAGCAAGATCCGCTCCTACCTGGAGCCCTGGCGGGTGCAGGCACGAGTCAGCCAAATCCTGGACCCATCCTAGCACAGCTGCAGTCCCTGCAAGTCACAGAAAGACAAAAACCACTGAGTTTTGTACTAAATTATTCTATGGATTTGGTTTTCTTACAGGACATACCTATTTTTTTTTTGGTGCTGCCAGCTTATGTCCCATTTTTATGGGGCAAAAATGTGGCATTAAGGGAACTTGTCCTGTCACAATAAAACATCAGGGTAGGGGACAGAGCTGAAGAATGTCCCATCTCTTTAACTCCCCAAACCAAAGTACAACACAGTAAAATCCATTTGCATTAATGGCACCAAATTTGTGTGTCTGGTTTTACTGAATACGATTGTTTGATATTCCCGGGCAAACAGAGAAGAAAAGAGGTGTGTATATATTAAAAGAATAAATTAATGTTTTTATCGGAATAAATTTCTTTGTATTATGAGAACGACAGAAAAAGCTGCTTTACATTTGTTGGGACAGCAGCCACGTGAGTAACAAGGTAGCTCCCACTGCAATGCTGATTAAGTGGCTCCAACCAGGGAATCGTGGAATTGTTTAGGTTGGCAAAGACCTTTAGGATCACCGAGTCCAACCGTTAGCCCAGCTCTGCCAAAGCCACCACTGACCCGTGTCCCCAGGTGCCACATCCACACATCTGTTAAATCCACCAGGGAGGGTGACTCCACCACCGATGGCCCTTTGGGTGAAGACGTTTTTCCTGAGATCCAATCTTCCTGAGGCTGCACCCAACCCCCTCATCCAGACCACTGATGAAGATATGAAGCAGGACTGGCCCCAGTCCTGGACCTGGGGAGCACTGCTGGTGACCAGCCCCAGCTGGGTGTGACTCCATCCACCACCATTCCCTGGGCTCCAGCCAGTGTTTTACCAACAGAGCAGCCAGTTTCCCTAGGAAAATCCAGTGAGAAGTGGTGTCAAAGCCTTTCCTAAAGCCCAGGAGGGCACATCCCAGCCTTTCCTTCACCCACTGAGCGGGTGACCCTGTCCCAGCATGAGATCAGGTTGGTCAGGCAGGACCTGCCTTTCATGGCCCTGTGCCAGCTGTGCAGGATCACCTGGCTGTCCCGTACGTGCCACGGGATGGCATTGCAGAGGGTCTGCCCCACAGCCTGTCCTGGCACTGAGGTCAGGCTGGCAGGTCTGCAGCTCCCTGGATTCCCCTTCAGATCCTCCGTGCAGGTGGGTGTCACGTTTGGTGACCTCCAGCGAGCTCCGGTCAGCCAGAGCTGCTGGGGAATGATGGAAAGTGGCTCCGGGAGCACTTCCAGCAGCTCCCTCAGTATCCTTGGGTGGATCCAGCCTCTTCCTCACCTGCTGTCGCTGTGCTTCCCTCTACATCCAATAAAGGATGGGGAATCTCCTTTGCTCCTCCTTTGTTACTGATGTATTTATAGGAACGGGTTTATTGCCTTTTACAGCGGTGGCCAGGTTAAGTTCTGGCTGGACTTCGGCCCTCCTAATTTCCTTCAGCTGGCCTATTGAAACCATCAGTCAATAAATCAAATTTATTTCTCTGTTGCTTTTGAATTCACTTCTTCTCTTTAGTAACAGCGTGACACGAAATCATGCAGGATTTACTGGATAATCAATGTGGAACTGTTTGAAGAAAGTGTATTTTCACACACAATACCAGGACAGCGCAAAAGGCATGAATGACATGGTTTATCATGGAATCATGGAGAGTTTGGGGCTAAAACCATTAAAACCATCTCGTTCCAACGCCCTGCCATGCGCAGGGACACCTTTCACTAGGTCAGGTCGCTCAGAGTTTTATAAACTGCTCTGCACAGGTAGCAGTGAGTGGAACTGGATTGGGCTGCTCGAGAGGGATATTATGGTATTGCACTAGCACAGAGTATTTATATCATTTTTATTTCTTTAATCTGACTGCATGCAACCCCACGGAGCAGAGAAAGTCAAGTCTCTATGTTTAGGAACCCAGGTCTTCATTGGGAAAGGGGTACTTAGTATTCTTAGGCAGTGATTAATGTGAACTCTGAGGCAGAGTTTATAAATATGATGAGTCTTTAATTTGCACAACAAGCAGAGTAATAAAGATTAGGGGAAAGAACTCGAGAGGGAGGGAGAGAAACCTCCATATCTAACCCAGGCTGCTAACACTAATTACAACTGGTCTCATGACAAAATCTTTCAGGAGTCAGGATGTTTCAACTCAAGCTTTAAAATACACCACATTAGTGCAAAAAATTATCCAACACATACAACAGCAGAGCACCTGGTTTTCCTTTAAATCTTACTCAGGTTATTTTTTCATCATGAAAGAAGTACCTGCATCTTTGGCAGTTTTAAAAATATCATGCATGGCACCACCTGCCAGACTAATAACAATAATTAGAAATGTAATAAACTGTTCATTGGCAAGGGAACAAATTGTCTTATCCTTTGAAAGTCACACTGGCCCGAGGCAATTCCTCACAGACATTCGCCACTGATGTCACAAGAGCTGGAGTGAAAAGCACACAGTGCAGAAAAACAACAGAGGAGGGCAATGAGAAAGGGAGAAAAAACCACTGACAAAGACATTTGAGCAGTGTGGAGTAGCTGCAGAGTATTCCCATTTCACCGAATAAACCTTTAAAAACTCGGGATTTACAGAGAGTTGACAGTGGGGGAGAGCTGATCCTGTTGCTTCCTATGGAACTTTACGGGCTGGAGAATCACATGAACTCAAAACACTTGTTTAAGATGAAACATTTTTAACTGAATTTAGAGTGAAAACCTCAGAGTTGCAATTACTTTCTTTTTATCCTCCTTGAGTCTTTTCATCTTCTGTGCAACGATTTTTCATAAAATAATTAGGATCTTTCACGGCATGCTTTGCACTGAATACCTTCCGGAGTGGGTTACTATGACTCTTGTATCTCACACACTTAATTTTAAACCTGGCAGTCTGAGATCAATATTTCATTCTCACTGAAGCTCCTCTAAGTGCTGAAGCAATCTTGGTTTGGCTGCCAGATAGGAATTAATGGCCTGTTCAGGATTTTGACCTCCCATTATAACTCTCCATTTGAACAGACCACAAGATTTCACGTTGCTTGTTTTTAAAGACTGTGTTTAAAATCGTCCTCAGCAATAAAAATGTGGTTTCATGTTTTCACGACCTTATGGTGTTTATGCTCCTTCTTCCATGCAATGTCAGCTCCCTCTAAAAATCCATTGCCAGCCTCTAAAATGTAAAAGGCATCCAGGAATCTGTGAGCATAAAATATTTGCCTTCCTCATCCATCTTCTGAGCTATAAGCAAGAGAACAGAGCGACCAGGTCCATGCTCACAGAGGAGTGAAGAGAAGAAAATCAAGTTATAAACGCTGCCTAAGCACTTCTTTCTGAGGCTTCTGATGATTTCACAGTCCCAGTAAGTCATCTAGGAGGGGCCCATGCCAGGCAGCAGCCTGCTTTTGTTCTTTGCTTTGTACTCAGAAGGGAGGGACATTGCTGAGGTACAACACTCCGGGTATTTACGTGATTCACTCCTTCTTTCATTGAATCATTTTCTCGTTTCTAAGATAATACCTCTGGGATGATTTCAGTGGCTGTTTGCGGAAGCACAAGGTTTTTGTGCTTTCCACTGCTGGGTGGGAAGGGGAAGATGAATTGAGGATGGTCCAAGAAAGATGAGAAAATGGTTCGGACAGGATGAGGAGAACTTGGGAATTCTGATTATTGACCTGATGGCTCCGAAGTCCTGAAGGAGCTGGGAGGTCAGCTCAGAACCTGACTACAGCCAGCTTGTAACTCCATAACCTTCCTGCTGAATGTGCTGCTTATTTCCCCAAATCCAGGCACTGCTCTAGGCTGGGTCAAATAATTCATCCCAGGCTGCATCTGCATTGTAATTGGTCAGGGAAGCTCAAGTGTGTCAGTCCTTTTTCCATGTCCCAGCTCAGCTCTTCCCAGTTTTCCTCTCTCTTTCGAAATCAGTACAATAATGGCTGGTAGGATTTGAGAGAGCACCTTGGAGGGGTGACACCACACACCTGTCAGATCTACCTGTAAATCCTGCAGATATAACTGTGTTCTCTTTGTGACCTTGCAAGAAATTCACATTTCAGCCTGGTTTAGTGTTTGGGTAGGGCTGGAAGTGAGATGATCTTTAAGGTCCCTTCCAACCCAAACCATCCTGGGGTTCTGTGATTCGAGAACCGTATTCCCAAACCAGTTTTTCTGCAGTACAACCCAGTTCTGCTGATGCATCAGTATTTCCCCCGCTGATACTTCGGAAAGCTTGGGAAAAAACATTCCCTGAAATTCTGTGGAAGTGGAGAAACACTAAAAGGGTGTGCATGTATTGGCACTGGCTGCTCATGGAGCAGTCAGGAACATCCAAGCACACACTCCAAGAAGGAAAGAAGACAGACCAGTTGTTCTGGTTATTAGACATGGTTAAGGGGCTAAAAA
>VXBT01012298.1:67728-141778 GCA_013400235.1 Oriolus oriolus | reverse complement strand
AAAAAAAAAAAAAGAAACACCAAACCAACACACACACACACGTTTCTGCCAAGCCAGTTATAAGAAGATAATCATGTGCTAGCCTAAGCCTCTGGCAGGAGTAAAACACTGTTAGCTGTCTTCTAGCTGGCTAAATATTAATCATCCTGTTTAGAACCAATCATGTCACTAACTGGAGAGAAACTTGGTTAAAGGTTGTGGTACCAAGAGGGTTTAGGGTTTTGTCTCTAGCTGAAGGATTCCCTGAGTTCTACAGAAAATATGCCGAGCGAGGCAAAATCCAGAGCAATATTCCTAAATTCGTCATTTTTTGGAAAGGGATTTAGGAGGTTCTGCAAGCTGAGGATGTGGAGAGACACTCCAGCAATTCGAAAGAGATTCTCTTCAGCTGCTGTAAAGGAACAGTGCAAGAGCACAGCATTTCATCTTGGGTTGTGAAGTGCAGTGACTTGCAAGCATTTTCATCTGAACCACAAGGCAACATCTTATTCACAGACTAATTCTGCTTCTGAGCCCTGCCACAGCTCCAGAAATGATGCTGCATGTTCACCACAGAGCATCAGCGAGCAGGAACAGAAAAAAAAACCCCCAAGAACTAAAAGTGGCACATTAGTGGGGGGAAGGTGTGGGTTATTCAACACCTTTGAAATCACCACTCAGCCTGAAATAAATGGAAAATAAAAAGAGCAGGCAGCAAGCCTTAGAAGCAACAGGATGAAGTCATGGATGAGTTGATCATTTCCCTGCTCATGCCTGAGCACCGAGTGGCCAAACCTGCACAACACAGAGTCATGAGTGCGACAGGATTGGGTTGGGAAGACTCGTGTGGTTCAAAGGTCTCCCTTGGAGATCCACATGTTCTTGAAACTCCCACAGTCCCTCAGGGCCTTAAAACCAGGATGCAGCAGCATTGTCCTCGGAATCTGCTGTGGTCTGACCTTTGGAAAGTCCTGTTCAGATAGAGGAGTTGGAGGTGACGGCACAGTGGATCAACCTCTCCAGGGATTCCATCGCTGTCTGGTGACCCTGCCCACATTCTTCTACACCCCTGACTTTGACATTCATCAGATTCCCGTGCTCTGGAAGCTGATGTAAAGTAGGCTTTCTCCTTTTCTTGTCGTGTCACCAAAACTCCCCCGACAGCCTCGCTCCGCGCAGCTCTGTGATGTTGGAAACAGCCTGGCAGCCAAAAATGCAGAAGCCATGAGACCAAACAAACAAAGACAGCCTGCCAAGCTACCACTTATCCAGCAGCTGCAGGCTAGGAAAGCCTGCTCCCTTTCTGTTAACCTCGTAAGGAAAAAAAAATAAAAACGGGGAAAAAAAAATCACAAAAGGCTTTTTCTGAAGTGCAGTGTCAACACAAAAGGGAAAGTTGACAGAATGCTGCCAGCTCTTCACTAATTATGTTCAGTGGGAAGGTTTATGATCTGTTACAGGGCATTCCAACCTGATTCTGAGGTCTGGAATTTTATATTTCTACAGTGATCAGCTCCAAGGAGGAACGGGAATTCCTCCCTGAGGCCAGGAGAAGGATCCAGCTCCAGCTACCCTGGAACAATGCAGGGTCCTGGTACTGAATGTATAAGGACCAATAGCTAAACATGAGACAAAATAAACCTGTGAGGGCAATCAGAGATTATTACTCCCAATTATTAGCCCAATCTCTGTCTCTCCCTTTAATTAATTATCTTCCTCCTGCACTGAAAGCTGCACACTGAGAGCAGCCTTGTCAAAGAGGCAACCCAAAGCCCAGTGCTGGGTGACACAGTGGCTGTAACACGTGTCTGGATCAACTTCCTGAACTTCACCTAGAGCAGAAAGGCACAGAGTCAAGTCTAACACCGTGTCTTGAGCTCATCCTCATTTCCAAAATAACAAAATAACACCTTGCAGTGGCTGCCACACTGCTCCCCGTGCTGTGCTTTATGGGCAACACTCAATCCCCGGCCAGGAAATGGTGTTTCGTGTATAATGATGGTTCTTTGTATTTTAATTTAGGATTGAACAATTAGCAAGCTGAAAGTTCTGCAAATGCCAACAAAAGAGCATCTTCTGGGCATGCGGGATTTGGAGGCCGTAATTCAGATCTCCCTGGTGAATTTCATCCTTCACTCTTCCAGCTCACAGCTCCTCTATAACAAGAACAGGGCAAACGACAGATATATTTGGCCAAAAGAAGAGGGAATGAGAATTACACTCTCTTAAATCCTAGGAATTGTTTGAGCGCAGGTTGGAACAACCTGGTTTAGTGGGAGGTGTCCCTGCCCATGGCAGGGGGTGGAAGGAGATGGGCTTTAAGGTCCCTTCCAGCCCAAACCATTCCCCGATTTGGCGAAATATTCGGAATGCTGACATTGCTAAGCTCAGTTTAACCAGTGTGTTTTTCTAGACACGTTAAACTGCCAGATAAATGCACTTGTGATTACTTGTGAGGGACAGAAATGGACTGAAGTGTATGTAGGTTAAACCAAGGTGTGTATTCCCTAGGGATATCTCCGAAGATAAAAAGCAAGCCCTGACTACTATTTAAAGGCAGCCCAGCAGACGGTTAAAGTTACACCCAGGTGTGTCTTCCCTCAGGTGATCCCAAGGGAGAGATGCTGGGCCACTTTTCCTATTTAATGGTGGCAGAATAGCTGGTTAGATTACGTCTTAAGTCATTTTGTAAGCTTATCATCCAAATGCTAGGATACAAAAATTGTAAGCCTACAAAGCTATTTATGATAACAAATACTGCTGCCATCACTGCATAATAAAATGTAAACAATGTATTAAAAACAAGCAATTATCCCGCTACTAAATTAAGCAGGAATATTTAATCAAAGGGATTAATTTATGCTCTGGCTGGGCAGAAAGTGAAGTTCACAGGGAGAACTCCAAGGCTGACAAATTTCCAGATCGACAAGACTGCTCTTGCCAATTATAAATAGCAGGAGGGGTTTATAATGAGGTCAGCAGTGCTTTTCCATGTCAAGGAATCGAAGAATATTTAATGTTAAAATCGATCAAACGTTCTGAATTGCACACAAGGTGTTTGAGCTCAGCTCATCCGGTTCCTGTGGAAAGCACCAGGCCAGGGAAAGCTTTTGGGACAAGGATCAAACTGTGGAAAAGGAGGATAATAATTTTTGTCCAGCCTGTAGCACAAAATAACTCCCTATACCCAAGATGCCAAAATGCAGCGCTACAGGAAGCAGATCACGCAGGATGGTTCCCCCTAAATGAGGGGAACAAACAGGGAAACAGGATCTTGAGCTGCTCCTTCTGGACGCACCACGAGGACCTCCTGCCAGCTCAGTTGGGCAGGCTGTCATTTCTCTTCCCCCTCCAGTGCTTCCTACATGGAAGTACCAAACAATCCTCCCACTTTGGTCCCCTTCACTGGGCAGCTGAGCCTTGGTGGAAGTGGATGGGAACCATTTCCACCTGAGTTTGTTACTTCAGACTAAAGACACAGTCAGACACCACCGAATCCCTTCCACTGACTGGCATTTTGAATATTTACTTTGCAACTTTGACGGCTGCAATTTTAATTTTTTTTTTTCCTCTCCTAAAATTAAATATCAGATTAGGGAACAGAATTTAACAGTTTGGCATAGCTGCCAGTACAGCAAATCAACAGCTCAGTTTTTCCATAAAAGCCCAGACCAAGAGAGATATAAAGTTATCACATTACAGTTGTCTAGTCTGGATCTGACACAACCAAAGTTGTTCTGATGCAAACATCTTGATCTCTCCTGTTGTTTGGCTTCATCTCCTGAAGAATAAAACTGTTTTAAACAAAATTTTGTAAGGAAAAAACCCCCAAACCTCACTTTAAATGCCACAAAACTATTTTGCCGCTCGAAAGGAGAGACCCCACGAAGCAGTGCTGGCGGGTGGGCTGTGCTCCTCGTAGCCACAAAAGCGGGTGTTGATCCAAGGCCGTGACACACACTGGTGAGAGACAGGAAAATCTGCAGCCAATTCTGACACCCTGCTTCCCTCTGGGTATTTCCTCCTGATAGTTCTCCCGGGAAAGAAGAGGTAATGCTCTCCAGCCGGTGGCTCTTATCTCCGCACTGCCACCGACCTGTGACTGCAGCTCGAGCAAACGCACCCACCAAGGTGGTGTTGGAACAGCCGACTTAGGGACCAGGAACTGCCTGGCTGCAGCAGCTGCACCCCAAGAGCCTGGGGGGGCACTCAGGCCAGGGGTGCTGGGCTGTCACTGACACAAAAACCATGCCGGGTTTGTCTGTGCCAGCCATCACGGTGAGAACTGGAAATTAAAGGCGGTGCAGAATTTGGGAACGATGAAGTGAAGATGTGGAGTGTAGTCCCAACCATCTCAGAAGCCTCCCTGCCGGCTTTAGACACGTAACTCTGAGGAACATCAAACGTGAAAGTCCTTGGAAAAGACAAGTCATTACCCAGCACTATCTCTGGGATCTTCCAGACAGGAAAGAGCACATCCACCAAGACTCCATGCCCGCATCTCTGCAAGATCCACCAGATAAATTGACAAAGTCTTCATTTCTAGTATCAGAAGGCTCTGATAGATTTAATAAAATCAAACTGGCAAACTTGTGATAGGAAATAATTCATCACAGGTGAAAACGTGGATTTTCCTCCACCTTTTTTTGTGGCATGTGGACGCCCTGGCAGAGCTTTTCTGCCACAAATCAGTGTAAAATATCATCCAGCAGGTATCACAAAAACCCTTTGTGAGCAGCATGAACTTAACATGAATTTAAATACGTCCTCCAGAGCAGAGAGGGAATTTTTATCAAAGTTTCAATACCTTGTTCAGTATCTGACCATAATCGTGGGAGATAAACATGGGTGTACCTATACAATGACCTGGGGGCCACAGAGATGTTTCTACTGTTTTGTGGAATGACGATAATTATATTTAGCACTCATTCAGGGCTTTTCATCTTCAAAGCACTTTGCAAACATTAATTAATCCCCACAACACCCTGTGAGGTAGGTGAGTGTTATTACAGTAGGTGTGATCAGGGGACTGGAGAGTGTGCACAGAGCCAGGCAAGGGCAGCAGGAATACACGTTCCTGCAACTGCACATTTCCATTCCTGTTCCTCTCTACGGAACTGCACACAAAAAAAACCCTTTCCACATAAATATATGTACACACACAGGCCCACAGAAACCCATTCCTCTGATTTAGCCCTGGTTTTATGACCCTGCTAAGGCCCTCTGCTTTTGGGAAGGGATAAAATCTCAAGTGCACTGGTTTTGTAGTGTTCCTCTGATGCTTTAAACAGTGCAAGATGTTTTGACATTCCAGCGTGGAGCCACGGCTCCCTTCTGTGCTGAGAGCTCCGGCTGAACAAACGCAAGAAAGGCACCTACTTCTGGGAGCTGCAGGCTTTGGGATCCTCTGGCAAACTCCATGCCAGGAAAGAGTGTTTTTAATAACCACAGGTGGATAATAGGTTTGCAAAACACGGTAACAGATGGGTATTTTAAATCAAAAGGAAAACAGAGAGGTGGAGAGGGAGCGCTCTCCTTCCAGACAGTTAGAGCTCAATACCTGCCCAACTTCTCTGAAGAACTACCAAGAGAACAAGTAAAAAAAAAAAAAATGCAGCTTAGTCATATTTGTATTCTTATTAAATGCAGGACTGCCTGAGGCGAACAAGAGCTGATATCATAATTATTGGCTTGCCCAGCCAGCTGCCTTCTCTCACCTGATGTAAGATCAGATCTTTCCAGCCTTTGGAGCCTCTGTACCGCTGAGCCTCCACTCTCTCTGCAGGGCTGTTTGAATGACCTAATCCTGTCCTGGAGCAGCACCACGCCGTTGTGCTTCAGTAGAAAGGTAAGAGGAAACCTCTGACAGCTCCGTGCAGCTTTTTAGAACTCAGCCGTGAAAGCCAAACGGAAGGGGGAGCAGAGCTCTCCTGCCTTGGCTCCTCTATTTAATGTGAAGTCCCTGAGGCTGACTTTGAAGAACTCCAGGCTGAGGGAAGGGGAAGGTCAGCACCTCCACCCCGTTCCTCGGCAGCTCCTGTAGGTGTTCATCAGCCACCGGTGCGGAGGAGCAGGAGAAGGGGCCAAGGAAACACCGGGTAAGTTAATGGATCCATTGGTACTGGGAGAAAGGAAGGTTGGAGGTGACTTCCCAAAGGAGAAAAGTAGCTTTTCTTGTCTTGGGTGCAGCTTAATCCAATCCTCCTGCTCCATAATTATAAAGAAAGCTGGAAGTGTTTACCATTACCTGAAAGAAAAAACAAACGGGGGGAATTAAATAACGAACCAAGAGAAGTATTTCTGAAAAAATACGGGAAGCCTCGTGTCTCACCAGTTCTTGAGAGATTTGTATCAAACTTTCCCAGTGGTGAATCAAAAACTTGGGAAGGAAGTTCTGTGTTTTGAAACCAAGCTTGTTTTGACTGCTGTTTTAAACCTGGTGCTTCTGCCTCGTGTGTTTTGTAGCAGAGGGTGAAAACTTTGTTTAGATTTATTCCTACATGGAAGGGTGACTGAAGTGACATCCAGAGGGAAGCCAGGATGTGTTAAGTGCAGGAATGAGTGGATTTGAGCGCTGCAAGTAGAAACTGAATTCTTATTTCTTTGTATCTCTTTCTTTTCACTTTTTAGCTTCAGACTGTTAGATTTCCAGCAAGAAAGGGACTGTTTGTGTTACAAACACAATAATTATCTAAACCTATAAATAACAACCATCTGTCATTCAACTCTTGACCCTCCTGCCTTACTGGACAGCAGATTAAACCTTGGGGAATCAGACTTTATAAAAGTTTCGGTTTGGTTTATCAGGATCATATGTTTCTAATTTGAACACTATACAGGATATGTTGAACTGGGTGAGGTGTAGGCTGAAAATGTATTTCTTTTGTTAATAACTAGTTATGGGCATAAAAGAACAAACAATATTGGATAGATAAAGTATATTTCTGAAGGAGTAAAGGATTGTGGAGTTTTCTGTCAGCAAGATATGATACATGCAGCCAAGAAAATACACAATTAAAGCAGATTGTTTATCCTGATGAGGGGAGATGGGCACTGGCAGAAGTTGGGGTTAATGTTAATGAAATAATTTGAGCTTCAAATGTAAAAGTGGAGTGTGAGAAAGTGCTGGCTTGAGCACGAACACAGATTCTGGCGTGATATTGCTGAGTTCCTGGATGTTACTGGAGCCACGTGCCGGAGACCGGAGTCAGTCCAGCACTGACTCTGGGGAGAAAATGGAAATATCTGTAAAATGCCACTGTGGTAGGTGCAGCACAGGAAGCTGCCAGGAGCACATGAAACACCTGATATTACTGCAAGAGGAAAGTAATAGAGAGAGGGAAGATTCACCCACATGAAGTACAGTCCTTCCAATCCTGGTAACAACAGGCTTTCCTTTTTTAGGACAATAGTTTGCAGCTCACGGGGGATAACAAGAAAAATACATTTTTAAAAAATCAGAAAATGTCCTTTCAGTGCTGTGTCCTTTCAGAGCATCTATGTTGTAAAACAGAAATTACAAGAAAATGTAATTGTTTGGGATTTCAGGAACTAAACATTAACCACAACAGCAATATTCTAATATTTTTGGCCACAAAATTCCAGATCTTTCACACAAGAAGTGGTGTCGTGCAGAACTACGTTCAGTCATGAAATCACTCGCTTAACCTGATTTCATGTGCTGGTAAATGACCAATGGCCTCCAAAAAAAATCTGAAACAGAAATTTCCAAGAAAAATATTGACAATTGATTCACGTTAGAACCAAGATGATCCTTTGGTTACAGCCTAAAGTGACCACAGATAGGTTGGAAGGCAGAAGTTCTGCTTTAGTCCACGCAATGAATTTTAAAAGGCAAAAAATTTCAAATAAACCCGAACAAAATTTAAAAAATTTTAGAAACACCACACGTTTTCACCCCGTAAAAAGCAGGGACTCAAAGCACCGCAGAGCGTAACGAAGGATTTTTACAGGCACTGCTCTGTCCTGCTTACAAACCAAACAATTACCCATGCAAAACACTCCAGCCTGGCTCCTGCTGGAGTTTTGGAGCTGCCTCTTGCTGCCTGTGCCCCTTGGAAAGTGAGGAATTTCGTTTGGGATGTGGCACGGGTGAAGCAGCAGCTGGGGGGGTCGGTGTCCATCGGGCACGGGAAATGCTGGTGCTTCCCAGCAGAGAGGATTTGCTGCTGGTGGCCTTGCCCTTTGTTGCTCCTCAGGCAGCCCCAGCTCCGAGATTCGGGTCAAACACACCTCTCTGCTCTCCTGCACCTCAAAAAATCATTAGCTCCAAAGACAAAGAGATTAATTATGGAGATAATGCAGATTAGGAGGGAGCTACAAAATCACATCCTCCTCTCCTGCCTCCGTGAGCGCGGCCAGGGCCGCGTCTTCCCAAGGAATTCTCCGTGTTTGAGAGAAGGGTGGGAGCTGCCAGAGCTCTGCAAGGCTGAGGGAGGCTGAGGCACCCTGAGGAAACCACCACGACCTGCTCTAGTGGAAGGTTTAAGCTTCCAGGCCCTTCCCAACCCAAATAATTCCATGGATCTGTGGGCCAGGATCGGAGCTGTGAGGTGCTGCTCTGTCTCCCTCCCGAGTCACTGTGGGATCACTGCCCCCATGTGCTGCCAGCCACAGGGTGCTGCTGATACTGGAAACTAAAAGCAAAGTCCTGGCCAGCCCTCTTGATCAAAGACACTTTGCCACTTCTAATAAGATTAGGGCAGAAATTAACCCTTTTGCCACGTTTCCTGCATAAATCCAAGTCGTGCCCTCATTAGCACAACCTCTGCTACTTCCCCAGCTGTCTCCTCACCCACAGACAAAAGTCCTGGGATTTTTGTTGTTTTCTTTAAAATCAGTTAAGTCCTGTACGTAACATTGCCAATTTGGGGTTTTTTTCACCCATTTTGTGCACCCAAGTCTCCTGGTCACACATGAGATACCAGAAGTGGTTGTTTCCATCATGCCAAGGGAGCTGAGACCTGGCTATAACCCAGAGCTCTGTGTTTGCTGCATTTTTTTTGCAAAAAAAACCCCTTTTCTGCAGAAAAATCTAGTTCCCCTTCCCCAGGGGATTATATGGCACTATTATTCCTTGAAAAGGAATTAAAAGAGCCCACACAGAGCCACAAAATCACAGGAGGGTTTGGACTGGAAAGGACTTTAAAGCCCATCTTGTTCCATGAGCAGGGACACCTTCCACTAGACCAGGTTGCTGCAAACAACTGTGACGGAATATACTGTTCTTTATTTTATTCAGGATGCAAAGGCTTAGAGCTATCTGGTTTGGTTCCTCTTTTTGCATTCTATCACCAAAATAATAACACATAAGCTCATTACATGTCTTTTACCTAAATTCCCCACATTTTCAAACGAAACCTGCCTTCCCTGGGCCCTGCTGGATGTTGCTGAGTGCTGGAGGGAGCTGCTGAACGTGTGGTTAGCAAAGTGATCCCTGTGCAGCCTTTACAAACCTCAGCGGTGCCTTTTGAGGCTCAGTAAATACATGTAAAATCATTTTGAGCCGTTTGGATGAGACAGGGCTACTGCAATGCAGAGAGTTATTATCTTTCTGTTGGTGAAGTGCTCAGAAATGAATGAAGCACGGAGGGTGAGGTTCCATCAGAGTCATGTAATGAGGCTGAACATGCTGTCATTTTAACCCAATTTGTTTCCCTCTGTACTGCTGCCTCACCAGTTTGTTAGAGCCTCTCAAAGGAGCTCACCCAGCTTACAACTTCCACACCTATCCCGTACTTTACTCCTGGAATGGGTAGGTATCCCTGCCCTGCAAACTCCTAACTGCTGGTTCAACAGACCTGCCAGGACAGGTCCCTGCAACATTCCCCTCTGTGGGCAAATGGTAGGATGCCAGAAATATTAGACAGGAACCTGTTCTCCCAGGAATGCAAGTAATTCATAGAAGGAAATAATTTACTATTTTCCCAGCTGGAATAATTAAACAGCGAGGCACTGTCCTCCCGAGCTGCTGGTGAGGAGAGCGAGGAAGAGGTGGGGGGAAAAAAGAGCTGGAATGTCCTGCAGTGGAAATTATCTTCCAGACTAAACACCCTTAATTCTCTAAGCCTTTCCTCATAAGCCAGAATTTCCAGGGCTCTGACCATCCTCCCTCCTCTCCTGTGGGCTTCATCCCGGGGTGCAGCGCTTCAAAATGCACTGACCAAAATCCCAAACCTTCAGCTGACACTTGACCAAGAGGATTTCCCTTCTCACAGAACTCATTTCTGCCAGCCCCTCATCCCTGCCAGCCTGTCTGCCTGTCCCATTAATGCCCTGATGTGCCTGATTTAGGCTCAGCCTAAATCCCCCAGATCTTCCCATGCAGAATTGCTGCCTTCTCCTCACCCACTGTCTGCAGGGTTTGTTATTCCTGCCTGGATGCTGAGCTCAGTTATTACTGAACTGCGTTTTGCTTTCTTCAGACTGTTTTTCCTGGCTCCTTTTGAATATTTAATCCTGCCCTCCACATCCATAGGCAAAGCCTCCCATCTCCAGCTGTCTCCAAATTTGATTAGAGCTCCTCTCCAGCCTATCACTCAAGTCATTAGTGAAAATACCAAGTAGTGGCAGGCTCCTGAAGAAATCCATTCCAAAAACCCTTTCATTCTGACAGCAGCCAGTCTCTAACCACTCCTATTCTCTGTTCCACCCAGCTTCACCTCCTTTCTATTGGAGTTTTATCTCAAATACATTTTCTTGGCTTGCTAAGGAGAGCATCACAGGCAGCAGCAGAGCAGCCTCACTAATATCCAGCTGTATTATCTGTATTTTTCTCTCCTTTTAAGGCCAATATCCAGGGAAACTACCCTGCCAGGACAATTCCTCCTCAGCAAATTTGTAACAGCTTCTACTTTTGCCTTTCCCCAGCTCTTAGTTCAGTGGGGTTTCAATGTTGTCCTTTTCTGGGAGTTAAAGTTAAATCTGCCACCTGTAATTCTCTCACCCTTTCTGCTCTGAGAAGTGATTTACCTCCTTTCAGCCTTGTAAATCCACTTGTACCCAGCCAATTCTCAGACCTGCAGCTCTGCAGTAATTTCAGCTGATTCTCTAAAATTCGCCAGAATGAAATTAATTGGGGCCACCGAACCTGGAGACCTCAAAAAGCCTCAGCCCTGTCCTCTGGGAGGTGAGAACACAGGTATTCTTCCACGGGTGAGATCACAGGCAAACATCATTAATATTCCAGAGTTTCTCATCCTCTGACTTGGCAATGCCCCGTTAGTTTTCCACTGTGCTTTAAGGTCAGTAATTAATGTTTGCCCTACTTTTCCACCCAGGAATAGGTTTGGGATGGGTTTTTTTTTTTTTTTTTTTTTATTTCTTTGAAATGCAGAGTGTCTCGAGAGCACCTGCTCTACCCTATGGGTTTGGGGTCAGCTTTGTGACACCTGGGTTCTGTTTTGGGAACACGCAGCAAATACTGTTGTCCAACATCTTTTTTAAGAACCTTTCAAAGGACTGAAAAATTACAAACCAGGACCAACTTTTCCAAGATCAGCCACTCATGCAAAGTAATTTTTTTTTTGGATAGTCTGCGCGCAGTCTTGTGAGGTGTTGAGCAATAATACCTCTTATTTAAATCTATTTAAATTCCCTGTCCATGGGTATACATCACTTCAGCACACAGCATAAAATACCTGTCTGGAAAAGCTCTCTGCCTCAAAAAAAAAAAAAAAAAAAATCATGCAGTGGTTAAAACACTCTAGAATTCTTCCTAAAAAAAAGTGAAACCTCCTAGATTTCTGCCCATCCTCACAGAGGTGAGAGTGCCCTGCAGCTCAGTGTTCAGCAGGCAAACCTAACAGCTAAAACCCAGCATAATTCAGTCACCTGCTCTTTTTCCTCTCTGTCTCTACCAAAATACAGCAGGAAACTGTTTTCAACAGGGAAAATAAGTCAGATTTATCCATGCAGAAAGGCTCAACAGAACTGTAAAGGAGGCTGCAAAATTTAGCTTGAACTGAGGATGTTCCTCGTTGTTGAAAGCCCCCACAGAAAAAGCCATTTAAAAAAATACATTCAACAAAAGCAGTAAAAGATCAGGTATACAGGAATAGAATATTTTCCCACAAATAAAGACACTGTTAAGGTAAAAAAAAAATTGAGAAAGAATGGCAAAGTGGAATTTGAGAGAGAATGAAAATGTGGAATTTGTAAATACTGAAAGTGAAGGTAGGAAGTGTCAGGAGTGAACTCCATGAGTTTAACAACAGGGATAATCAAATTTACCGTGATGGAGTTCTGAAAAATAAGTGCATGATGCATCTATGATACTTGCCTGTGATTTTATAAGAAACCTGTAAGAGTCAAGCTTTTACCTTTATTTCTCAATATCTGAATGCAAACACCTGCATTCTTGACAAAAATCGCAATTCTTGCACCCTCCCTATTCCAGCAGCACCGAGTTTCCCCAAAAAAAACCCGTGAAATACTCCAGGGATCACAACAAAAAAAGTGCCAACAACCGGCCTTATTTAATTTGGAAAGAGAGAGGGAAAGGAAGACTGCAAGAAACCCAAATGAGAGAACCCATAAGAATTCCTTTACCCTGGCTGAGCGAGTTTGATGCCGGGCTCATTAGCGATGTTAATGCCCAAACATCATGCACAGGGCTTGGAGCAGACACAGGGCCTGGATTTCCCTGACAGAAGGAGGAACCAGGCACGTGCTTGATATTTTTTATATATTTTTATGTTTTCCTGCTCTTGTCTCCGCTTTAACCCAGCTGAGCTGGCACTGAGCGGGGCGAGCTGGAGCAGATCAGCTCCAGAAATCCCTCCCAGCCTCAGCTTCCCGTGGCTCTGAATTTCTCCGGCGATATCTCCGCTCTGTAGATCTTGGGATGAATTGGAAACACAAGCTGTGAAAACCGGACTATGAGGTTGCTTCCAAGCAGAAATTTGTGCCTCTTCATCAGCAAAGAGCGGCCAAAGCTGACAAAAACTCCTCACACAGAAATTCCTCTACGACGAACTCAGATAAAACTCACCCCAAGCACAAACCTCCTGGGCTACAGAACACATTTCCTGCTTCGTAACTGATAAGCTGCCACAATTAAGAAGATTTAAAAATTTGTCAGAATTTTTAAAAAAAGAAGAAAAAATTCCAGACTTAACAGGCAAAAAATATTAAATCAGGGGTTGTAAACATGTGAATGCCGAAATTTAAAACAAAAGCACGTCCGTTAATTTCAAGATATTAATTCTTGAATAAATACCTACAAAACCTCTTTGTTCAGGTTTCTGCTTTCCCATCTTGACATCTTTTTTCTCCTACTGAATCCATAACTCTTTGTTCTGGTTTTGCACCACTCTCTATAGCACCCAAAATACCATAATATTATAAATTTAGCCCTGTAGTTGTTTAGAAAATCCAAGAAAACAAAAACCCTGGAACAAGTGAAAATTGGATTACCCACTGAGATCTGTAAGAGGAGGCAAAATGTTGAGCTTTTGCAATCATCAAACTTGATACAGATTTGTGAGGGTTTATATAATCTGAATATATATTAAAATATCAATTCTCTTTCTTTCTCCTGAAATTGCTTGTCAGAGGACCTCGTCAGCAATAATACAAAACTGTGTTTCTAGTCCCTTAATGAATATTCTTTATCAGCTGTGCTTTATGTGTTGAAAACAAACACCTATAAAAAGTTTAATTTGCATTATTTTTTATGTATAAGAAAACAGAACAGCTTTTGTAATGGGTTTAGTTTTATGTCTCGGCCTTTAATGTGGTTATCCCCTTAGATCAGTTAATTATGTTTTATGTATCACTGAAAGTTAATATTTTAAGAGAAGAAATGAGGGTAGTTTCAACCTCTTTAGAGCCAGCTGCTCCCAAAAATTTAAGATTCTATTATAATAAAGGAGCTGATTTTTCACACTAAAGAATGAATGGACAAAATCCCTGTTTAGAGGGGGAATGAGATTCCCAGAAGGAATCTCTTGGGCTTCATTAGCTGCTCAATGATACGGGAAAATGCAGGACTTAGATGATTCCTAATTAATTTCAACCTTTTTCCTGCTTCTAATTTTCACCTCTATTACGAATTTTGTAACAGCTTCAAGGTCTTGTCCACAATTCAATATTCTTGCTTAAATGATGTTTCCTCAACAAAACAGGGGCTGTTTATTCAGACTGTTTATTGCAAAACTGTTTTTGCACGCACGGTTTGGGGATGTTTACTGGTTCTGTGAAATTCCTGTCCTTTATTTCAAGGGTGTTATTACCTCAGGTTTTGTGCTGAAAGAAATCCCTATTTTTTTTTTTTTTACCTTCCTATAAGTGAGAGGTGTTCATAAAATCACAGAACTGAATTCCTCCTTATTAAGCGTGAACTTTGCATTTTCTAGCTTACTTAATCTAGTTTGTTTGGGGTTTTTTTTTTTTTATTCGTACTTTGCCATAAGATATTTTAATGCACCATAATTTGGGACAGAAAAAAGCAAAAGCCCATTTGTTGTCTCAGTTATCGATACAGGGGACGTGCTCAGCCTGAAGGGATTCACTCGGCGCAGGGACACACAGAAAAGATTGAATTTGGAACTTGTTCAGAAACAAGTGGAAAGCAAAGATGCTGTTTTGAACACCAGCAGAGCCCTTGAAGGAGGTTATTGCTTCAGATATCCATTAAAAAGTCGAGATATTTAAGCATGGAAAAGACTTTTATCGTGGTCTCCATTTCTTAGCTACTCTCGATAAAATACTTTCAAGACTGAAGCCCTGAAGAGGTTCATGTATCCCTCGAAGAAGGGTCTGCACATCACAAATTTGGGCGTTTTTCCCTCTGTGGTTTTGCTGAGGAAAAATTAGAATTATTATAAAAGCCCCTCACGTTTCACGAGGCTGAAAAAATCCATCCTAGATAAACAAATTTTGCAAAAATTTTGCATCAAACGTTTAAATCACAATGTCTTGAACAATCTGTTGCCAAACACTCGGGAATGAAGAGAACTGGGGAAAGAAACTCGGCTTTGTTTTGCTTTTCTTTTAGGAGAAACAGCTTTCACAAAGCTCCAAGAATTTTCCCAAAAGAGTTGAAAGAGATGAAGAATAAAATTAAATTATGTTACAAACCGAACAGCTGTACTTTTGCTGTTCACAGTGAGTGTTTATGAGACAGAAATAGGCTCCAGGAATAAATTAGGCATTGGGAAAACAGGTGGATGTAGCAGAGGTGTGAGTGCTTGGGAAGTGGGCAGGGAAAAAGGGAAGAACCAGCCTTGGACATTTGGCAGTGAAGGGGAGAAGATTAATTGGGTTAAGAAATGGTTTGGTCACAACTCACAGGTTTTAGAGACTCTCCTAACTGTAAATACAGATGGGTTCAGCTGTGCCTATTTCATATTTTCCCTCATTTTCAGATCTTGCCCATGGAATTTCCTTTGTACTTATATTTACAGCAAACATTCAGTTTTCCCATGCTTACAGAATCCTTCCCGGGGAGTTTAATGCCTTCATGCACGACCTCTACTTTTGTCCACAACATAAGATTTGCTTTTCCTTTCCCCTCCCCACTTCTTTTAGTCTTCCTAATTTCATCTCTCTTGTATCTCATCTTCTTCCCAGCAGTTATTCCTCCCTCAAGGATTAACGTATTTCCATGTCACTCATTTTGCAGAACAACGTCAGGCCGTATTTTCCCACAAGGTTCTTTAATCTCCAAACTGTCCCTCATTTATTCCTCAGTCTGTCTGTCCCGTGCTTTTCCTGGAATTCCAAAGACAATCCTTTAAATTACAAAACCGAGGTCTCAACTTGATGCTGGGGGGGGAATGACTTTGTAATTTTTTTGAGGGGGAAGAGAGGCAGGAGTGTTGGGATAATCAGGCATTTGCCTTCTTTATTTTTTCACCCGCAATTTTGTTGTGTCTCTCCCTTTTCCCCTAAGCAGTGTTTGCTCCTGCAGGCAGGTAGCTGTAACTTCTGGAATTATGTCACCTTTTTTGGGCTGCAGAGAATCCATGGCACTGAAACGTGAAATATTCTGCGGGTTTATGTGTTCAAAACACTCCTCTCACACCAGAGCTGGTGCAGAACTGCGGCCCTGTTTTGGTTAACAATGTTTTCTCCCTCCTCTTTAACCTGCGAGGTTAATGCCCCGTCACTGAACCTCATCGTGTCTTTTTGCTGTTCCTCCCACCTCATCTTCCTCATAACTATTCAGAACAACACCATCACCGGCAAATTCTGCCATCTTCTTCGCACCTCTTCTTCCAGAGGGCTGCTTGGGAATATTTTAAGCCCCACAAAAATCTCAGCAGACCCCCAAAGCTCACCCCAGCACGCTGACCTTTCATTTTCTCTTTCAACCAACCAAATACTCATCCATGCAAAGAGATTTTCTGCCTGTAGCCAGGATTTCGGTGGATATTTGGTCCCTTTAAAACCTGGTGAGGAAGCATCTCGTCAAAAACCTCTTCCTGGTCACCCGAGCAAACCCATCAGCCCAGTTTCCCCAGTAAACCTTAACACGAGAAACTGGGAACAAACAGCACTTGGGCTTTGTGGACAGGAAGGCTCTTGCTAGGGCTGGAAGGGGAGGAATAAATGTCATTCTCCGTGGCCTGTTCCTCCATCTTTCCTGCTTTAAGTGCACCATTTCTCATGCATGCCTAGGAAGAGGTGTCAGCAGAACACATCACTCCGCATCAGCTGTGTCCCTGTGAGTAGCTGGATTAGCTACTGGTTGTTAGGTGGATGCTGAAAGACCTTTGATCTTGTGAAGTCAGAGCAGGAGCTTTAGTCTTGGGGTTTTGGGTGGATTTTTTTTCTTCTTCTTTTCAAAGGTTTTTTCCCCCCAAAAAAAATAAAGGCTTGAACCAGTGCTGCATTATTGGCTGCATAAATTGGTTTTTCTTCACTGAGAGGCTTAGAGGCTTGTGTAAACGACACTGTAGAGCCCAGAGTAAACATGTAAAACGTGTCCAAGCTGTAGTTTGAGCTGATTCAGTTTAATTCCATGCAAAACCCACAGAATCTGTTCCAGTCCAAGCTGTAACTCAGGGCGGCTTTGCCTGCTGACATTAAGAGCACAAAACAGGTGAATTCTACGTGTTCACACCTATTGTAGCCTGGCATTTCCAAAGAAAAACTGAAAAAAACCCTTAAGTTAAACGGTCCCTGAACTTGATTTTTGGTGTCTCTGATGTTCCTGCACTTCACACATCCCTGCTCTGTGAATCAGCCATTCAAAGGGGTTTTGTTGGTTTGGTGTTTTTGGGTTTTTTTTTGTTGGGTTTTTTTTTGGTGTTGTTTTTTTAACATACTCAGCTTACGACTGTGCAAATAAGATTCCCAAATCCATTCCTCAGATCAAATAAAGGTAATTACAGAGCTTACTGTGGGCGATTCCCAGTGGGAGGGTGGGAGTGGCCACGGGTGGGGCCGTACATGCACAACAGAGAAAATGGGAATGTACCACGCCCGTCATAAAACATGCTGCCACAGCCGGCAACAGAAACCATTAGGGTGGATCATCATCCACACCTTCTCATAAAGGCAGGAAGGTGGCATGAGATCCCAAGATGAACTCTCAAGTCACAGGGAGACGAGCGTGACTCACCCCGGGGAGAAAAAGGAACTTAGAACAAATTAGGAGGCTCCCAAAAGTCCTGCCCCATGTGTGTGTTTGTCCCCCACATCCCCCCTACGTGATGTTCCCCAGAGAGGATTCGTGGGGTGCACGGTGGCACACGCAGCCCTTGAGCTGTCAGGAGGTAATTCATGGGAGCAGCTGCTTGTTAATCATCTTTTCTTACGCAAAGGCAGCGAGGAGCAGGGCCACGGCTCGTTGTATTTTGGGTCTGGAGGAGCTGACAATCCCTGGCCCACGTTATTTATTACGTCATTCGGTGCTTCTCGCGTTTTTGGAAACGTTAACCCACGTCCAGTCTTAGCACCTGGTTTCAAAACCAACTGGTATTTGCCTTTCTGTTCAAATGTAACGGTGGGCTCTAAAAAAAAATAACCTTATGCAAAAATATTGTGGGTATAGAAAATATTGTGGGTATAGAAAATATTGTGGATATAAAAAAAATCTTGGATAGCCCATAAACAGCTTTGGGAATTAGGAACCAGAATAGCCACAGGAGGGAAAGGGATACTTGAGAATTTATTAAAAGATTTTATAATGCGATAGAAGAAAGTGGGGTGACACAGGCTGTCATTGCAGGGAGAGGAAAGGAAAGAGGATGGATAAAGGAATACGTGGGAGACAGCACACGTAATTATAGGAGAAAGGGACACTGAAGCTCACAAATGATGATGTGAAACAGGGCTGTAAAAAAGGTAAGAGTGAAGCACAGGTGAGGG
This sequence comes from Oriolus oriolus, assembly GCA_013400235.1. Lineage (NCBI taxonomy): Eukaryota > Metazoa > Chordata > Aves > Passeriformes > Corvidae > Oriolus > Oriolus oriolus. The sequence continues at coordinate 123,460 of VXBT01012298.1, read as the reverse complement.
ATGCCTGGAGAAGGGCAAGGTGATCATTCCCTGCTACGTTCTCCCAGCTCTCAGCAACCTGCAGTTCATGAATTTCTGAGCCAAAGGAGGCATCTCCTTATCTACCATCCAATTTATTGCCTGTAGCTGTTTTCCACCCTTACTTCTTCCTAGGAATTATTTTTGTAAGTCACAGGGTTGTGTTGATAGCTTCGCTGTATTTGTGGCATCTCCTCGTTGCCACTCCCCAGACCCAGAGCAAAACTCTGAATTCGGCCCAGATAATTCAGTTACAGATTTGCTGCCGTTATCTCCCGTGCTGGTTTTTCCTGCCAACCCAGCTGGTTATTCACGACAGAATCACACAGTTTCTGTATCCTATTAACTGCTCCCAACCCTTGGAACCGTGTCTGACTTGGTGCTTAGATGTCTGCAGTAAAGCCATGAAATTTCATACCCCTCCTTCAGGAAGCAGCAGAACCATTCATCCAGAAAACAGGACAGGGTATGCAAAGGATTGGGTTTGAAAATACTGGCAGAGTTGCAGGGCTGGGAGGGAGAGCTGACATCAATTTCAGAGGTTAGCTGGTGGAGTCAGAAAGGTGTTTTGGTGTTTAGGATGAGGAGGGAAAAGGTGAGGGGAAAACCAAGTGCACCTGACAAACTCATTCACCTTCTCAGCTTGATTTTTCCACGCTTGGTTTGTCTTCAGTGCTGAGTTCCCTCTTTGCTGAGCGAATCATGCAAGTCCAGCACCTGTGAGGGACTTTTCTCTGTTAAGAACTTCCCAGATGAGGAGTCTGCCCAGTCCACAGGGAATAGGGAAGTTCTTACAGTGTTATTTCAGCCACACTGTGTGAATTTTTGTCAGGCTTTCTACTTCTGCATAAATTAATACTTTAGAACCAGAGGTAAAATCCATCCCCAGAACAATCAGGACCTGCAGTGAAGCTAAGAAGAAGCCCTATAATCTGCTTTCCTCTGTTTTGAGGGAATTTCTGTGTGCTTGGAGAGCAACCACCACAGTGTGGCTACATCTTAAACACCGCAGGTGGTTTTGGCCTTTCCATCCCAGAAAGGTGTCAGCAGAACAGGAAATCCTTCAGGAAATGGCTACAGGTATAATCTAAGGTGTGGAATTGCTTCAGAATGAGAAATGACCACGTGTCATCCCCGAAAAAAAGTGGGAAAAATAAGAAAAAATTAATAATTCACAAAGTTCTCTGCAGGGACAGACATGGCCCTCCATCCTCACAGTGTCAGAAGTAAAAGATGCAGGATAAAATATAAGTAAAGAAGAAAAGCTAAGATATTGATGTAAGAATGGGAACCTGGACCAAACACCGCAGTGAAACATCCCCTGCAGATTTTCTGCAATGCAAAAAACCATCCTGGTTCTGCCTCTAAAAATGGGGGGTTTTTCCCATAAAATTGGCTTTTGAGGGTTTATTTATGCAGAGAGATGTAGTGGGTTTTTTTTTATAAATGTGTTCCTAGAGCAGATTAAAAACCTGCTGCAAACACTCTCCCCCACCTTCTCATCCAGGAAGCACCTGGCTGTTCCAGAGTTCCCAACCACTCCTGCTGGACACGGTGGCAATTATTCCACAGTGCTCACCTGGTATTCAGCCTTGCCTACAGGTGGCCCTTAATGAATAAAGCCCAATAACTCAGGAAAGATCTCATTAAAAATGGCATCCTTCTCTCGCAGGAATTCAGTACTTTGCTACTAAGCTGGCAGCAAACACATCCCGTGCCACTGGATGCAGAAATGGTTGCAAATTTTCTTCACTCGTCCTTGAGATTGCCGCATTAATCTTATTTTTCTCTAATTATGCAAAAGGTATTTCCAGAGGCGGCGAAATAAGGGCAGCAATCACAGCTAACCATGAGAGAATTGAGCTCAGAACCCTTGAATGAGAAAGCAAAAACAGCACGGTTAAATTAAACAAACTCACAGGCAGATTGAAATTCAGAAGAAAAGAAATTACAACCCTTAAGAAGCTCTGTAAAGCTATTCAAGTATCCTGTAATCAAGGTCCAATACATCCTGTGAAGAGGAGCAAGGAAGCAATGAGGAATTCATGTGGCCAAACCAGAGTTTAGTGCTGGGCTGTGCAGGTTCCAATCCTGTTCCTGAAAATGTCTCCTAAAAACAGGGCAAGTCTCAGTGACAAGAACGTCAGGGATCAACAAAGCAGCGACAGCTTTGGTGAGCCAGCACAACCTCCAGTGTTGGCCTGGCAGGAACTACCTCAGAAAAGCCTTGAATCCATCAAAAGCCTTTAAAAAAATCTTGATTTTTTATTAATAAATTCATTTTCTGAATGTTTTCCATAATTAATTACGTGTAGAAATATTCCTGCCTCCGTGACAAGTGTTAGCCACAACATTCTGGGGACTCCTACCGTGTTTGGCACACGGCATCGTTGACTGACCGAGGATGGATTTTTAACTGTGAAGGGGAAAATGGAATCCTGAAACCTTGTGGCTCCTTTCTCAGAAAGAATTGAGGTGGGGGGACGAAAAAAAGATCCCAACATTTTGTTCTTGCACTGGGAAATATCAGTGTGATGTGGAGAGGAAAACGATGATTTGGTGTTTGGGGCAGAGATTGTGAGCGGGTCACGCGAGCTGCCGTCAAACCAAGCTCAGGGAGCCGCCTGAGGCAGGCAGGGAGGATGGATCAGGAACTGGGGAACATCCAAACACACCTTCCTCTTGTGAAAACCAATCTCAGCCCCGAGGGCTGGAGAGGGCACTCACAGCAACCTGCAGCGGGTTCAGGTCGCTCCGAGAGGCAGAGGAGACACAAACCCAAGGATTGTTCGAGCCGTGGATTTCTGCCACGGGGCTCAGTCATGCAGAGCTAATAGATCAGCTGCTGCTGCCTTGCCTACCCCAACACCCAGCTGAGGTTACAGTTTCTCACTGCTTTCTTATTTTTGAGGTAGTTATCTTATCACAGGAGCCTCGCACGGTCACGCAACATTTACAGCGGCCGAAATGACATGAAACGGTTCCAGCTGCATCTGGGATAATCAGATACCTCTTTCCAAATCAAAGCATCATTGTTTGCTTTAGCACATCCTACATCCAGGCAACCCACAACTTCCTTAAGCTCTGTCTCCCAGGAACAGCTTGTTGTAAATGATTTATTGCAATCCTGATCATTGGCAACCTCCCCTGGCTGTAATTGCTGCTCCTAAAGAAGATTTGTCAGTGAGTGATGTGATTTCTCTTCGCTAAAATCTGTGTTAACCATGCAAAGTGCTTTGGAGCTCGTTGTTTTTGGGGGTTTGGGTTGGGGTTTTTTTTTTGTTGCTCTGTGTTCTTTCTACAGAATAAAACCAAGTGTCTCTAAGGGACATTCAAAAAAGATCCAATGAACAGCGACAGCAAAGATTTTTCAGTCTGTTGATTTGGCAGTTTAAACTGATCTCCATTTGCAACCCGCTGTGAGACACATCAGCGAGAGTGGAGCTGCAAATGGCTTTTGGAGTGAGAAGTTTGGACTCCAAGAAAGAAATGAAAATCAGAAGTACATGGCCAGAGGTTTTTCTCTCACAGCCAGACACATTCCCAGTGTGCCAGTTCCAGGATGAGGATAACCTGGAGCTGCAGCTCTTACTGAGCTGCCGGTGCCCGTGTGAAAACTGGAAACAGCGCTGTGATTGTAGCCTTGGGATTTTTCTCCACATGGGTGATCCTCCAAAATGGAATCTTGACAAAGGCATTCAATAACCACCACTGAATACAGATTATCAGCCCAACATCGTTTAAGGCTGCTTCTCATTTAACAGTAAAAAAAAGAAAAATCCATTCCCTGTGGCTGCTTCTCATTTAACAGTAAAAAAGAAAACGCTTTCCCTGCACAGAGGGAAATTTTTATAGTCTGAAATGTCACTAAGACTCCTCCTTGGCTACATAAATGCAATTCATCATTTGCCAGGTTGCCAGAACCTGGCAAAGGTCTCAGAGGGGAGGGACCAGAAAAATCTGGTTTTCCTGGACCTTTTGTAGTGACTGTCCAAACAACCCTGATAAATTCACTTTGCTTTCGGAAAGGATTTTGTCAAAATTCTGTCTCCATGCAGAAGCCACCAGGCAAGAACTGTGGCTGTGCAAAAGCTTTTAATAAAATTCTAATGCTCCACACCACAAATGAGGCAGCTGGGCTGAAAAACTGCAGCATAGAAGCGAGGTCAGAGACAGCTCTGTATCACCTGAGGATGAGTGGGAAAGCAGCGCTGGGAGGGCAGGCAGCGTGGAACACTCACAAATCACAAACAGACACTCAGATATATTTCCTAGCTGTCAGTTTTCCCACCTGCTCCTTTCAAGATGAGGAATCTCTCTCCTCATCAGCCTCCAGTGAAGCCACTGGGAGAGGAGCCTGTGCCTGAGACGTTTCTGAACTTTATCTCACATCGTATTTTTTCCGGCTGTACTACTGCAGGTCTCCTGCTTGATTTCCAAGCCCCATTGTGCTCCATCCCCCCGGGCAGTGCAGTCTTACTCATCGTAAATGCAGATTTCTCTTTGAACTATAAAGGCAAAAAAAGGTTTCCACGTTTTTAGGTGATGTATCTTTGTTAAGCAAACGTAACAAACCCCTCAGTTATTTACCTAACAGCTATTTCAACACGTGGCAAAGACCTGGCAGATTAACTCTTGAATTAAAGTGGCTTTTTTTTTTACCCCTGATTCGTTCACCTGAAATTTTAATTATGAGCACAAACACCTTTATGTAGCTACAAACTTGGTGCATGACATAAAAGGATGCAAGTTCTACTTTTGTTTTACTGTTAAGGTTACAGTGAACAAGGGGAAAAAAGTCGTGGCAGGAAACAAAGCAGCAGAAGATTAAATTTATTCCTTTTAATCCGAAGAACACCATCAGATATGTCTCCTATATCCAAAGATCAAAGATTGGGAACTTGAGAGGAGATCCATCTAACAAGAACAGGGATGGAATGATGAGGTCGTTTACATATCTCAGATATATTTAAGTCATGCAAAAGAGAACAGAAAGGCTGAAGGGACTGAGACTAATAAAAATCAAAAGTGAAAATTTAAGTGTGTTGTAGCCATCAGTCTGAGTAATGATGGAAAAATGCCCTTTTTTTTAATATAGTCCCTCTGAAAGCAGCTGGGGTGAGCTCATATCACAATCTCTCAATAAAGTGACATTGCTAAATTTGCAGAACCCCAGAACAATACGTTTTCATGAATTTATGATCCTACAGAAAACAAAGAAATTACTTGTTTTTATGAAAGTGATGCGGTCCATCCACAGAAACCCCGTACCACATCTTCACTGGAACTGCATCCACAGAACATTTCTTTAAGACCTAAAATCCCACTGTATCAGGAATTCCTCAGGATGGGTCCAGCTGCATATCCAAGCCTGTCCAGGCACCTGCACCTGACAAGGAGTTTGTTTCACAGCTTAACTTTGAAAAAGTGTTTACTGTAATTTGATTTTGCCTTAGCAGGATTTCTGTCTGCCGTGGATTTGGGGATGGTTTCGCTACTCCAGGACCAATCCAATATTAAATTTTCTCCTTCGGACACTCTGGAAAGGGACCAGCAGGACCTCATGAAGGCACAGGGGGATTCAATATCCCCAGTTCAGCAAAGTGTGAGTAAACTGGCCCAGGCCTGCTTTGTTTCTTCAAAGATCAGAATCAACTAAATTGTTGATTGCTGTGCTAAATCTCACCAAACCTACTGGTGACAAAGCAAACGCTGGAAGTTTTATTCTTGAAGGGTAGAAACCTGAGTTATCCTGCTCAGCTAATCGTAAACTCCAGCTAAATGTTCTATTCCATCCCTTGAAATGCCTGGGAAAGCTGTGCCGTGTTCCCCCTGCAGGAAGCACTGGATTTATCCTGACTTCCCTGAAGGATTTCTCGAAATCCAGCTCGGATTTGGAGAGGCAAGGAGGGAAGGGACCACTCAATAACCGGGTCTGCCTTTTTGCGGGACACAGGACATTCCATCCCCCCCGTCCCTGCACACAACACCCTGCTCCTGACTGATGTGTGTCTTCCCAAAGGCATCCCAGTCATTACTCATCCCTGGTGTCAGGGAAAATATGCATATTTTCGGTGCCAGGATCCAGACACCAGCCCTGCTCCAGCCTTTCTCCTCCAGATTAAAGAGCACTTCAGTAGCCGGTATTTTCTCTTTGCTGAAGTGCAGAAGGGAGGGGAGGAGGCAGGAAGGAAGTGTCTGCCCAGAGCCTGCCTCGTCTCTCCAAATGAGTGTGGCCACCTTAATGAAGGGAAGTGATGTAACCACCAACAAATCTGGAGCCTGGAACACCATCAGGGGATGAGATCAAGCTTATTTGACTAAACTTGCGGGTGACAAGACTTGCACTTATCGCATTCCTGTCATTTAATCTTTCATTACTTGGTCATACCTCAGCTTTTCCCTGAAATGGTCAGACCAGAGAGTCAAGGTGCCCTGTTTTTCAAGGACAGCTGGGTTTTCTCGTGGAATCACAGACTGGTTTGGGTTGGAAGGAACCTCACAGATCATCCAGTTCCACGCCACCCACTAGACCAGGCTGCTCAAAGCCCAATCCAACATGGCCTTGCTTTTATTAATTAATTGTTGAACAGTTTTGGATACCAAGCAACCAGAAAACCCTTTAGATCTTTTTAGGGCTTTCTCTGCATGAAGGTGGTTTGCACTGGTCATTTCATACTTACCATTAACGATGCATTTTTAATGTAATTAAAATGTAAATTATTTCTATAAATAAATAACGTAGATAATGAAAATAATAAAATATTTGCTCATGCCAATCTCAAACACCAACCTTAAATAAATAAATGCCAATATTCCACGGCAGGATAATCCCAGCTACAGCTGCCAACCCTATGAGCCAGACACCAGGACGGAAAGGAAGAGCTCGGAATCCTCTCACAGCCCCAGCCCTGCTTCCCCATCCCAGGACCAAATCCACGGGAGGTACCCTGCAAGCCAAGGAATTCCCTGCGGCAAGAACAAATTCAAGGCATCCTTCAGCACGGAAAAATTCCGGCGGTACAGCTACGAGGAGAGCACCGCCGGGGGCTACGACCGCTTCCTCAAGAGCAGCAGGAACCCCTTCCACCCTTACAAGAGGCAGATCAGCGAGGATGTTTTCCAGGAAGCACACCAGGCCCTGCCACCTGAAGCTTCTCCCTTCAAAAACCACAGGAGCATCGATGGCTTCGAGGGTCTGCCGGGCTCTGCGGGCCCTGAGGAGCCGGAGGCGTTTCCCACCCACATCCCGAACATCTCCGCGGAGCAGCCGTGGTGCAGCAGCCTCCAGTACGGCAGCACGGGGCAGGAGCACGGCTCACAGGTCATGGTCAGTGGTTTTTATCGTTATTTTCCCTCTTTTCCATGGCAAAAATATGCTTTTGGAAGTATTTTTTTATCTCTTGGTGTGACTACGTTGGTGGTTATTATCCTGTCAAGCTACAGGCTAGAGCTCAGGAAAAGCATATTTAGACATATCTTTATTTATTTGTCCAAACTCCCTGTTTTATGGTCTTTACCTGCTGGAAAACCTCCCTCAGAAAGATGCACAAGCACAAATGGTTTTCCATTAGACGTGGTACACGGATCCTAAATATCCGAATCCTCCCCGACAACAAGATTTGTCATCAGCTGGTATTTTCAAGAGGCAAAAGCTCACAAAACAGTATTTTCAAGCATGAGGATGTGGAGCAGATTTGTTACAACACCTCAGCTCACCTGCACTTTTCTGAGTGTAAATAGAAGAGAAACTTTAAGACGTCAGTGCCACCAAAAATTAAACACCAGCTCTGTTTATATGTGCAGTGTCGAGTTACCTGGGCTAATTCCAGTACTAGACAGAGGCAGCTGCCTATTTAGGGCAGCAGAGATCCCTGAAAAGCAAATTAAATTACCCTCCAGTATCTCTACAATATCTCTGCTGTGATCCAGGGTGTAAAGTGTATCTTGATCATCTGCTGCAGCCAAAAAGAACAACTCCACGTGCCAGAGGAGGGCCCTGAGCTGGTTCTGAATGGCTGGGAGAGGAAGAATTCGTGGGCCACCAAATGAAAGAGGAGTTTTTAAAAAAAAAAATCTCAGTTGGATTAAGACCAGGGAATGGAGAGGTGTTGTCAGGGAACATACCTGGGGACTGAAGCCATCCAGGCTAAGGAGGAAATTGATCTAAATCTCTTATTTCCTGGATAAACACTCATCTAGGTCAGAGGAGTTCAGTGCAAAACCTATGAGCAGCTGATGAAAACAAAATTCCCATTGTCTTCCCAAATCCCTGGGCTGCAGGATGGGCAGGAGGCAGAAGCAGCATTGCAGGAGCCTTTTACCAGCTCGTGTAACTACTCCCTGCTGGTGCCTCCCCTGGTTCTGCCAGCACCCAACTTCCAGCTCCTAAATCACTTCCAGGCTGCTGGGAAGTTGGGATTTCTGAAAATCTTCGTCTGATGGTCACTGATATTTATTAATAACATAACAATTTACAATAACACCGGTATTTATTAATAGTGGATGTCAAACGAAGTCTAATTCGTGCTCCTAATAATATACCATAAAAATACTAAATATTTTTATATTTATTAGATACACTACATACACCATATGTAAAACATACTAAAATATCTATTACGTAATATATAATTTTATACTTATTTATTAGACAAAATACCATAAGAGCTTGTCATTATTACCATGCTTTAAAGCAGAAGGATAAGTGCTATTAGATTCTTGAAATAATAAGATCCTCACGGAATTCTCCCATTTTTACACATTCCCTGCATCTTGGTTGAACCCAGCAGCCAGCCCAGTGTGATTTTACTCTGCCCCCTCTCTCCTGTACGTTACAGACCTCGCCCTCCAGCCAAGGCCAAAATTCCAGAGCCAGCTGGAGGGGCTGCCAGGCTGCAAGACAAAATCGAGGAGAATGAAAAGAGAGGGAGACACATGTGCACACTCGGGAGTGAAAGCGGGGGTTTGTGTGTGGTTTGTGTGTGCAGGGGGAAAAGAAATAAAAATATAACCAGAGCCTGGCGTTTTCTGGATTGCTGTTTGCACGGAATGTGGCCTGGGATTTCCTTTTTTAAAGCTGCAATTATGGAAATGCAGGAATTGGTTCATGTCTTCGTGGGATCACGGAGTGGTTTGGGTTGGAAGGGATCTCAAAGCTCATCCATTGCCACCCCCTGCCATGGGCAGAGACACCTCCCACTAACCCAAGGTGCTCCAAGCCCAGTCCAAACTGGCTTTGGACACTTCCAGGGATGGATCATCCCCAGATTTGCACCATTAGAACTTAAACCAACACCCATTAACTCTTACTAAAACAGAATCCAGCCCCAAAAAGTCAATATAATAAGGGCAAATCCAGAGAGTGACGAACAGAATTGTCCTATTTTAAATTAAGCTGCTATCCCTAATAACTCATTCCTTGAATATTTTCCAGCAGGATTCAGACATGAAGCTTAGGACGTCCCCCCTGGAAGGGCAGCCTGGTTTGTATTGCTACCAGCCCCAAGTGCAGCAGATGTATTGCCCCTCACACCCTTTCCATCAGGTCAGTACCACAGGTGCACTAAAACCCCTGGATTTTTAGCCCTCAGTTGGTACAATAATTGTGGTAATAATAATTTTTAATAAGGGTTTAAAAATGCCTTTAGATTTGTGGGTTTGCAGGGCCGTGTTTATATATCTACATTCTGTTGATGAGAATGAGATCTTGAAAGAACCACAGTTAAATGCATTCTGAAATGGTCATTCAGAAAAAGAAGGGGAAAAAAAAGCCAAAACAAAACAAAATTTGTGGAAATGGAATCTTGGTACTGCATATTTATATTTTCACCCTTACACTCGAGAAAATTGGCTTTGAAGCCTGATAAATTATTAACATAACTCTTGATATTTCAGGATCCCAGGGAATTAACTGTGCTTTAACTTCAGAAAAAAAAAAAAACCTAAATATGTGTGACTGTATACTTAAAATTCAGACCAAACATAGAGAAATATTTTAAAGCAAAATTGGAACAGCAAAATGATGTTCACTTTCCTTGTGGCTGACGGCACACACATCTCTTTTGAAATCTTTTGCCTCTTACATCATCCCCAGTGAAAGATTATTCAGCTGAATGATAATTGAGAATAATGCTGATGATGCAGGAGAAGGTGCAAGATTCAGGTTGTTCTTCTGTAATGTGACTTTATTACTGACACTTAAAATAATTTAATTCAGATGTAAATGGTGGTGCTGTTCAATGCTTTGAAATTTTCCTCTTTTATGCTCAGTTACTTGCAAGGTATAAAACTTTCAGTGAGATGTCCAAGATCAAAATCTGCTGATTTCGAGCAAGGAAAGGAAAAAAACTTAAGGTGAAATTAAGGCAACGTGGATTTTTTTTCAGATTTATAGGTAGAAATCCATGTACAAGACCAGCACAACTCCAAAACTCCCAACTGTCAGAGCAGAATTAAATGAAACTTAAAGGAATCTCCAAAATACGTGAAGATAAAAGCTCCCACCTGAGCTCTGTCTCCTTTGATCTCGGGGACTGATGACAGATTTTGTGGCATCAGCTGCTCCCTCTCATTCAGCTGGGCTCGTGGGGTGTGAAAAATGTGCCTGACAGAGCAGGGATTTAAAACTGGGCAGAGAAAAGCAAACCCATGCTCCTGTGGGACATTTCACTGGGCTTGTTAATCCATGTGATGTCACTGAGTCATGGAAACACTCATTACTCCTGGCTTTTTATTTGACTTATCACACTGATATTCCACCAGCCAGAATTTACTGAGCCTTATTTTTCCCTGACATGTGGCAAAAAAGGCAGCAGTCTTTAAATTCTTATCGACGCTGCCATAATTAATTTGCTTCTGTTGTTTTCTTGTTAGCCTAAAACTCAGTAGGAGTGATAAAAGGTAATAACAAAAATTAAAACAGAATAAAAATAAAGGTGGTATCGCACTACTGTCCTAACTTACAAATCCATTATTGTTGTTTTAGGAGGAAACGGTCCCAAAATGGTGCCAAAAAAAAAGCTGCAGGTATAAACTGCTGTGGGTGTGTCACAGCTCCACACATCTCACTCACCATAAAAACTCCGTTTCTGTGTGCTGCTTTAGCAGAAACCCCACTTAGCTTGTGAATTCATGGAATATTCTCTATTTCTTTACCCATTCCGCAGCAGGCCCTGCTGATGTGATCCCAGTGCTGTTTCTGTACTGACCACATTCCAAAAAAACCTCCCGAATTAAAGCTCCTGGGAGCTGCCAGGCAAGATCCAACAGGCACCGAGAGGAAAATCCTCCATCCACCTGCAGGCTGGCACTGGGACAAATCTCTGAAGTGCAGCAGGTTTCTGTCAGACTTTTCAATAATTGTGTTTAATGTCACTGTGGGAGAAGTCTGGCAAGGTGTTCTACTGCTCAGGAATTTAAAAAAAAATAAAATCCAAAATAGATAACCAATAGGTAAAAGAAGTGGGATTGCTGTCCCTGTGCCATAATCACACGCTGGGGAGTGAAAAGAACACGGGATGCAGCTGAGGAGAAGTGGAACAACCTCTTGTGCATGGAGCAGCCCCATTATTATCGGTGCTTTGCATTTCAAGCTGGAATGGGGCAGCGCCAGGTGAATCTCTCCGAGGAAGTTCCGCTCCGGAGAAGGGGCCCTGGAGTGAGGGGTGTTCAAACTGAGCCTAAGCTTCCACGAGAGGGATGAGAGGGATTCAGCCCCTCCATTAATTTTGTCCAGATGATAAAACAGCCTCGCCTTCCCCTTTGCTGGACACGGCAGAAAGGGTGACCCAGATGAGAAATGAGTTATTATTGACCCGAGTGAAGCAGCAGACACCGGCTGGAGTCACTCACCCACCCACCATAAAACACCTTTCATGCCGTGTGAGACTGTAAAACCAGCTCCAGCCTGTCATTCCAGCCCATTCCCCAGCCTCCCTTCCCTCAAAAAGGACTAATGAAACCAATAAAACAGAAATAAATCCCTAAAACGCCCAGGCCTTGCCTTTCATGATGACATCAAAAACCAGCCCCATCTCAGGGTTGTTTCCTTTCAAAGAGCCACCAAAACCAATAAAAATCAGAATTATTGCAGGAATTGCCCAGTTTTCTACTGTTGGGAAAAAATCTGCACCCGATGCACCACAGTGCACACAGAAATTAGTTCACAGCTGCTCTGGAGACTCTAATTGTGCCCAGTATTTAGTTTAACGAGGCAGGACATGATTAATTATGTACATTTCATTTCTTTCACCATGCAAACGACCGAGTCTATTCAGTCTGGTTTTGCACATTCCATTTCAGGCCGTTCAGTGTCAGAAAGATAAAAGCAAACAGGCAAGGAAAACTCCAGCAGCCAGAATGAAATTACAGAGAAAACGAGATCAATTATTCAGAGTACAGAACAAATAAATAAACTGTGAATATTTTGCTGTTTTAAGGGGACAAAGACCAAGAGCAACTGAAGCTATTGATCCAAGAAAAAAAAGGATTACAATTGGACACTAAAAGATGTCCAAGGGATTTTTCCCAATGAGTCTTGAGAGAGCAATTACAATTTTTCAGAGGAACCACACAAACCTCATGGCACAGGACTGCTGGGGCTGAGCAGTGAAACACCAGAACAGGGCTCAGCAACCTTTGAGTACCAGGGAAGGCATCCAGGTTGATTTTTTAATAGTGTGTGACAGGACTTCTAATTTTGGCTGTGCCTCACCCCTGGCATCTGGAAAGGTTCATGTGGAAGAGGCAGAAATTCCTCTCGTACAGAGCTCCAAGAGCCAGCTGATGTTATCTTACCTAAACTGGATAATGGCCCTCTGCTCTTGAAAGCCTCTTTCCAGCAGGTTCAAACTGTAGTTTGGGGAAGAAAAACGTGGAATTTTCAGTAAAGAAAAAGACCAAGTGCTGTGTTAAAAAAATTGAGAACAAGTCTGCAGAAACTCTGGTGCAATCCAGGCTGTCTGTGTGGGTTATCTCCAGTCTTTCACCTGTTTTTTTATCCTGGTGATCCCGTCTCTTTAGCGTGTCTTGGGAGCTGGACAGGCTTGGAGATCTCCTGAAGAGATAGGTCAGCATTTCTCAGGGAGCTTCTGCTGCTGGTCCCAGGGGAAAGGCAAGGGTGGCATGAATATTGTCTGATTTTAGGGGTCCTGGCGATTCTTTTTGGCTTTCTGATACAGAAAATGAGGGGGAAATGTCCCTTGAGGTGGTGGCTCCTCAGAGAATCCTTTCCTTGGAATTGACTGTGGGGGAACAGACAGGGAGCAGCCCAGCGGCTTCAGCACGAGACAGGCAATGTGAAACCACCTCAAAAATGTCTCAAATGCTGCTCTCCTGACCCCTGGGATGACATCACTGACTTATTCCATAACAGTACATTCATCTAAAATACATGCTGATGCATCCACTGAAGTTCTTGTAGCTGTTTGTTGGGTTTTATCCCTGCCTTGCTCAGTGACAGCGATTTTAACAGTGATTTTGGGATGCTATTCCCTCAGGAGTAGATTTTATATGCTTTCAGGTTTTTGCCTTTCTGTGCCCTCTCCACCTAAAGAAAAAGCAACCAAAAAAAAATAGCAAACAAACCCAAACAAGGCTCAGGCAAAACTTCCCCGTTTCTTCCTCTGTTTTTAGCAGCTTTACTGACTCAGCTGGTTTTTCTAAGGTGAACACTGAAGTATTTTATTCTGGTGGTTTGGGGTTTTAATGTCAATAAAATTACATCATTCATTATTTGTGTGCATGTCCAGGGGAGGCAGAGCAGGCTGAAATACTTCAAATGAGATGGCTGAAGGGAGATAAGCTTTAGGTCTATAAAATTTAGAATTATCTGGAGACAATTAATAGGAGAGAGTTCCTCATGATTTTCACACAGCAGGCGATAAAGAAAATACTTTTTTCCGTACAGTATCCTCAGAAATAATGCTGTTATTTGGGAAATATTTTTGGGAGCTTGTTGCTAAAGCAAATAACATCTCTCCTGTCCCCCCAGTACCCCTCAGGAGGCAGCTACCCCGTGACTTACATCGCTTCCTCGCACTACCCCTACCAAAGGATTGCTCCTCAAAGCAGCCAAGAATCCCAGCAGCCTCTGTTTCCCAAACCCATCTACTCCTACAGGTAACACAATATTTTTCCAAGCCCTCACCTTACAGGAAATACCCTGTTTACCCCTGGCCTGTTTCCAGCATCGTTTGCAACAACACGTTCGCTCCTCTTTGTCCCGTTCCCGGGGTGTTCTGTCCTGTCCCTGCGGATCACAAAATGTTCCAGACTCTGGGGCCGGCCAAGGCACTGAGAAATTAAGTGTTGTGAAGCAGGGGAACAGCCTTGATCAATCCCAAATTTTAAAAAAAAGCATGAAGTTTCTCTAATGCAAAATTTTAGGTGTTGCTGATTTCACCGGCACGAGGCTGATCCCACTTAGATGTCTATCCCAGCACCTGCATTAAATCTGATTTTTTCCCCCACTGGAAGCAAAGAAATGCCTAGAAAACATATCAGCTATTGCAGTCCCATGGGTTTAGCCCCCAAAGTAGATCAGATAATTAAATTTCAATCATCCCTCTGTCACTGTCACTTTGATTCTCTTTGTGGTCTTCACCAGTTTAATCATTCAAACAAAACCTTCAATAACTACACACCAGCAGGATTGGAAGGTCTTGATTCTACTTTCTATATTACTTTATTTTAAACACAGGTTGGACATTCTCTATGAGCTCTGAGAATCACTTTTAGGAGTTAAGCAGTGTAAGGAGGTTTTTGTAAACAACTGAGTGGAAACATAAAATCATCTTTGCGTTTGTGCTGTGACAGTGCAAGTCAGGGTGATCACACACACGGTGAAAAATAACCTATTTCTGGTTGTGAGGAGTCAGGCAGAAGAGGCTAAAATGCTTTTCTTTCTCTCCCTAAAGCATCCTGATCTTCATGGCTCTCAAAAACAGCAAGACAGGGAGTTTGCCAGTCAGTGAGATTTACAATTTCATGACGGAACACTTCCCTTACTTTAAGGTGAGTTCCACAGGGATGGGGAGGGGAATCTCCCTCGAAGCTTATCTGTCAGCAGAGGGAATAAGGGATGGGATTCCAGCTATGAAAAGGGATAATTTCTTAGGAGATTAATACCAGATCAATTACACACCGTATACTCTCATGATCACAAACTACTTAGCCCTTTGCACCCGTGCAGAAATGTGAAATGTGGTGATATTTAACTCCAAAAGATGTTAGGAACCGTTCCAGCTGCGAGCTTGGGTGCATAGCAGTGGCCATTCCTCACCAGCAGCTCGTGAAAAGGGCAAATAATTCTAAAAACACGATCACTGCTTCCCCTCGGACCTCAAATACAGGCAGAACTGGTCTTGTAGCTTGCAGCACCTCCAGACTGGTGTGGAAGCAGGGGATTCCAGGTTATCTCACTCCATCCTGGAGCTGGGATATTCATCTTGGGCAACAGCATCACGTGCATGCCCTGCACAAAGAAAAGTATAATGTGTGATAATGGCACTAAGCTCATAATTACACAGCGAGTTGGGGAGGGAAAGGGTGGATGGTTTGCAGCAGCACTGCTGAAATTGGGATCCCTGCTGCGAGGGAATGGTTCCTCACACTTGGAATGCCAGTGGAAAATGCTCGGTCAGCACAGGGATCCAAGAGCAGGAGGATTAGTTAAGGTTTTTAAAAGAGCTGTGATGGAATCATCCAGTGCTGCTCCACTCAGGGCTTTATTTCTGCTGATTCTTCAAAACCACCTCACTGAAGTCCACAGTGGGTGAGCTCAGCTGTGAGCAAGGCCCAAAAATGAAAATAAAGCCAGTGAATCTGTCCTGCTTCTTATTGCAAATAGCCCTGCGGCGATTAAAGCAAATTTAAAACAGCCACAGCAAGGCAGTTCAAACATTTATAATATGGAAAGAACACTGAGAATAACTAAAAATAAATGTTCCAATACAATTTTGCAATGGTTTTGGACACTGGGGATAAATAGAGCACACACACAAAAAAGTAGTAAGATTGAATATGTCAGTAATCAGAGAAAAATCCACATTATCACAGAGGAAGAACTGTCAGGATCCATCACACTCCTGCACTCCCAGATTTCCTCCCAAAGGAATCACTAACTGCTCCATCATTTGTTACAAGCGAGGGAAGGGAGAAAAAAATAAAGCAACCCACTATCAGAAATCCCAGCGGAACCCGCAGGAAAACAGCAAGAGTTTCAAGCAGAGAGGTGGGAATATTATTAATGATTTTTACAGGCACGTGCGTGTTTATTCATCAGATCAAACTGAAATTAGTTCTCTGTTGTCTTACAACACAATTGATCATAAAATTAATCAGCAGCTTTAAACCAAATGCTGCTGCTGCAGGACTGTGGCTCTGCCAGGACCATCCTGGTCCTTCCTGGTTTTTCAGAACCTCGTATCCTTTTTAAAAATTAATTTAAAAACTGATGAGAATGAGGTTACTGCTGCAGGAAAAGCACAGTGCAGGGGGTACTGCCCAAAAATTCATTATTTTGTGACAGCTTTATTTCTGTATTTTACTTACAAATGCTGTTACATGTATTTGACTGTAACATCCTTAAAATACCCAGGGGAGAATGGGCAATGAAATATTGCACTTACAGGCATCAATCCCTGTCTGCCTGTGGTCTTTACAGCAGCCCAGAGAATTACCAATACGTGGCAAAAATTATTATCCTCCATCTTCCCTGCTTTTGGAGAGTCTTCAGCAAAATAAAATCACATAAAAATCAGCAAAGAACATCTTGCTGCTGCTGCCAGCACTCCCTAAAAAGCAGGATACACCAGGGAGAGGGGAAGCAATTTAGGTTGGAGAGAAAAAGAGTGCAAGTGTGCACAGAGCCTTGCTGGGAGACATGGGATGATACAAGCCGAGTCAAATTAACCGGGATTCGCTGCCACAGCAAATTTAGTTTCTATGATGCAACAATCTCATTTCTAGTTGAAACAGAGCAATCCAACTCCTACGTTCTACCAGAAAAAAAAAAAAAAATCTACTCAGCTGAAGTTGAATTAGTCTTTGATGTACCTCTCCCTTCTCTTGAGACCTAGATTTAAAGAGAAAGGATTTTGCAAGATCACTGAACCCTTTAAACTTCAAGAGCTGGTCAGGATCAGTGAGGTTGGACAATAATATTTTTGGCTTGTCATCCTTTTCCATTTGGTTGGTTTTTTTTGGTTTTTGTTTTTTTTTTTGTAGTGATTAGTGAGTCTAACAAAAAGCTTTAATCTTTTTAATTGGAGTTATTGCCAGTGGTCCAAGAGGGCAGAAAGGTCTGTGGTCTGTAGTCTGAAGTGTTCAGGTGTTGTAGGTGTGGCACCTGGGGGACATGGACTGCTGGTGGCCTTGGCAGTGTGAATGGTTGGACTTGGTGACCTCAGAGGGCTTTTCCCACCTCAGTGGTTCTGGGATTCCCCAGCTGATTTTATGATTCTGCACTTTCATCCTCACCGTGCTGGGTGCAGCGATGGCTGCAACCAGCCACAGCAACGAGGTTCCAACTACACAAGAGCCACTCCAGCAGCCAAAGTTTGTTCCTTAACAATCACATCTGTCTTAAAAACTGGTGTTTTTTCACTCAGCACACTGAGTGTTCCTTCAAGCCCTACTTGGGCGAACTAATTCTCACAGCTCAGCAATCCCAAGTTTAATGCAAGAACCTGCTCGGTTCCCGGCAGCAGCCTCCAAAATCAATCCCTGCACTTTTTGCTCGTACAGTTTCTAAAACCATCTCCTAATTTACACCCCCACACGTTCTGAAAACCTCTGAGAAGCCTGTGCCGCTCCCATCTGAGCAGAAACACCAATTACCCTGTCTAGGTACACACAGAGGTGTGTGGAGCCTGTGTGCAGGGCAAGAAACAGGAATATTCTTCCAGGTCAGCTTGTTCAGTAGCTAAACACACAACTCACCCGGGAGGAACAGATTTATTCACTTTGGGAACTGCCAGAAAATAACTTGAATATTATCTGCAAGGGAAAAATACTGATTTGTCATGTTTAGTATGACTCTGTGGCAGAAAAGGGTTTAAAGGTTTGGGGGTTGTTTTCTTCTCTCTTCTCTTCTCTTCTCTTCTCTTCTCTTCTCTTCTCTTCTCTTCTCTTCTCTTCTCTTCTCTTCTCTTCTCTTCTCTTCTCTTCTCTCTTCTCTTCCTTTCTAATACAATTTATGTTGTCTCACCCATGAGACTGAATAGTGAAATGCTGACATCAGGTGGGCCAAAATGGTAGAAACTGTGCTGCTATGAAGGCAAAATAGTTTCTCTTTTAGTAAATAACATATATTTCATTCCACACCTATTTATTTTTCAGTGAAGAAAGTGAGTATTAAATTTGACCCTCAACTCTTCAGTAAGACTTTTTAAATCCACACAATAGTTCTTCACAAGCTACAAACGAGCAGGTTTACATTCCTTATAAAAGCATGTACAAAAAATTAAATCCTGATAAAAGAATTTCATCAAAGCATGTTCAAAATTCACAGACTGTCACGTGAAAGCCCAAATGGAGTCAGATCCATTTATAAAAGATGGTCTTAGAGGAAGTCTGATGGACTAGGCAACAATTAAAGAAATTATCAAACTATCAAAAATCTGGCTTCCTATGAGAGAAGGATCCTATTAATAAAGAGTAAGATCGGAAAAAAAAAACCTTAATGAACATAACAGGGAAATTCTAATCTTTAACATTTTTTAAAAGACTGTGGAAACCCACATTTATTTTTTTGTGCTCTCTGTTCCACAATTCTTGATATAAATGCTCCGTAATGCTTGATATAAACAGTTATGATGACAAATATTTGCAGCCATGAATATGAATCAATAGCCACGGACAACTTCACCCATATTTCATTTCTTTCAGTTCTTATGAGGAATTGGAATGAAAAGAGCAGGATTTTTTTTGCAAACAAGAAAAGAATCATTTTAATGATCCACTTTAAAGAACCTTCCAGCTGCTCCTGCTGAGTTAAAAATAAATGCAAAGCACAGAGATGAGTGATCAGCTGTGGAAACCTGTATCTCATCTGCAGGGCTTGTGATTAAACCATTTGGTTATGTAATTGGCCAGCACACAAAGTTACACCCACAGGAGTGTGATAAATTCTTTTGAAGTCTGCCTGGACACTGAATTCGAGCCCAGGCAGCATGTAGTGCTTTAATGAAGAGTTTGAAATATTTCTAAGCTGTTCCAAAATGGACTCTGATCGATTTCTTGTTAGTTCTAGAACATAAATTTTTACACGCTTAATTCTTGTGATGTGCAAGTTCACTCCTAAAGATCCAGCAGGTCTCTGACAACCTTTCTGCTTAGGAGATCAGTTACTATTTTATCTGATCCCTCTCTTCCCACACAACACGACTGCAACATTTTTGTGGCTTCCCTCTAACGTACAAGTTTCTCATTGCAGAAGGCACAAACTTAAACAGCGTTTCTTGTAACCACACCAGTCAAAACAGAGTGTTATATATATATCCATCCATACATTTTTAATCTTTTTTTTTTTTTTTAGCTTGGAGTTCTGTTCTTACACTGGGTTTGTTTCTCCAGACAGCTCCAGATGGCTGGAAGAATTCCGTGCGCCACAACTTATCTTTGAACAAGTGCTTTGAGAAAGTCGAGAACAAGTCAGGGAATTCTTCTCGGAAAGGCTGTTTGTGGGCTCTGAATCCAGCCAAGATTGACAAGATGCAGGAGGAGCTTCAGAAATGGAAGAGGAAAGACCCAGTTGCTGTAAGGAAGAGTATGGCAAAGCCAGGTCAGTCGTTTGTCGGTGGTTTAGTTCTCAAACAGCTCTCCCCAGAACTTTTCATTTCACCAAGATCTATAAGAATTTACACATGATTTGGGAAAGCATTTAAGGATTTTTCCTGGTTGGCAAAACAGGAAAAAAAAAAATCAAAAAGCAGAATTAAAGTAGACCTGGTTTTGTAGGTGTTTCCAAATAAGCAAAAAGAAGCTTCACCAAGAAAATATTTTCTCTTGATATCTCACTGAACTTTAAGATAAAAGGCCAGGTTGGATGGGGATTGGAGCAGCCTGGTATAGTGGGAGGTGTCCTTGTCCATAGCAGGGGAGTGGAATGAGATGATCTTCAACATCCCTTCCAGTCCGAACCATTCTACGATAAAAAGATTGCTGGAATAAGGAATACCAAATAAAATTTGAGATTAACTGCTAAGTAACCAAAAATGGAATTTATTACACACTCACTTGGCAACGATAATTTAGAAAAACATTTCAGGCTTTGGGGTTCTTTATAAATATGAACAGGCACGACTGTTTGCCATTTCCTGAACAACACCAAAATTCCTGCTGCGAGTTATCCAGGGCTAAGTCAGTCATGGACTTTCGATGCCGTGATGATTTTTTGCTTTTTCTTTTATACCCATTTACATATACTCTTTTATACAGCTTTTATGTATTTTTAGTGCTTTTAGTCCACACAAGTTATAATTCTTTAAGTTTGATCACTTCCCTCAGACCCAATATCCCGTTAAGCCAAGAGCCCAAACACCCTGGAAACCCCAGACCCCGAGGGCCTCTCCAGAACACATTCTGTAAACAAAGCCAGGCCCAGCCAGGGGAAGGTTCCTCGCTGAGGGGTCTCGCTGGAGTCCCTCCCTGGGCAATCTTTGATAGATGTGCTAATTAGCAAGGCCTGTAATTGCACACACATCACATCGTGGGGGCCATTTCTCCGGGGAGCATTTCGGGGTGCATTTCGATGTGCATTTCGGCGCCCCTGAGGGTCCTTCAATAAACACCGAGGTAAAACCCTTTTCCCCTCTTAACTGTGTTCAGCTCTCTTAATTTTAAGACCAGGAAAAGGCGTCACTTTCCCCTTGTTTTCCAGAAGAACTTGACACCCTGATAGGCGACAAGAGCGAGAAGCTGCGATCTTCCCTCCTGTCCTGCAGCCCGACGGGCGCTGCAGGTGCCTCCCTCTCCAGGCAGATGGCAGCGCAATCCCATTCCTTGTGCGAGCCCCCGCTCTCCTCCGGGATCCCGCAGGGATTGCACGGCATCCACGCCTCGGGAGCGCTGCACGCCAAGAGCCCCCTGCCCGCTTTGCTGGGGGGGCAGCAGCCCGGCTGCTACGCATCCCCCCAGGGCTTCCCGCAGATCTCCACCGCGCTGATGCAGCACACGCCGGGCCCTCAGAGCCTGTTCCCTGCCGGGGAGGCTCAAAGCCAGCTCCGGACTCAGCCCAGCATCCCTCAGGATTCCCCAGTGCCGGCGCAGAGCCCCCCGAGCTGCGGGATGAAGATGCTGCCCGAGCACTCCCCGGCCAGGACGGTGCAGGACTCGCTGCTGCAGGAGGGAGACCTCAGCAATGACATCGATGCTCTTAATCCATCCCTCACTGACTTTGATCTCCAAGGTTGGTGTTTAAGGTGTTTTTATCTTGGAGAGTCAGGCTTGTTACACCCCCTGCCATGTCACCACTTCCCATCCCATCCCATCCCATCCCATCCCATCCTCCACAAGATCAATTCCTGTCCCTATTTTACATCTCCACACCGCTGTTACAAACCCCGCCTTCCTGGGTTACATTTATATATAAACAGGGTGCAATTTTGTGTTTAAATCTTTTAAAAGTTTCCCGAGGAAGCTACAGATTTGCATCCAGAGTTTAGGAAACCTTCCTGCTCCTGCCTTTGGCTACAGTTGCTGATATTAAATACTGCAATACAGTATTTAGGATGTTTTCTTTAAATTCAGCCCTATTTTCCACTGAAAGCTACTCAAGCACAGCTATTTAGTGCCATTACTGCAAGAGAATTGTTGTGTGAAAGGCACCAAGAGAAATAAATTTGATTGAATTAACGTGTTAATATTTTTCTTGATCAATATTGATTCCACATCTCTGCTCAAAAGGATGCTCTTTCCCCCTTCCCAAGGCATTAATAGGATCTACACCCCAAACAATTATATTTTCTGAGGTATCTTCTTATATTCTTCACCCATTTCTAATAGAATTATCAAGTGAAGGAATTTTCTTAAATTCATGCTGTTTTCTCCCAGATTTAAATTTGTGGAGACAGCCAAATAATAACCATCTAAATGACCTCTTCCCTTCCTCAATCCCAAGAGATTAGCATCACCTGCACACAACTGTTTAACAACCAACATCTCCTGCAGCACAACGATTAAAAAAGCAAATATAAAGAAATATGTGGAGAGAAAATGTTGGAGCTCTAGGTTCTGAGAATTTCAGTCTTTTAGTGCTGACAGGTAATGATCTTTAAAAGCACACTGCATTTGGCCTAAGGCCTTGGGAAAGGCTTCTCTTTTACATTATAGCCCTGAGGTTGTTACTGTATAATCAGAAAGAAATTTGTTATGTCACTGGGTGAAATATGTAGAGACGTAGAAAATTAGGTTTATGGCATTTAGTAACAAGAGGGAGGATTTGGGGTGTAGGTTTCTTCTTCTTCTTTCCTCCTTCTTCTTCACTTCTCTGGACTCACGAAAAACAAGAAAATAAGTAGGAGCCAAATTAATAAGAAAATTCGGAGAAAGCTGCATCGATCTGTTAATCAGTGTGGGGGTTTTTCATTGCAGGGAATCTTTGGGAGGAGCTGAAAGACGACAGCCTCGCCGTGGATCCCCTCGTCCTCATTTCATCATCGCCGATGCCCTCCCAGTGCTTCCCGTCCCACTGCCAGCTGGAGAACGGCAGCAGCGTGCCCATCCCGACGGGAACTCCGCACGGGAACGTGCCCGACCTGCAGCTCACCACTCTGTACTCGGCCTTCATGGAGCTGGACACGGTGTCCCCCGCCTACCTGAGCAACCCTGGCTCCAAACCCATCGCCTTGATGTGACCCCAGCAGCGGCGCTGAAGTGGAAATCCAGTCCTAGTTCATCGCACACCGCCCCCCGTCTGGCTGGTGTCGGCTGGGACCGTGTCCATGGGAATGAGAATTTTATCTTTTTTTCCCAGAGGTCGCCCGCAGGATATGTAGCTTTACTATGATCATTTTCTACAGACAGATGTTAAAAAAAAAAAAAAAATAATAAATTTAAATGTTATTTAAAGATGATGTTGCTAACAGCTGAACTTGTCAACACCGTTTGATCGAGCCGCTCGTCTTCTTCGCCTTCCAGAAATAAGAGGAAAACAAATTATTGACCTTTTTTTTTCCTTTTCTTTTTTTTTCTTTAATGAAGCTGCTTGCAAATGAGCACAGAACTCACAGCACACAACAATTTAACTTATTTCTTGGAGCCACTGATAGCAACATCCACTACCACAGACCACTCAAAATATAAAATCTACCTATCAAAACATTTATAGTGCCCTTGAAAGAAGTTCTGGGTTTTGGTAAACATGAATTGAAAATTCTGCAAGTATTAGAAGATAGAGGACAAGCTGCTGACAGACTAAACCAAAGCAACAAATATACTTCAGTGGAAAATATCTAAGTTTTACTGTATTTAAGAAGAAATTTTAAACTCTGCTTTTTTAATAAAAAAGAACAAAACTATTTAGTAGAATTTTTACTTGGCTGGAGCTTATTACCTCTTATCATGCCTCTTATCTTTTGCCACATAAACTAAACATTGACATGAATTATTAAGCCATTAAATTAGGATTTTTTAAAATGGCAATAAAAAAGAAGAGAGAAGTTGCAGTTGGCCAAATCCAGAGAGCATCTGTGTTTTAACTTCCTGCTGTGTCTGATACCTCCAGTGGGGTTTGTTGTGATGCTGGACCAAATCTTGCAGCAGGTTCCTGCTCTGAACTAAACTTAGGCCAGTTTTTCAGGAGCAGCCTTCTCCCTCTGATTTTCCGCAAAGATGGAATAAAAAAGTAGAAAAAATAGCATGAAATACAGCAAAACAATTTCATTTTAAGTGATGCAATCTAAACCCAGGGTAATCTGGGTCAGGAATTTAACAGCACTATGTAAAAGAGTTTAGAAGCCCAAAAAATATCAGTGTCTTGAATGACAAGGGTGCCCAGAGAAGCTGTGGCTGCCCCTGGATCCGTCCAAGGCCAGGCTGGACGGAGCTTGGAGCAACCTGGGACAGTGGGAGGTGTCCCTGCCCATGGCAGGGGTGGCACTGGGTGATCTTTAAAGTCCCTTCCCACCCAACTCATTCTGGGATTCTCTGATCTCTCCTCACAGGTGATGTAAACTCAAACTAAACCAAGGAGGTTAAAATTTGCGTCAGAGCGGGTGATTCACACCGCGAAAAAGCGAGGAGGGGCTCTCAAGGCTGGAACAAAGGAGACGGAATTGTTAAAATAGAGGCACACGGGTTTAACCGGCCGCTGTCTCACTGCAAGGTGGGAGCTCTGCCCGCTCTCACCGATGCCAAACCCAGGCCCAAAGCTACACCCTCACCCTTTCCTACTAGTCCAGACTTAAAACCAGATTAGGGGCAGACGGATAAAGGCGACTTAGGAGGAGCACATGTGATGCAGCTTTGTAATCCCTCACGCAACCACCAAGAAATCCTCGCTTGACTCCTCTTCCTGCAAAGAGAACACGGAGCGGAAGAAATGCAGCCAGGTTGGCCAAGCTGCTCCAGGGAGAAAAAAAAAAACCAGCAGGATGAGAGTTATGCAAACATATTAGAGCTGGGGGAATCAGATTTTGGCCATCCTAACATTTGGATAGAGAAAGAAGGGAAAAATTAAGTATGACACATTATTAGAAATGTAAATATTGTGATAAGTCTAAAGCATGTAGTGAGTATAAAGCTTCTAAACAGAATATAAATATAAATATAAATATAAATATAAATATAAATATANTGCTATAAATATGCTATAAATATACTATAAATACAAACACCATGTGTATATATGTGTATGTAATATAGTATTATATATATAAAGCACAGCATGTGTATATAAAACTGTATAGGAACAGAAAATTATATATACATATAGCACACAGTACATACAAAATAGTATTTATAAACTGTGTGTGTATATATATATATAATTATGTATATATAAATAAAAACACAGTATAAATACAAATACATATATGTATATATATATATATTCAGTGCAATTTAAGAGTCACCAGCTTACAACTAAATACCTACCAAGTACATATTATTAGAAGGATATTATTACCCTAAGTACCTTTTTTTTAAAAAAAAAGAAACATCAAATAAATGCACATTTTAATACAGACCTGCACTGAGGAAAAGCAAAACCAAAGCAGCCCCTGCCCTGTGCTCAGGCACTGATTTTGTACTCCTGTGGCTCTTGAACACACTGCTATTCTGATGCCTTAAAATATGTCAGCATCACTCTTACCAAAAATAACAATTGGTGAATAACGTTCTCTACGAACATCAGACACAGGTCTGGCACGTGGGAGGCGTTGGTTCCCTCGGCTCTGTGTGTTTGCGAGCTCTGCCTTCAACAGAAGATCCCTGAGTTGGACCAGGACCCCCAGGGCTGGGCAGGACCAGGGGTCCAGACCCTCCAAACTCCTCAAATTCCCTTCAGCCACACCAGTGCCAGCGGGAATTCCGCACAGCTCCGTCCTCAAGGAATTTCCGGATGAGACTCTCTCGGTTCCGAAGCTTTTCTCTGCAAACACCGAAGACCTGGCACACGGATTTTCTGGAACATTTTCAGCACCCCGAGGGAGTGAGATGCTCAGTTCTCCATGACTTTCAATCATTATTTGCACCAAAATCTTGTTAAATCCTTTTAAAACTCCTTACATATTACCCTCCTGAGTTGCAAGCAGTGAATCACACCAGGCCAGAACACTACAGGCCCTTGCAAGATATTCCTGACAGAACGAGCAGCATTCCCAGTATTTTATGTTTAGTAGAGGGAGATAACAAGAAAACACAAGAGAACGCACCAGAGGAAATGGATTGGGATGGTTCATCGCTCTAAAAACACGGCAAAAAATGTAATAAAATATTTATTACTAAAGCAAACCCATGGGATGTGAAAAAATCCATCAAAACTGACAGTAGGAATCTGGACAACATCACTGAGCCGAGCTAAATATCTGTGAAACTCCAAATTCACAGATTTGAAAGCGAGAAAAGCAAAACTGCTTTTTCTGTGCCTAAGATTCATAATTTACGGGCACAGCAACCCATCCATGATTTGTTGATTCCTGTGTGTCACTCATGTCCTCTGCAGCCTCAGGCTCAGCCATTCCCTCAGAGGCACCAATATATTCCATGCTTGTGACCACACACACGTGATCACAAGCTGGAGGGGGAGGAAGAAATAGAGAAGAAATCTGAGTGTCAGATTTTATTCTGTGTTTTTTCTTGGTAATGAGTCTTTGAAGAATCATCAGACATAAAGAACAAAAGGGAAAAAAACCACTTTAACATGTTTTTTCTTGTGCTTTCTTGAGTTCCTTGTATCCACACAAGAGGTTTGTCCTCCTTATATAAAGTTATTTATTCAAAGCACCTTAGAGTATCTTCTCCAATGCATTCCATATTTAATGGAGCTAAATTAATGGTTGGACATTTCACAGAAGTTACAAGAAAAGTCCTGTAATAACTTTTATTAAAAGAGAGTTCTGTTTAAGATAAACAAACAAACAAACAAACAATACTGCAAGTTATTAACTAATATGAATTGTCTGGGTTTGGGTTTCCCTTCCTGCTCCACTTCAGGCTCCTACATCTGAATTTTTATTGCCTTGCTTCAGTTTAGCATTAGTGATTCTGGTAGACACAAAACCAACTCATCGAAATACGGGTTCATGTGGAAAGAGTTATAATATAAATTACAATTTTGGAACAATTACTAAAAAATGTTTGAAATTACGTTTATTTAATGACTTTTTTTTAAGTTTATATAAAAGAATAACCTTCAACTTGTGCAATCCTTATGTTTGACTTTTAAAATAACTTGACATACTAATAGCACATAAACATTTCCTTAGAGCTGGTGACATCTTATTTTGTATCTACCATAAAATCAGTATTTTGCACACACTGCAAATCTATTTCAGATACATTTGCATTAAATTCCATATTAAGCACTCTGAAAACAGGGGGAGAAAGAAAGGAAAGTATGAAGTTTTCCCAGTCCAAGGCTAATGCTGTCTGCTTAATCAGCCTCTTCCAAACAGATTATGCAAACCTGTCTAGGAGAAAAAATAACCTTAAGTGTAATTACCATAAAAATATCTTATTACCAAACAGAAGAAAATGCTCACTTTCTTCCTCTCCAGCACATGATTAGGAAAAATTTGCACTCTAAAGTTTAGGATTTATTAGCTTAACCTTTTTTTATTGCAGGTTTCATTTCAACTTCAAAACATTCAAATAACCATTTATATTGCAACTATGTTTCGAAGCTGTTTTCTCATGAGCCCAAATTATTACAAGACTTCTGCTCCCTCATATTTGCCTGTTCTTGGTATAAAACCATCACCCCTGAACATTCATCTGCCTTTGCTGGAATAGGAACTGATCTGAGAAGAACTCTCTCTGCACGATCTTCCAAACCCCTGGCACAGCACTGAGCTACTTAAACCCAACAGTGATTAACAGGAATTATGGAACAGATAAAACACTAAGCATCACATCAGCTTTACTGTACACAAAGCTTGACAAGTGCAACCGACTTATTGGCACTTTCAAACAAATTTAAACTGCTGGAATAAATATTTGGATTCCAGAATTTGGTTTACCAGGGCTGCTGCTCCGTTTTTGTACTTCAGACTTCCAGAGCTGTGTGCAAATGTTTGTGTTTAGGCTATTAAATACCAAAACCAGCAAACACTTTTACATGAGCTTTTCCTGGCCTCCTAATCCATTTCCAGTCTTACACAAACAAATCCAAAACCCTCAGTAGTGGAAGAAGAACTCTGTGCTTCACTGTGTATTCCCTTCCTGCAATGATATAAATGGAAGCTTTAAAGAAGAATTTTGCATTAGTTGTCACAGCAAAGAATTGAATTGAGATCTACTAAAATAATGAATGATGGAGTTCTCATAAAGCAAAATCTAAATGCAGTCTGTTTAGAAGCAGAAAAGGGCTGGGTTTTTAGTTCAAAGAAATAAACACACACAAAGAATATTTGTTTGCATGGAAAACACTGAAATTACTGAAAATTGACAGCAGTGGGAAGACCATTAATGCACATGGGACTTATTTCACCAGGGGGTTCTTATTCAAGCAGAACACTGATGAAAAATACCAGGTATTGGGTATCAACATAACAAATGCTGACTGAAATATGAAATTGGTGCTTTTTAGGTCTTTTCTTTTAATCATAAAATCACAGAATGGTTTGGGTGGGAAGAAACCTTCAAGACCATTTCGTTCCAACACCTTCCACTAGGCCAGGTTGCTCCAAGCCTGGCACTGAGCCACAACCTCCACGTGCTTCACCACCTTCACAGCCAAGAATTTCTTCCCCATATCCCATCTAAACCTCCCCTTCCTCAGTTTGAAGCCATTTCCCCTTGTCCTGACTTCTCAAAATCCCCACCCCAGCCCTTCTGAAGGCCCTTTAGACCCTGAAAGGCCACAATAAGTTCGCCCCGGAGCCATTTTGCTGCATGGATGGAACGGGAGAATCCTGCTCTGGATCGATCCAGTCGTGACCTGGGCACAGCAGAGGCCAGTGAAACCATTAAAGATTTATTCCTGACAAAACCAATTAGGCCTGGCTGTGCAGCAAAAGCCCTCATTTAGTCACATGAATTAATTCCTTACTCACGCCATGGGCACCAGGAAATTCATTCCAGCAGCAGCAGCAGCCCGGGCTGGCTGGATGAGGGGAAAAAAAAACCCCACTGAGAGCTCAGGGAGAAGCACAGTCAGTCACAAAAAAGCACTGGAGAGGGGATTTCACATCATTTGGATGAACATAGAATTCAAGATCTTGCTCGTCCAGGAAGCTGCTGAAGAATTTCATTTCAACCACATGAATAAGCCCAGCGTGTTTGGGCCTGCTGGAGGCACCAGGCCTGAACCATCACTTAAGGCGTTTCTTGTGCTTGCCTTTCCCTCTGGACCAACTTTAGAACATAAAAAAACCCCTAAAACACACTGGAAAACTATTTTCCACCAAATATCCAGTTAATCTAAGGAGAAAACTGCAATGCTTAGTTGGCATTAAAGGTGTTTAAAAAGTGCAAATTTTTGTTTTGGCTGGAAATGATCTTTCTCATTTTAACACATCTTACACAAATTTAAACACTGGCTGAAAAAATAGTTATTGAAAGTTATCTGAGTGGTGGCACTTGTGTTTCCTCCAAGCATCTCTTGCCACACAGCCACAGGAAGCAGAGCCCTGTGTTTGTCAGCTACAAGGAACACTTCTGCACTGTTATTACAAATTTGGGCTATGAGCAACGCCAGCTGATGAATTCCAGTGGGAAAATATCCTTAAAATCTGACATCTCAGTGCTGAAGTGCCTTGGTGTGTCTGGGGCAGAGATTTATTCCTCTGAACTTGTGCTCAGGTCTCTGTGCACACTTTAATTTTAAGGGTTACAGTGAACCCTCTGTTCTCCTGACTTATGAACCTGTGCAGACATCAAAGCAGGCAGCAGGTTTAATTAGACACTTAATTATAGATCAGGATGGTAAGGAATGCATTTGGGAAATAAAAACATGATTTTCAACCCCAGTCGAATGCCAGTGAGCAGAGTAACACGGGCACAACATTGGTGCACTGTGCCCTCATAAAAAAAACAGAGTTTGGGTTGGAGTTTTGGTTTTGGTGTTTGGTTGTTTTGGGGGGCTTTTTTTACCAAAATAGATTCTAAATATTTTTAGCTTTCAGGTCTGGCACATGGAGTTCTCTGGGCAGCCTGTCCCAGGGCCTCACTACCTTCACAAGGAAGAATTTCTTCCTCATATCTAATTTACCCCCAGTTGCTGCTCCCCTCTTCTGATTTATCCTGTCATTCCACAGGAGAGGAAGAACTGAAGGTGTTTGGAACTCTCCTCTCCTGTCTGTGTTATCTTCCCTTCATAAAGTAAATTTAATTATGTGTTTTCTCTACTGCTGTTTGTAACTTCCCTGCCTGTTTTTATTTCTCGCTACAGACCACTTTCATATGCAACTTCATTAACATGGTTTACGCCCTCCACTAGAATAACTAAATTATTATTAAATAAAACAGGCCTTTGTTATATAAGGTCCCAAGTCAGTTTTCAAAATAATGGCTGGGAATCATCCAACTGCAATTATGGCTCTACCTACCTAAATTCTCTTTGTAGTTTTAATTAAAATACATTATCCAGGATGATTTCACCTCCTATTTTAAGTTCTTATACAGCACTGGTGAAGGGGAAAAAATGATCTCTGTAAAGAAATTGCTCTATTTTGTGGACTTAAATAGGGAGAATAAGTACTTTTGGGTTATCCCAGCATGCAATGAGAGATTTCAGTAATCTTTAAAATTATCTTTAAAGTAAGATACATTGTGTTAGAGGGGAAAAAATGGGAAATTTGGAGTACTTTATCACTGAGAAGTGTTCTTCCTACAGGTAAAAAATGTTAAGGGAATGCAAGCCAGAGATAGATGAATGCCCTTGAACAATGACACATAAAATAGAAACACGGGGTGAACACATCAGATTTGCCACAATAACTCAGCAGCTGAGAAATGCCAAAGGAAATAAGGATCTGAGGAGAAGCAGAGAACGTCTCCAGAATGATCAGGCACATTTATTAATAAATAAGGCTGACAAACCAGCTGAAGGGGGGGGGGAATAAAGCATTGGTAATGTGGTGTATTTTTGGCAGATGTTTAACACTGGGGAGTTTTCATGAGAATAAAATTCTGTCTTTTTTTTTTTTTTTAATTCAAGGTTATTTTCAATCTCAGAAGATTTCTAAGCAAGTCCAGATAATTGCACCTGAGCATCAAAATCAAAGAGACCGTTTAACCTGCTTTATTACTTATTAGCACTGATTTTGCTGGGGTTTTTTTTTTTTTTAGGTATTCAGTGAAATCAGCTTTCTGGTGCCACCCTCGGAGTGCAGACCAGTGACAGCTGAAAAAGTCACATTACAAACCTGTTCCAGAGCTCAGTCCTGGTGTTTGTGCAGCTCCAAGTCCCAATCCAAAAGCAAAACCCTCGAATTAATAAATTCCTTCCTCAAATTCCAGTACACAACGATGTCCTGGGGGGTATTTTGTTAGTGAGGAGTCCCCAGGAATTCTGTGGAATCAAAATGAGTTGTAGAAGATATTTTCAAACAAAACCATCCTACTTCTTTTCCTCTGAGAGTTGTTCTGCTCCCAGAGACACACAGAGGTATTCCCAGGAATTTCTGAATAAAATATCAAAGCCATCAGGACGGAATCACCCCAGTAAAACTCACTTCAGCCTGAGCAGCTGGTTCAGTTTCAGTCAATAAGGCAGAGACAGCAATTTCCCCACGAATTTCAAAATCTGATTCTCCAAAATGCAGCCAGAAATCCTTCAGAAGAACAACCCAGTGCATAACAGTGATCCAGGGAACTCCAAGGTTCTGTTAATGTACTTTGAAACTAACTTATTTTTCCACATTTTTCAGATTTACTTTTCAAACTCTCAAATTTTTCACTCTGCTTTTCATGTTGACTTTTCAAAACTTCAAATTTTTAAAAATCACAATTACACAGCTGCGATCTGTGCAGCTCCAAAGTCCCATTAATGTAATTGATACCAATTTATTTTAATTACACCCCAAGACGTTTTCCCACTCTCAAAGTTAAATCCCACTTGACCGCTTTTAATGTGATGGTTTTACCCACAGAACTACCCAAACCACTGCAGGGGTTTTCCATCAATCACCAAAAAATGAAGCTGCTCAGACACATTTGCACAAAAACTGGAGTTTGTATATTGATGGAAGAGACCTGAAATGAAAGCTTGAATGCTTTTTCATAGAAATATTTAAATAAAACAGACAATCACCCTCGTTTCTAGGATCAATAATTTATTTATTTCTTTTCTTTTTTTTTTTTTTTACATTTTGCAATTTGTTACAGGAGAAGAAACACTTGCTAATGGAAGTGACATGTTTTTGAACCGTTTTCCAAGGTAATGGAAAAAGTTAAGCATATTCCCTAGGATGCACATTGATGACTAAGCTGCCAATATTAAATCAGTTGAAGCAAGTGCAGTCCCTATTTAATCCTTGTATAAATTAATTTAAGGACTCTCCTTCTCCTACAGGAAGACTAAATTGTAGCATCTAATTTTCTTTTTTTTTTTTTTTAATCCCGAAGTCTCGATCTTTTCTCTCTCTCTCTACTTAATCTGCAAAAAGTCAAACAGACTAAAGCCAAAGCCACAGAACGGATTCCGTGCCAAGGTTCCTTCTATTCCTGGTGATCTCCTCACTTCCCTCCTGTCCCAAAAAAGGAAACAAAAGACTCCCAGTTTTCTGAAAACCAGATTCTCTGCGTGACAGTGCATTGCATTGCCACAGGATGGGCCACAGTGGATGTTCTCCTAGCAAACAAATCACTACCAAGGTACAAAGAATTAGAAATGAACTCGGTAAAAATGCTCCGAACGTTTTCCCAGTGGCATAGTAACCCGAATCCTACTTTCCTTCCACAAAAAATAGATATATATAATTTTTATTTTTTATAAATACATTTTAATACAGACAATTCTGCTTCTATGCCAGAAAAAAAAAAAAAGTCACATTCAAACAGGTTTGCTTGGTGTATTAAGATACAAGCAGACACCAGGGCAGGCAGGAGCACAGGGGGGGTTTTGGGGGGCTGCAGACACACAAACACCATTTCACCCACTGACCTGTGATGGGGAGAACAACTGAGCTGCAAGGTGAGACCTGGAGCACATCCCTCAAACAGTTCAGGTATTTCCACGAGTAGAAAATGATATGAACTCTCAGTGGTATTTAACATTAATATTGAAAAGCCTCTACAAATTCAGGCAGTGCTTATGCTGGGGGTAGAGAGAAGAACCACGAGCAGCAGTTCCCAGCTGCCTCAGACTCAGCAGAAATTGAGCCACTCACCATGGCCTTAAAGCTCTTGGGTCCAAAAAGCTGAAATTCATTCTTTTCCTGTCCTTGTCCTCCTTTCCTTCACTTTTTCCCCCCCACAAATGCACAAAACCTGCCCAGCTTTTGTGCCATCCACACAGTTCCAGCTGCTCCCCTGCAGCCCCAAACGACAGCAACGATTTCTATGGTTTCCTTCCTAACCAGATCTAATTAAAACTGAGCTGTTAACCATCTTTTTCAGGTTATGAATAATTAATAAAGCATTTTTATAATGCTTATTAAATATGACAGTGGGATATTAGCATTTTCTTACCTTAAATAGCCCCAATCTTTGCATGACAAAGAACTCCCTTTAACTTTGGTCGTGAAGATTGGGGTTTATTTTTCACGGGTCGATACGTAGGACTATTTCTCAATTAACAGTCTTCTCTCAAACTGAAGGGATTTGGAAGTTGGTAGCCTGCATGTTTCACACACAGCCAGCCACCACTGTGACACTGCACAAGATTTTGGAATGAAACTCAGAGGGCAGAGGTGGGAAATAGAGCACCTTACTGACCTGCTCAAAAAACAAGACATAGAGA
The DNA here is from genome assembly GCA_013400235.1 of Oriolus oriolus. Classification (NCBI taxonomy): domain Eukaryota; kingdom Metazoa; phylum Chordata; class Aves; order Passeriformes; family Corvidae; genus Oriolus; species Oriolus oriolus. The sequence continues at coordinate 89,874 of VXBT01012298.1, read as the reverse complement.
GAGATTGTGAGCAAGAACTAAACCCCACCAGACCGTTTCCAACCCTGGAGAGACTTTCTACATTAAAATAAATAAATAAATAAATTCTTCTGAGTCAGGAAGGGTGGATCATTCAGTTATTTCAGAAATGTCACCACGTAACGGACAACTCACAGAAACAATTTCGGCTTTTGCCACTGATCCGAGAGCAAAGTTTCTAGATTTTAAACCACAGCTGATGTGTTAATTCTAAAAAGAAATGGTTCTCTCCCTGCCACGGAAGTGTGAGTTATTAGAGCAGGCAGCTCACCACCAATGTATTGCTGCTTTCCTTAAAAACCCTGCCTACTAAACGAATCCAAGACTGACAAAGTGAAAAAACGTGTCAAATTATAATTTCCCCGAAAGAATGTGTTGAACTGTAATTTCCCTGTCTCTCAGAAAAATTATGTCACTATTAGCACTCAGAGAGACTTAGTTTCTTTTTCCAAGATTAAGTCACTGTGTAAAGTACACTTAATCCTGTTTTATGACAGGAAACAGCCGGGCATTATTAGCAGATAATCTTGGTTAGCTCTTGGACGTTTTCTTTCACTTTCAGAAAGTCAGATCCCAAATTGCCAGGCTGGCTTGTTAAAACAGAGCTGTACTGCTAATTAAAGTCATGTTGAAAATGAGATCAAGGAAGAAAATACAACCATTCTTTTTTTTTTTTTTTTCCAGAGCCAATATTCGGTGATTTCGCAAAGAAACTTCCAAAGTAAACCAAACAATGATGAACGTTAAAATACAAAATAATAGCTAGTCAAGAAGATTAACAAATTCTTCTGTGAACAACGCTGCTAAGACTTGATTCTCAGCTGGTTTATAATAAGAATCAGCTGCAGATTTAAGGGGAAAAAATGTGGGTTTCACAACTGAGCTGCAAACTCTCAGCTCCCTTTCAGAAGGAAGTTGAAAATATTGGGTGCTGCACAAAGCGTGGTCTTTAACACTAGATTTTGAAGGTGGTTTTTAATGCAAAACAAGGGCAGAAGTGGCATTAGAACAGCAACTCTACAGCCAAAGTTTTTGATGAAAAATCCTTTTAGTGCTGTCCACGTGCCTCATGTGAGCACCACACGTGATACTGCCGCAGGAGCAGGTGGAAAAGGAACAGAACCTCTCCCCTGGACAGTGATTCCTACGTTTTTGTAAAACTTGTGGATGTGGATGACCCTAAAGAAATGCTAACAAAGAGTTTCCAAGTGAAACAGAGGGATAACAGCAATAACTGCTCCAGTGGGACACAGAAAAAAGCACCTTCACTGCACTCCCCACAGAAAGTTTTGTTGCTTGCCTTGGTTTAAAAATCAGAATTTGTTACTTGTGGCAAACTCTGGGGGTTTTTAATAAGGGTAAAATTGTCCCAGCTGAAAAGCTGAAGTTAAAATTGGTTGGAATTGATTTTATTGAAAATGTCCAATCTTTGTTTCTGGCTTAAAATATTCCTGATAATATTAGGAACAACAAACTCCCTCAGCGACATATCTCCTACATGATTCACACTAAGTTTTCTGCGAGTCTGGAATTATTACACATATAACCTGAATTATAAAATATTTCAGGAGAGGAGCAGCTGATAATTCATCCTCTTGTGTTTAACCTCAAACCTACCCTAAAACAATGTCAGCAAGTCCATCCACGCTCTGCACTCCTGGGAACACGGTGACTTTGTCTTGGTTCTTTTACAAGGGGCATGTCTACCACTCCACTTTCCCTTGATTACAGTAATATTTTTATGGAATTACTCTTTTTTTATACATCTTGAAAGGAGGTAGCATAAAAAAGGAGCAGAACACGACTATTTCAGAGGAAACTCCATAAAATGGCCCAGGAGTCCACACCAAAGTACAACTGCTGTCACCACAACATATTAAAGAGATGACTGGCAATTCTGGGCAAATTCCATTCCTAAAAGTCTTTTTAAAAATCTTATGCACAGAAGTGGCTGTTATGAACAGCAGGTGAAAAATACCCCCCAAAAAACCCTGTACAGGGTGGTAATTGCAAACATATATCCTATTTTGTCTTTAAATCAACCTATTTTCTCCTGCAAACTGAAACAAAACTCAGAAATACTTAAAATTTGCAAAATGTCATTGGATATATGATTGAACAGCCCTGATGCAAAAAAAAAAAAAAAAAAACATTGGGGGAGGAATGAAAACATTTTTGAAACTATTTTCACCTTTAGTAATTATTGTGCTATAAAATGAATGGTCAGTAGCTCAAAGCACTGCACAAATAATGAGGAAATCCTTTGTATCTCTCAAAATGATCAGTCAGCCGCAGGCTACTTGTATGATTTAATACACTAGAGACAAAAAATAGTGATAAATACAAGTCTCACTGTGATAAGAACTACTACAAGCTACTACTTGTGTAGAATCAGTGAACTCGACACACTTTTGCAGCTACCAAGCTTGATAAAAACTGTGCTCTAACCTAAAATCACTGTGGTTCTTTTTTTTAAAATAAAAAGCTGCCTCCTCTCTCAGCAGTCAAGAAAGCCAAGCCAAATACAAATGGTGACACACTGAAAAGTGACCACAACCCCAAAAAGAGCACAAAAACCTCCCTGGCCTTGGGCTACACTTGGAATTGTTTGTAGTCCTGTCTGATGTAGGCTGCGACTACAGAGATGCTCATCACGACTGGAAATGGTATTTTTTATAAAAATCGTTACAATCATTACACCTATCTGAGGCTAACATAGAATGTTCCACTTCAACTCACAGAATTAGACATGGAGACATCAAGTATTTATAGAAATATCTACAAACCGCAACTGTCTTTTATTTTTGTGGGTTTTTTTTTTTTTTTCCTTTTTTAAGTATCAGTGAACTGACCTTCAGAGTAAGGGTTTCATGACAACAGGTCACCCCACACTAATTTATCCTTGGTGTTCATATTTCTTGGGCTAAATTGGTGTTAAACTTCTTCCAGAGACTGAAGAGAGAACTTTTGCTAAATTTTTTGCTGCATGTTAAATTTGTAGATTATTAGATTTACTTCCACCTGCATTAATATCTGATGAGAAACATTTTTAACAAAGGGAAAACACTGTCTTAACCCCCTTTAAATGCCGATACAAATAGAAAATTGGAAATTCCACACTCCACAGCTGCCCTAGACAATTAAAACGTTGCTCTAACAAGCAGTGCTGAAGCCCTTTTCTTGATATCGAGCAGAAATGAAAGAAAACAGACGTGGGAAATGGGTGGCATGAAGAGGCTGAATGTGAAATAAAGCAAAAATGCTAAATAAAGCTAAAATCATGCAGTTTTTTCCAGATTATTCTGCAAAAAACTGAAATCAATGGAATGTACTCGTGGAGGTTCACAGACCCACAATGCCATTTTACCTTCAACTGAAATGTAAAAGGAATGTAAATGTAAAAACACCCAGCGAACACAGCTCTGTCACTGCTCTTCACTGCAAGTTTGGGTGCTTCCAGCGTTAAACAGAACATTACACAGAAGGACCGGAACCAAAGGATGAAATACTCATGGGGAGAGCCAATCTAAAGAGGAAACTCGCCTTTGTGAGATGTTTTGCTCGATATTTTCAACTGGCTGGACAAGTTAAATTGGCCTTTGAAGCGTTCACAAAGAGAAACAACCACCCAAACCTCTGGCTTCGCATCCATCCACTCCCACGGCTTCTCTGATTACATTCTTTGGGAAAGCAATCCTAAAAGGATACTCGAGGGCAAGAACATAAATTCACAGAATCAGGGCAAAACCCCTCAGGTCCCACAAGGCCATTTTTCAAAGCAGACACTTAAAGAACTTAGGGAAGTGGCATCCAAAGATCATTTTAGCTTAAAAGTTCTGAAGAACTGGGTCTGCTTCGAAGCTCAAAAGAGGTGTCATGAAACTCCTACTGTGGCAAAGAGTCCTTGGTTGGTGGATCCTTGTCCAGGTGACATTGCAGGCAGCGGAGCTGGAGGTGTTGGGATCCCTGACGACTTCCAGAGGGAAGGGGAGGCCAGCACAGGTGGTCCAGCCCGCGCTCAAGGTCCTCCACTGTATGAATAATCTGCCTTGTTGTGCATCACCAGCTTGTTGTCTACAAAGTAGAAACTGTCCGACTGTGTCTCGTAGGGATGCAGGATCATCTCTCGAACTGCGAGGGGAAAGTGAGGAAAAGAAAAAAAGAAAAAAAAACAAAGATAAAATTAATGTTGAATTAATTTCGACAGTCCCCCGCGCTGGGCTCGGGCACTTTTCAGTGTCACTCAGGCAGCTGCAAAGTCAGGTGAAAAACTAAAACCCAAATGGGAATTGCTCAAACCATTCCCTGCTGGTATCTTTTAAACAATTCAAGCACAGTCATGGAATTTTTATGTTGGAAAAGCCCTCTAACGCCTTAAAATGCAACCATTAACGCAGCACTGCCACGTTCACAGAACCCTTGTGCCACATCCACGCTTTCTTCAAACACTTTCAGGGATGAAAAATGTTCATAATCCAAATATATTCAGGCACCACATACAGGGGACCTCAGAACAAGAACCTATTACATTCTGGGTTGGGGGTTTTTTTTGTTTTGTTTTGAAAAATAGCGATAAAACAGCAAACTCAAAACTAAATTTGTTCTGGCCTGACAGCAGTGCCTCACTGTATTTTCCACAGACTGTAATATTAGTGCTGACACACACAATTAGGGGTTGTAAAGAGTAAGATCACAGAGATTTAGTGCTCGTGCTATTGTGTCTTGGGAGAGAGGAGAGAAAATAAAAGTTATGTTCATACTAAAACCTCTCAAGCTCGCAATATAGCACATCAAACATTAAACCAGATCATAACATTTAAGTTATCCATTTATTGGATGTCTTTTTAATCTTATTTTTTGGTTGTTTTATAACACAATTATCTTTTTTTCTCCCTGATACCGAAGCTTCCCTTTTATGAATTAAAGAAAAAAACCCCAAGCAAGTGCCTGGTGTGTGATAAGATACATCCTACTAGAAAACAAAATCAGTGTTGAAACAGACATAAAAGCATGAATTATTCTATCCAACCCACTCTCTAGAGACAGCTTTTAGGATAAGGCTCCCCCAAACCACCTCAGATGAATATCACGGTGTGACAACCCAGAAATGAAAGTTTAGAAGGAAGAGCTTACTGAGATCCTCCGAGAGCTGGGGGAATTCATAGATGTGCTCACAAGTATTTTTACTGCTGGGGATGCAGAAGCCAAATTCAAAATCAAAACTTTTCAGCAGCTGGTCACGGAAGTAGTGCCTCTCGATCATACGGAAATTATTGATGGGTTTGTCCCCTACTGTGAATTCCACCCTGAAAAAGAAGGGTAAGACTGACATGAGCTTTCATGCTTAAATAAGATCTGCACCCTTCCTGAAAGGGCAGAAGAGAACTCTGAAAAAAAACCAAAAAAGCCAAAAATATAAAGCAACAGCACTAATCAAATTATTGTTTCCTCTTCTCCTTAAAGCATCTACAGGGACCCAACACAGCATTAGAAAAACATCTCAAAAATCAACAAGTTCCACCCCTGCCATGGGCAGGGACACCTTCCACTAGCCCAGGTTGCTCCAAGCCCCATCCAGCCTGGCCTTGGACACTGCCAGGGATCCAGGGGCAGCCACAGCTTCTCTGGGCAGCCTGTGCCAGGGCCTCACAGGGAAGAATTTCTTTCTAATATCCCATCCATCCCTGCCCTCTGGCAGTGGGAAGCCATTCCCTGTGTCCTGTCCCTTCAACCCTTGACCAAAGTCCCTCTCCAGCTCTCTTGGAGCCCCTTTAGGCACTGGAAAGTGCTCTCAGGTCTCCCCAGAGCCTTCTCTGGATAGTCTTCCCACCTTATTTCACCCCTTTTAGCATCAACCTCTTCAGCACCAGGCCTACCCCTGACTAAACAACCTAAAGTGACGGAGAAGGCAACAGAGTTGGAGACCCTCATAACAAAAGAAAAAGCTCCCTGTTAAATCAACTTCCTGGCAGGATCAACATGGAAGAGATGGAGTTTTTTCCTAAGATTTCAGCTGTTTCCCGTGCTAGGCCGAGGAGCAGAGGGGGAGTTACTCACGTGGCTCCCACTTGCCGCAGTCTGAGAAAGGCTGGGGTGAACTGATAGCGCACGAAGCGTCCGGCGTTGGGGTCCACGTCCTTCCTGTCATTGTGCTCCCGCTCTGCAAAAGCCCAAAGAAAACCCTGTCAGAGCTGCCTGAGAGCCAGAAACTCAGGGAGAAATACTTGTGGTGGTGTTTGTGTGCCACATAAGCCGGGAAACCACTCTGATGCCGAGCTCTCCCTCCTCCTGTCCTGAGGTGTCCACCACCGGTCACTCAGATGTGGAATGTTGCAAGATGGCCCTTTGGTTTGAGTCATTTCTTATCTTCTGGGTTTCTATTCCTCATCTACTGCTCCTGCCCCACATCAGGACTGCAGAGTGACTCTGAACAAGCCATTTCCCCTTAGCATGCCTGCCTTGCTACCTATAAGCTACAGAAAACTTCCTCTCACCTGCAGGGAGGTGGGGAAGGGTTAAAAGAGCCTGGCCAGGGAAAGAACAGTTGCCCCGGGTTTTTATCACCACTGGCAACAGGCAACACTTGGATGCTTACAAGTAACACTTAAAAATTAATTAAACAAACAAACAAACAAAAAAGGCAAATGTTCAGTTTGTTTAATTCGCCCGTTGACAGTTTCTCCCTTTTGGAAATACCATTTTCCTGACTCCTCAGTGAGAGATGTTAAACTAACAGCTAAACTATGTGCAAGGGGCACAAGCTGATGAACAGCCAAGAAACAACCACCTGGTGATCTCCTCCTCCTCCCCTGCTCCTGTTTACAACATCCATCTGTCCCTTCCCATCACAGATGGCAACAGTGAGAGCACAGCAGCAGCCAGCTCTGCTCGCCCTGTTGGTACAAAGAGACACCTGAAAAACATTCCTGCTGCAAGACGGGGCTCCAGCCCTCCTGCAGCTTAGAGATTCTCCTATTTTTGGGAAATGTATGGAGTAAAAGGAGTGGGAAAAGGCAAAAGAAAGCATTTGTTCACGGGAACCTTATTTCGTGTGCGCGCTCACCTGAAGCCGCTGGCTTGGTGATTTCAAACAAGACCGTGCCGGATTCCATGTCCCGGATTTTGAACCTGGTGAAGTCTATCTTGTAAACATTTTCCTCTGGAGTGCACAAATAATCTGCAGGGAGAAGCAAATTTAAATGAAGGCTGCCCTGAAATACCAGGAATTTCTGGCTGTTCTCTGGAGGCCCACCAGCAGTGAGAGCAGCACAAATGCACCCCCACTACTGCCCGTTTTGACTCAAAACTGATGTCTCTGAAGACAGGCTCAGTTCTGGAGGCTCACACTGCCCTGCTCAGACAGGACAGGGGAAAGAATTCTCTCCCCCAACACACGGAGGTCATCACCTTTTCCCAACCCTCTGCCAGCAACTCCAGCATCCATTTCCCCCCGGGGTACTGAGACTGGTCAGCACTTCCATCAAATCCCAGCCTTTCCAGTGTAAGAGGCTTTGCCTGTTTTAAAAACTGCCCTGTGGCAGAATGCAAGGGCTAAGCAGCTTTGGGAGCACTAAGCCGACTGCACTTAACTGGAACAGGAGTGTCCTCCCCTGTGCCACCTCCCTGCTCCAGCCCTCTGCAGACAAAGGGCGGCCTCTTCTCTCCACTGCTGCTCATCCCACACCAGGGCTTGTTTTCCCCAGCACCAAAAATGATGTTGGAGCCTTTCCCTGTGTTAGGAAAACAGGGAGCAGAGCTCTTCCCTGCTTTGAGTATCTCTGAGGGAAAGTCACGGAATCACAGAAACATCAAGGTTGGAAAAGCCCTCTGAGATCAAGTCCAACTATTAACCCAGCACCGCTGTGTTCACCCCTAAACCATGTCCCAGGTGCCACATCCACAGGCCTTTTCAACACTCCCAGGGATGAGGATTCCACTACTAAAACCCCCACAGGTTTGGCCTTCAGCCTTCCTGTGCCCTGAGCCAGCTCCTGGCACAGGGATCATCCTCCTCCCTCGGGAAGGAGCACATGCAGCACACACTGAAAGCAGCTCCAATACCTTACTTTACCCTGACCAATCTAAAGAAATGCTCTACATAGACCAGCCAGGTCAGCTTTCAAACAACAGCACATCTGCTTGATGTAGGAGACTGGTTTTGGAGGTTCCAAGGTGAAAATAATACTTCAACATTCTAATTCGAAGCACTTTCTCAGCTACTAATTCCTGCTGTTAATCGGAGCTAATCACTTATTTCTGTCTGCTTTCCCATTTCTGAAACTCCAGCGAATCCATCCACCTGAGGCTTAGTCACTGACTACAGAAAAACAAGTTACAAGTGCTCAGGGCCCAGACCTGCCCATGACAACCTCAGGCAACGGGTCTGAGAAATCCAGGACCACTTGGAGAGACTTCTGAGCTGCTGGGCACAAACACCTGGCACCAGCACTTTCCTAGAAGCCTTTTATTCCTTCCAAATCTCCACAACTTGGAGAACTGTCCAAGTAAACTCCGTACAAGGAACAGAGGTGTTAAATGTTCTCCCTGGACAGTTTTCCTGCTCTCCAACAACCCCATATGGCGAATGCTCAGAGGAATGCCAGAGAATTTGTGGATGCCCCATCCCTGGAAGTGCTCAAGGCCAGGTTGGATGGGGCTTGGAGCAACCTGGTCTAGTGGGAGGTGTCCCTGCATGGCAGAGGGGATGGGACTGGATGATCTTTAAGGTCCCTCTTAAGCCAAAAGACTCTGAGATTCTACAATTCTATAAATGGGCGTTCAGAGAGAGGACAGTGTTCGAAGCATCCCTGGCGTTTGGCAGGGATTTTCCCTTCCCTATCAACACAGCACAAGTTAAAACTGACACCAGCACCCACAACTGTCAGGAAGAACAAGCTAAAAGCTCGACCTTTTTACTGCCACAAGAACACACAAGCCTGTGTTTGGCCAAATACCCCAAGAACTGCACAAAAAATCTTCTTCCGTGTCTTTAACAGCAGCCAAGAAGACAGGACAGGAATTTAAACCCAGCCCTCGCCTTAAGCCCTGATGTTTAGCATTCCTCAGGGAGATGTTCTGCAATTACACCGGTGATTTTAGGCTCTGACACATCAGCCACCCCAATTCCTAACCCGTCCCACAACTTCCCAGCTCCGAGCACCAGCATGCAAAACACAAACTGATGGAAGCAGGAACAGCTTCCCACAGCCCAGCTTCGCCTCCCTCGGCCCCTGGCCACTGGCTGGTCCCTGGGAAGGCTGTTGGGAACAGGCAGCAGTCGCCCGGGAGCCCGGGACACCTTCCCTGGAGCACGCGGGCAAATCTGAAGCCGCGTTTGTCTGCAAGTTAATTATTAAGTGTTTCTACTCCTGCAGAATTCCTGCCCATCCAGCACCATGGCAACAGCTTTATCCCCCTCCTTGGCAGCAGTGTTGCTGCAGTAACAGTGTCCATGACTCATCTGGAGCAGAGGAAAGCCAAGCAGAGCCTCCAAAGAGGAGTAAACCCCGGGTAGAATCCCCACCAGGCTCCTGCTCATTGATGTTTGCACCCCTACACTGTTATTTCCCAACTCTTTTTTTGCCCTGATAATATTGTAAACCCTTTTTTGGGGGTTGGTTTATTTTAAATCAGCATGCCAACATACAACTGGATGGCATCCGGGAAGATCAGCTGCCAGAATACTGCAATCAAGCGGGTTTTTTCCTCCTCTGGCAGTGCCCAGTCTCCTAGAAAGGAAAAAAAAAAACCCAGAGGAATATATATAAATTCCTCTCAGTCTGTATCACATTTGTTTCTGCTATTCCTGTTCAAAAATCAATCAAAGTAGCCACGTGCTGGTTTTTTCCCCACACGTAACAGGAGCCTGCGGCTGCACTGGAAGCTCTTATTGGGAATGGGCTGCTTGCAATTGGCAGATCCTTCTGCTTAGCTGAGCACTGTCAGATTTGCTAATCTCATCCCATACACACTTATTTTTAAATTACTGTAGGGCCCAGTTGCCCACACTTCCGTGACTCACTTAAATGTATCATCTGCTTCCCTTATCCTAACGCACCATCGCCACGATTTGGGGAAGGCAGGCGGCATCCGTGGCTATTTTAGCTGGGAATGAGGCAGATCAAACCTCCACGGAGGGGCTTGCTACAGAGAATGGTGGGTTGGTCTCTCAGGGCAGAATATTTTCTTGTTTCTCCCACTTCCCCTGAAGCAGGTTGTGCTGTTTCCCCGTTAATAATTGAATAATCACCGTGTGTCCCTGAGCCTTCAGTACTCACCTGATTTAGGGATGAAGGCATGGACACACCAGTACTGCCATGGAAAACCCATCAGACCGGCTTTTATCCCAAAGTACCCACATTTAGTAGTGCAAAAAAAAAAAAAAAAAGGTCACAAAAGAGGAGTACTTCCTACCCCTTCCTAAAGCCCAGGGAATTGCCACATCCCAGACCTCCATCCCCAAAGCCTTCTTGAAAAGAATTCACCTGGTATCAGCAGCCACTCCTCACTCCCACATCACCATTCCTGATGGTGCCTCTCCAGCTTCTTTCCCATAACCTCTGGATCATGCCCAAAGATCTGCAGCTCTTAGAGACAATTTCTACCTTAAGGCCTACCACGGTTTTGAGGAGTTTGGATCACAACAAGCACCACTGTGGTGGTCTGAGGAAGCAGCAGAGGTGACTGGCTTCCAGAGCCTGGCTCAATTAATTCCTTCATGAATTCTCCTGTTCCCTTTGTAGGAAAAAGTGATTCTAAAGTGACCCCAAACAGTTCAGTGGTCTCTAGCTTTGCTCTCAGAATCAGCAGGTGCTCCTTCCCCTGGTACACTTCTGCCGTGGTACCTCCACTGCCTAATCCCAGGAAGAGCCAATTTTAATCCAGGAAGCCTTCCTGCCCTCCCAAACCCATCCAAGATTACAAAATAAACCAGCAGAACAGCCTGGACAATGCCAGCAGGCACTGCCTGGGAACACTGGCACGTCCTGAACCCAGCTGAATAATTCCAGGTGTGTATTTGAGCAGCTGGTGTCAGAGAGGAGCACAAAAGGTGAGGGATAATACAGTGCTGAATAACACAGGAAAGCAAACAAAGGCACTTTCTCCTCTGGATCTCTCCCTGATATTTAAATGGATGAGATCAGGTTTTATCCTCACCACAGAAAGCTAAAATTTTGATCCCGTATTTCCAAATTTCCTTTGCAACCACCCCACCAGGCACACTTTATCACAAGGAGCTCACGGGCCATAGGATTCACACTCCTTGTTGTGCTCCTTTCAAGATCCCTTCCCCGTCTCTGCAACCAGGAGGAAGCATGTGTCCCCTCTCACAGACACCAGGGATATTTCTGTGCTCATCAGAGTCTAATCTCAGATGGGGCAGCTCCTATTTTAAGGCCTTAAGAGCCCACTAAGGAAAGCAGAGTGCACCCAGGGTAAGAAAGAACTGAAAATCTGGTCCTGGAAACGGGTGTAAATCACAGCAGTGAGTGATAACAGGAATTTCTCTCCCCAACACAGACAACAACAACAATTTGGGGAATGGATGAGAAGGCTCCTGTAGTTACGCAGGCCTATTTCCTAACGTGCATGAACCAACAAGGTCAGGAGCTGTTTTGAAGCCAACTCCCAAGACATAAGCCAGGTATAAAGCCAAGACAACTGCAGAGGAATTGCCAGGAGCTGGAGATTAGGAGATTATCAGATTGAAGAGTCTCAGGAGGAAGCAAAAATAGCCCAGACCCCACGAAGAGGCCGAGCAGTGACGCAGGACACGGAGCGGGACCTGAGGGGAAGGCAGGGCAGGTTTCAGCTGCTATTGATACACCTGCCCAGACAACCTGGGTTCAGTTAAAGAAAAAAAAAAATATAAACCATTTCCCTGCCCTCTGTCTCAGCAGTTCAAGTCCTGAGTGAAACCAAGCCAGCCAGAAAACAGGATCCACTCCTGTAAAACAGATCCCTCCAACCCAAACCATGGGGTGTGGATGACCAAAGGCCAGGGGGGTTGCACAGGGAGGGAAGCAGCTGCCCTCTGACCCAGCTCAGGAATTAGGCTGCTGCAATGCCCCAGAGGGAAAACCCTGCACCAGAAGGATCCCACAGGGGTTTTTTCCACAGCAGCACATTTACTGTCAAGGAAGCAGAGGGATTTAGCTCAGGAGGCTCTGGGCTGAGGCACTTCCCAAGGTCCCCAGAGCCCCTCAGTTGCCAAGTCCTACTGCACAGCTCACCAGGCTCTGATTTTTGTGGCAGCCTGCTCATCTCTTTTTCTTTTTTTTTTTTTTTTTATTTCAGCTAGAGCTTTCCAGACTTCACCCTCTCACAATTAATTTGATCACAGCCCTACAGCCTGTGGATGGAGCTGCTCTTCCCCCATTTCCAAGGCATCCAGACACTTCCTCCTGCCCCCTTTTCACGCTGATTGCATTCAAAGTCTGAAACCACGTGCATGACATCAACTAAATCAGCTATTTTTGGTCTTACACAGGGCTGAGTCAAAGCCAAGCTCTGCCCAGACCCTCAGGCTGACCCCCTCAGCTTTCCTCTTACTTTTGCCACTTCCACCAGGGACAGCCCAAACCCACAACCCCGGGAGAAGGAGGAATCCCACACCACACACACACACACCCCATGTGCGCTGCCCCTGGGAATCCTGACAGCTCATACTTCGCTGTGAGACTTTGGGAAACACCCTCCATCCACACAACACTCCGAGCCTCGCGGCACCACGGAGCCCTGGAAAGGCTCGCAGCCCGTGTGGGATGCTGAGGGAAAGGTCGTGGGGAGAGCAGCTCGGCACGGCCCTGGGATATGGCTCTGCAACAAGAAATCAGCACAGCAAAACACATCCAGCCCTGGACAAGGCAGAACAGGGATTCATCAACCTCCTCGCAGATGCCCGCAGCTCCTCGGAGCTCCTAATAAAACACATTCTCCCAATTAATTGGGGAGGGAAGTCACGGTCCAGGAGCGGCTTTGAAGATGGATTCATGCACATCTGCCTCCCATTCCTGTTAGTGCCTCCCTCTCTCCTTGCCTATCCAAACCCCACGGATTTAGAAATGGATTCGAACACAGATCCTGGGCGGTTTAGCTTTACAGGACTTGAACTGCTGAGGCAGAGGGCAGGGAAATGGTTTATTGCTTTTTTTTTCTTTAATTGACTGCAGGAAACTGGCATGAAAGTGCCTCAAGAAGGGTCTGCCCTGCCTAACCCACTGAGGGAGCCCTGTGTCAAGCTGGCCTTTAGCTAAAGCTGCCTAGAGAAGTCTCAGAGAAATCCCAAGTGACAGCTCGAGGAAGAGATTACTTTCAGAAACAATTACGTGTGTGTTCCTTATTTTTAGGGTTTGTTTTGAAACTGTTTCCAAGCATGTAATCAATGATTTAACCCCTTGGTTTGCTAAAAAAAAAATCAGCTTCAGAATAAAACTTAAAATGTAAGATTTGATCTGGCATTCCAGGCAAAGTGTGCAGGTGATAAGTAAGGCAGCCTCAGAGGCTGGAGCCTGTCTTTTGTTACACATCTGACTCCTCTGATCCTCTGGCTGCTTCAGTAATTAATTGCAATTTGAACTGAGCTCTGCCCCACTCCTTTGCTAATCTTAAATTAATCACGTCGTGAGCTTTTTCCGCTCTTCCCAACCACAGTTGTGCGAGCGAGTGACAAATCTCGCTAATTGCAAAGGAAATGGTTCTCTCGCCTTACACCTGATCCAGCTGGAGCAGCGCCAGAGCCAGCCTGGCCAAAAGGCCCAGATATCCCAGGGCAGCATCCCAGATCCGTCAGGCTGGACCCCGGCGTGCCCGGAAACGTCGTGGGCCCGGAGCTGCCGGGGAATTTAACACTGGAAGGACGCAGAATGAGCAGGGCAGGTCACGCAACTCCCCAGTTAAGCTTATTAGAAGCACTTTAGGAGCAGAGCCCCAGCTGGCTCCTGTGGCTGCCCACGGAGCCACATCCTGCCTCGCCACCCTCCCAGCCCAGCCAGCTCACACTCGGTCAGCTGCACCTACTGGGAGAGCAAAGGCCAGCTGGGCTGCCTGGTGGAAAGATTATCAGGGAGGAATTCTTCCCTGTCAGGCTGCTGAGGCACTGGCACAGGTTGGACAGAGGAGCTGTGGCTGCCCCATCCCTGGAAGTGTTCAAGGAAAGGTTGGATAAGGCTCGGAGCAGCCTCATCTAGTGGAAGGTGTCCCTGTTCTTGGTGAGGGAGTTGGAACAAAGTGGTTTTTAAGGTCCTCTCCAACCCAAAAATTCTGTGTTCTCCCTGCACAGCCTGGAAGGCTGCTCAGAAACACACAGCCTGCTCCTGGTGTGAGCATTCCTAAAACACACCTTCCTGTGGCACCAAGCCCTGCTGGGCTTTGGTTGATGAAGCAATCCCAAAACGTGGCCAGCCCTCCCCAGGTCCCTGGGCAGGACACAGTTGAATGCAGTCCCTCGACAGCGTGAGCTGCCGTGCTGCTGGCCCGTGAGTTTGGATAAAGATGGATTATCCTCTCTCTGGAACAACAAAGGACATCCAGGGCACCAGGACGTTTCTGTTGCAGCCACACCACCAACTCCTCCTTCAACTTCAAACTGTCAAAGACAGAACCGCTGTGACAGGGTGTGGTGTCTGCCCTGACACTCAGCACGTCCGAAAGGCTGGGGCAGCTGTGAACTTCTCTCCCACAGCCTGGTCCTTCCTCCTCCCCTACCTGAAGCAGAAGAGTGGAACAGTTTCACACTGATATTTTTGGCCATCTGTTTTTAAGGGTGTAGAAATGAGCAGAATGCCCCAAAATAATCATTAGGTGTTAAAGAACTGAAAAAAAATATCCTTTGCTCTCTGTTAAACCCACCAGGAGGAAAACTGAGCTTGAGAAGGGGAGCTGCAAAGTGCTCCTAGGTGATAAGATACAATATGCTCAACGTGGATGCACTGTTTACCTGTATCCCCAAACTCTCCAAGGATTTCAGGTGTGGAGAGCATTTCCTGGCTCCCACACATCCAGCAGGGCAGGAAGCACTTCCCATGGTAAGCCTGGGACATCATCGCAGTGCCTGGCTCTGATTAGCAGCACCCATCTGCACCCCTGGCACCAGCAAGTCTCATGGCAGGAGGGGAACACAACATTTCCATGCATTTCACATCCTCTCTGTGCTCCAGAGCACTCTGACCCGGGGTTGGAAGAGGCAGACAACAACCAGCTCTGCTCCAAGCCTGGCTCCAAAGCCAGGGTGACCAGCTTAGCCTTCCCTGCTCCCTGGGAAGGCAGGAGCTTACCAAGAGCGTGCACCATCCATCCACACTGATGCCACACGAGGTGAGAGCGAGGGTGTGGGGTGGCCCTGTCCCCTCCAGACAGCACTGGCGAGGGCAGGGACACGCAGGCTGCCACGGGGCGAGCATGCAGTGCTTCACACGGCCGTCGCTCGGATCCACCACCCAACCCAGGGTGCTGGCAGGATGCTTCAGTGCCTGCTGCACGGCTCTCCCTGCTACAGGCAGGGGATTTCTGGGCCTGCCTGGGCAGTGAATCACGCAGCTGCACCAGCTCAGCTCGGAGAAAGGGACCCAAGGGCCCCCAGCAGCAGCAGCCCCTCTCAGAGGAGCCTCTGTAAGCCCTTCCTGAGGGTTGACACGAGTCCCTGCCGGGCTGTCCTCCTCCCATCCTGCTCCCACAGCAGCCCCACGGGGCTGCCTGCACGCACCAGCACCCACAGCCGCATCCTTCCTCTCCAGGGCCCATCACAGCCCCGGCCTGTGACACAGAGCTGGCTCTGAGGCCACGCCGCAGAGCGCGGCGAGGCGCAGGCAGCACGGCCAGCTCCCAGGCCAGCTCCTCTGCCCTGCCCTGCCAGCCCCCTTCTTCCCCTGCCAGCACAGACAGACAACCCAAAGGCCCTAGGACATGGAAGAAGGACTTTTTGGGACACCAGGGCAGATTGCCCCCGAGGCCAGGCTGGCCTGAGGCACACACGTTACCATGGGATGGTTTGGGTTGGAAGGGACCTTAAAAGAGCATCTGGTTCCAACCCCCTGCCAGGGGCAGGGACACCTTCCACTAGCCTGGGTTGCTCCAAGCCCCATCCAACCTCATCTTGAACACTTCCAGGGATAGAGCAGCCCCTGGGCAACCCGTACCACTCTCCCAGGGAGGAATTATCTCCCGAATATCTAACCTAAACCTGCCCTCTATCAGGGTGAAGCCATTCCCCCTGTCCTGGCCTTTCCCCAGCCCCGTGTGCTGCTGTCCCGAGCTCTTCTGCCCAGCACAACAACCCCTCCAGCCACACACTCCCACCCACCATCCCCCAAAATGCCCTCAAGACCACGGGTGCTATACTGGGGAGGGTGAAACTGGGAGGGGGGGGGCTGCTGTGAAGCCCCCCCATGCTGTGGCCAGGGATCCAGCCCATCCCATGGCCGTGGGCACAGGGTGAGGGGCAGACACAGGGGACGGGTGATGGGGAGAGCAGCGAGGAGCATCCCAACACCGACCTTCGGCCAGAGTTGGGGAGCTGCATCCCCAGCTCCGGGCACTCCCCTGTTCCTTCGGTGGTACCCAGCCCCCCCGGGGTGCCACATCCCCAGCGCGGACCCTGTCCCTGCGCTGCTGCATCCCCACTCCTTGTCCCCCGGGAACGCGGGGGACCGGCTCCCCTTTTCCCTCCGGGTTAACCCCTTTGAAAGGCGGACCGGCTCCCCTTTTTCCCCCCACAGGGACACGGTCCGCATCCTCTCCGGTTCCCCCCCCCACCCCGGTACGCACCGCTGGTGACCCGCTGCAGCCCCAGCACGTCGTCGGGCCCGATGAGCGCCTTTCGGCCCAGCTCCTCCTCGGTCCTGGCCGCCGCCGCCCCGGCCCCGCCGCTCTTCTTCACCTTCATGGCCCCGCCGCCGCCGCCGGTGTGAGCGGCCCCGGCCCCGCTGCGCGCCGCCGCCGCACCGGGAGGGGCATCGGCAACACCGCCCCCGGCCCGCCCCCGCCCGCACAGCACCGCCCGGCTCCGGGGGAAGGGGGAGGAACGAGGGGAAAGGAGGAAAGCGGACTGCTCCCCCCGCCACCGCTGCTCCCAGGGGCTCGGGGCAAACCTTTTCTGCTGGAGGAGGTGGGGCTCCCCTGCTCCTGCGAACCCCCCGCCACGGGGGTCAGCCCCCACCAGGAGCGCAGGTGAGGTGGGGACAGACCCCACACCCGCCCTTACCTCGCCTCAGACCGACACATAATGCAGGAGCTGGACCCTGCTAAGGTGGGGCTGTTCCCGGGGGCTCTGTGCTCATGGACGGGATGGACGCCAGTAACTGCCCCCCAGGAACTGTCCCGCCTCCCCAGTTAAGTATTTTTGGCTGAATACCCATAAGACAGGCGCCAGACCCCATAAAGCAGTGGAGGTGGCACAGGAAAGCTGGGCCAGAAGAAGGCAGGGCAATAGGTACCCCCCAGAAGGCTAAAGGAGGTTCACACAGCCCCACATCAGCCCCCCCACAGAACGGGGAGTTCTTTATTTACAGAGCAGCTTGTTCTGAACACAGCACCAGGCTGAGGGTGCATCCAGGCAGCCCCTTCCCTCCCCTCTCTGCCTTTGTGGGTGCAGGAGGGCTCAGCACCCAAACTGAGACCATTTCCCACCTCCCAAAGGAGCCTCTCTCCCCACTCCTGCATCCTGGCCCTGGCACACCCAAGCCAAGCAGCCAGGCCTGGCCCTGGGGGGCCTTCCTGGGCCATGAGTCTGTGACAACACCACCCCATGAGGTGGGGACAGCCCCGAGCCGGGGCACCATCGCTCAGTCCATCTTGGTGGGCTCCTTCTTACGCTGCCTGGTCTCCCGGACAATCTTGGCCAGGGACAGGAGAATTGGGACAGCCATGGGAAGGAAGAGAGGGATGTAGATGGCAAATTTCTGGTCGTCAGGGAAGTAGAGGAGATGGAGGAGAGATGGGTCAAAGAAGGCCTTCTCCGAGGAGGTGACGGCCTCCTTGCTGGCCTGGAAAGCCGCGTGCAGGTGGCCCAGGGACAGCTCGGTGACAGCGCTCTGGACTGAGGCCACTGCCCGGTACACCTGTGTGGGAACACCACCGAGGCTCACTCCCTGGCCAGGGAGGACTACAGGGACACTCAGCCTCTTCTACTCCCCACCTCAGGGTGCCCCAGCCCTACCTCAGAGGCAACGTCATCCTTGATGACGATGTTCCCGATCTTGTCCAGGAGCTGAGCCAGCGAGGTCAGGGTGGTGGACACGGTGGCGATGTTCTCCACAGTGTGGGCCCAGAGCAGGTGGTCCAGCTCCCAGTCAGCCAGCCCCTCATTCCCTGGGCGTTCCAGCAGGAACTCGGCGGGCACCTCTTCCCGAGACAGCCCAAAGAGTAACCTGGGAGTAGAAGGGACGGTCCCAGCCCCACATCTCAAGCTTGCATTCCCATCATCTCCCTGCTCTTCTCCCCTGCTGCGTTTAGTCCCAATCCTGCCTAATTGCCTCCTGGATGTGTGGCAGGATAAGCCAAGCCTCCTACCTGAGGAGATGGGAGATGTGCCACCACCCCTGGCCACAGAGCAGTGACGGCCAGTAGCCAGCACCTCAAAGGCCACAAAAAGCCACCCTCAGCCTCCCAGAGCCCACGGAGGGAGGAGTGAACAAACAGTTTGGGTACAGCCTGTTCTGACCCCACTGATTTCCACAGAGGCCTGGGGAGGGAAGAGAGCATCCTCACCGGAGCTGGGCCAGGAAAACCTCCATCACTCGTGCCATGTCCACATCCACATGCAGAGGGAGGGAGGCTTGGGGGGAAGCAGGGGCTTCAACGTTGTAAACCTGCAGGAGAACGTGTCAGCGAGGCATAGCCGGGGCCTCAGGGCCAGCAGGGTCACCAGCTGGGAAGGGGCAGCCACCACCTTGTCCCAGCACTGCCAGCACCCCCATGGCTCCCGTACCATGATGCCACCCCAGCGGGGGCTGTGGAAGGCGTTGGTGCTCACTGGGGCTCCATCCTTGTCCTGGATGTACAGGGGGGAGTGGGAGCGCTCTGGCACATACAGCAGGAAGTTCAGCACGGGGTAGAGTGAGGCAGCACTGGAGCCTGCAGTGGGACAGAGTCACAGAACTCTCGGGGCTGGCAGGGGCAGCAAGAGCAGCCCAGCTCCTCCCTCACACCCCCCAGCAGCTCTCACACGGGCCAGGGGGAAAGGGACACAGGCACAGCTGTCCCCTCTCTCTCAGCAGAGCCTGCTCCCATGAGACAACCCCAGCAAGCCACGAGCACGGTGCTCACCCAGCCGGGCCTCCACGGGGTTGATGACGTGTGGGAGGCTGTGAGCACTCAGCAGGAAGCTGGAGGACTCCTTGTCGTAGCGTGGCGTCACTCCTAGGACGGCGTAGTACAGGATCTGCAGGCGCACAAGGGACATGTTGCTGGCAGAGAAGCACATCCCAGGGAGGTCAGGGCTGGGCTTTCCCCACCATCTCTCCCAGCCCCCACCTGTGAATCCACAGAAAAGTTGGCCACCAAGCTCAGTTTGTCCAGGACGGGCTTCACGTAGCGGTTCACAGCCCCCTCGATGTCCCAGTCCACGGCGTGGGACTTGGGGTCGGGGTTCAGCAGGCTGAAGGTGATCTCATACCCTGTGAGGACCTGCAGCCTGTGAGGCACCGAGGCCGTGACAGAGCTCCCAAGAGCAGCAGGGTCTGTCCCCTCCTCCCTGGCCCACCCCAGTGTGGGGTCACACCAACAGAGCAATCACAGCACAACCCTGGCCCAGAGCAACCACTACAGGCAAAGGGATCTGTTAGCCCAGAAGAGATCCAGGGATGCTACAAGCAGAGCAGGAATGGGATCTTCCCCAGGGACAGGCGGCTTTCCCGAGGTCAGGGAACAGGGACGGAGAGCACATCCATACCCAGGCTGGATTTCAGGTACCGCCGAGCGTCAGGGCTGAGCTGACCATCGGGCACGCGGTCCGAGAGGGCGGCGGCGATGGAGCTGGCCGTGAAGGACATCACCTGTGTCACCTCCCGGAGCCGCGCCTGCAGGGCAGCCAGGCTCCCCCCGGCCCTCACCAGGGCGCTGCGGTGCTTCCCCACGTACACATCGGTGCCCTGGGGATGGGACGGGGTGAGGGCTGGGAGCAGCACCCTGGGAACGGCACAGTGCCACCTGTGGCAGCCACCTGTGACACGTGCCACCTCCCAGGGGTGAAGCACGCAGAGACTGGCGCCACAGGGTGCTGCTCCCTACCTGAGGCAGGAGAGAGGAGGTTTCGGGGACCACGTACACGGTCAGAGAGCCCAGCGCGGTGTCCTGCAGCGGGTGCAGAGCAGCGTCAGCCTCTGGGGAAGATGGAAGCACCGGCAGGGTTGGGAATTTCACTCCAATCCCCGTCTCGCTCTGAGACAAAGCAGTGTGTGTTCTCTGCTCAGCCAGCCTCGGGAAGAGGAGCTCCCCAGCAATGCCCTGCTCCAATACCTCGTGCCGTCGCCGCAGCCAGTGCTGCCTCCTCCTGAGCCGTGGTGCTGCGATAGAACATCTCATAGCGGGACGTGACGCTGGTTCTCACTGCAAGGGCAGAAAACCTGAGTGAATCTGCTGATCCCAGGCTCCTCACAGGAGCCTGGTGCTCACAGGGACAAGGGACAGCCCCAGAGGGACACATGGCACGAGGTGCCAGCGGGGTGAACCACTATGGCATGTACCATCACTGGTCCACACAGGCAGTGGGACAGCTCCACACCGGCCACACACATCCCACCCTCCGAGGGCTCCATGGTCCCCATCCCCAGGGAATGGGGCTGGTCCCTTCCCTGCAGCACCCTGGGACCTTGTGGTCCCCGCTCTGCTCCCTGCACTGCCAGCTCAGGGCAGGATGATGCTGCTGAATGGGGGTTTGGGGACCCGGGAGCTCCGGGCTGCGGGGAGGAGAAGCCACGGGCAGGTTGGGACCCCCGGGAAAGGACGAGGCCACCCATGAGGAGAAGACGGGGCAGGGACAGACAACGGGGTCTCTCACGGTTCACGGAAATCTCCATCTCCTGCACGTCCCTGAAGGGCAGCGGCCTGGGCAGGTCCCCGGGCACCGACCCCGAGCCGAAGACCACGGCCATGGGCACCACCAGCTGAACCTGCACAGGGGCAGCGTCAGCCCGGGCCCCCGAGCCCCNCAGCCCCGCCGCCCCCGGGCCCGCCCGGCGCTCACCGGCTGCTGGCCGAGCCCATCGATGTCCGCGTAGGGCAGGGCGGCGCGGTAGGTCTCGGTCGTTTTCCACCACAGCGGCAGCCCCAGCACCACGGCGATGGTCGCGAAGGACAGGGCGGCGCGCCGCCCCCGCGCCCGCTCTGCGGGGATAGCGCTCAGCACCGGCCCGGCTCCCCGAGGCCGGGGATCAGGGGGCCGAGAGACAGCGAACAAGCACCGGGCATCCAAGCCCACCAGTACCTGCTTCATCCGCCGCCATCGCCGCCGCCGCCACCATCTTCACTTCCGGGCCCAGCCGGGGGGGGGGGCGTTCCCTGCGCCCAGCCCAGCCAATCAGAACTCACAATACCTAAGGCAGCCAATAGGCGCTGCGTGCGCCGCGCGGCGGCACAGACGGGCGGGCAGCAGAACCAATCACAGCGCATATAGGCGGTGAGGAGGCGGGCTTTGACCTCTAAGAGTGCCGCGGAGGGACACGTAGCGGCGCCGCCGCGGGGGCGTGGGAGCGCGGCAGACACCGGGGTAGTGCCGAGTACCGGGACACGGACACGGAGAGGCGGGGACAGGAGCTCCTCACCCGCCTCATGGCTCTTAGAGAGAGCCCACCCACCCTTTTCCAAGCTCACGGAGCCTCACGATCTGTGTGGGAGGGCTGAGACCCAACACAGCTCATTGTATAAGGGAGCACAACGCGCTGCCGGTGATGCCCGGAGCGGGCGGAGGGACGGGGCGGGCACAGAGCTGCCGGGTGCCCCGCGGCGAGGAAAGAGGCGGCACGGCGCTGTCTCTACCATTTATTCGTTGTTAGGCTATTTGGTACACGGGGTGCACATGGCGAACACAACACAGGCGCCCCAAGGGCGGCAGCGACCAGGACTGCAAAGCTACGGCAGGGCAGGGGCAACCCCAGGCCTCCCCTCCTGCCCCCCACGCGGCCTGCCCTCCTC
>VXBT01012298.1:52848-63186 GCA_013400235.1 Oriolus oriolus | reverse complement strand
TGTGCCCCCCCATTGCCACTGCCAGCAAAGGACAGCGACCCCTCCGTGCCACCCCCATGCTGTGCCCCCCTCTTTCCACTACCAGTTAGGAACAGAGACTTTCCCCTCATCACCTCGGGGCCAGGGACCCCCTTGTCCCACCCCCAGGCTGGGGTCACTGTTACTGTGCAGGATACCCCGTCTGGGTCACCTCTGTGCCCAGGGGCCAGCAGCACTGAGCCCCAGACCGTCCAGGACAGGGTGGGGACACTCACAGGAGACCGACTTCCCTAAAAAACCACCCGCAGCCGGCACAGGGACAATACCAGTGTCCCCGCTCGCCCCACGGGGATGGCTGCCAGGGCCCCGCTGTGCTGGATCCCGCCGTAAAAGGAGGCTCAGCCACCCCGCGTGGCCCTAATCCAAGGAAAGGAGCACATTTCCCCGCATCCCAGAGCCGGGGGCCCCCTACAACCTCGGAGGGCTGTACCCGACCCAGCGGGGTCACGGAGAAGGGAGGGAGGCAATGCCAGGGAGCAGCGAGTGCTGCTTCCCCACGAGCCACCCACGCACCCAGGGCATGGAGGCACAGCCCCAACCACCTCCATTTCCTGGGTAAATCGGTGCCAGCGCCCGGCGTGTCGCGGCAGCCGCCCCACACAGAGCAGCAGGGCTGTGGCAGAGGGCAAGGGAAGGTGATTTCCCCCCCTCCCCCTTGGGCAGGAGAAAGAGGCCATTAAAAACCAGAGCACTTGTTGGAGCGCTGCTATTTTGGGCCAGCGCAGGGGAGGGAGGTGCCGCGTGGTCCCCCCGTGGCGGTGGGGAGCATCCTTGGGGTCAGGAACACCGGGAGGGAGAGCCCACAGGAGCTGCCCCAGCAGGGAAGGAGGGAGGTGAGGCTGGAGCTGTGCTGGGAGCCGGGGAGCCCCTAAGGGAGCCCCCCCCTCCTCCATGCAGCAGCGGGGACCGAGGGGGGCTGGGAGCAGGAGCTGGCAGAGCTCCCGGCGCTGGCTGAGCCCTGGGATGCTGCGTGCTGGAGCCAGGCTGGGAGCAGGAAACATCCCCGTGCAACAGGCGTGTGCCCACAGCCCCGTGATAGGGGTGCAGGATCCAGCCTCTGGAACCATCCCTGCGATAAGATACGAGCTCCAGCCTCTGGAACAATTCCCACGCAACAAGCGGGTGCCCGCCGCAGCCCCAGGGTGGGGTGCGAGATCCAGACGAGCCCCTACAGAGCGGGGCACAGAAGGAATCTAGGGCAGGAGGAGGAGCAGGGAGCAGGGGAGGGGAGCTGGCTCAGCCCGGGCACTCCGGCTGCTGCCGGGGTGGGAGCCTGGAGAACGCGGTCCCTTATTGTGAGCAAGCACTGGCAGAGGAGGGGGGGACGCGTCCCCCGCCAAGAAGGAGAGGCCCTGGGGTGGCAGGGAGCTGTGCCCACAGCCCCGTGACGGAACAGGAGCAACCGGCACAGGCTGGACAAGCTGTCCCCACCCACAGCACCGGGAGCTTCCTGAATGCACACACCAGGCGGGGTAAAAGCCAACGCGACTTTATTCAGTAAATAATTACAACATTAACAACAGGAAAGGTTTCAGGCTACGGGCTATAGCGGCTCGGCAGCTTCCTTGCTGGCTGGCTTCAGGCCCAGGTAGCACAGCAGGCTCTGGAGCTCCTGGCAGCCCAGAGCCACCTCGGGGACAGCCGACAGGACCTGGGGACAGAAGCAGCAATAGTGTTTGTTTGAGTTGGTGTTGCTGCAGTCACAGCAAGGGTGAGCAATGAACCGTAAATCTCACCTCTTTCATCTTCTCCTGCATCTTCTCATGGGTCCTCAGCACTTTCTGGGTATGATGGAGCTTCATCTCCAGCCCTCGGACCTGTGGTGGTGGGAGATGCCTGTCAGGACTGTGCTCCAAACTTGGGCAGGGACCAGCCCAGAAGGGAGAGCAGACCCCTGCCCACGTCAGGAACGCTGGAACTCAGTGATCTTTATGGCCCCTTCCAACCCAAACCATTCTGATTCAATGAGTGGAGCCAGGGCAGCCCCTTGGGGCTCCCCATACCTGCTCCAGGTACTTGTCAGTGAGCTGCAGATTCTCATCCTTTTTTTCCAGGAGCAGCAGCCGCAGTTTATCCACCTGCAAAAGGAGCAAGCCCTGCTGAGAGATCCCTGTGGGGGAAAGCTCTGGAGTGGGGGGTAGGGTGTGAGGAGCAAGATCTGAAGAGGTCTCCTTGCCCATGGTGGGGTGACATGAGGAGCCCTCAGCCCTGCAGCTCCCCGGCCTCACCTCCCGCCGCAGCATGACCCGCTCCTGGACGTAGGCAGTGTCCACCTGGTGCTCCTTGCCCCGCATCTCCTCCCACAGCACCCTGGCCTCTGTCTCTGCGCGCTGGAGCGAGCGCTTCAGCTGCGAGACCTCTGCCTTCAGCCGCTGTGGGGGAAGAGGGGATGCTGAGAGGGGTCCTGTGGCTGGCAGCCCCCTGGGGTGCTGCCCACCCCTGCCCCCATCACACACCGTGACTTCCCCACTCTTGTCGATGAGTTGAAACATCTTCTCTTCCTGCTGTTTCACCACGTCCTGCAGCTCCTTCTCGTTCTGCCAGGGAGGAAGAAGCGGAGTCAGGCAGTGCCCAGGCCTGGCCACCCCCAGCACCCCGGAGTGGGTNGTGCTGCCCACCCCTGCCCCCATCACACACCGTGACTTCCCCACTCTTGTCGATGAGTTGAAACATCTTCTCTTCCTGCTGTTTCACCACGTCCTGCAGCTCCTTCTCGTTCTGCCAGGGAGGAAGAAGCGGAGTCAGGCAGTGCCCAGGCCTGGCCAACCCCCAGCACCCCGGAGTGGGTTTTCTCATGTTTGAGGAGGTCAGACGAGCCAGGAGCACCCATGGGGCATCACCGGATTTCTCCGTGTCCTAGATCAGCGCCCGTCCCAGTTCGGCTCTGCCCTGGGGTGAGCGCTGGCCCACTTCTGGCTCACCTCGAGCTTGGTCCTCAGCGCCTTGTTCAGCTTGGCGATGGTGGCAGCCTGGGCATCCACCTTCTCCTGGCTCTCGGCTGTCACCATCTCCAGGCGCAGCTGCAGGTCAGAGCTGGGAGAGGACAGTGGTGGTGAGCAGGTGGGGATCACAGCACCAAACCCCCTCCTGGCCATCCCACTCGGCCTGTGCTGAGAGAGGACACCTGGTCCAGCCCAGCCAGCTGGAAAAAGCCCATCTTGCCATAGCAAGAGAGGTCTAATCCAGGGGTGTGGTGAGAAGCAGACCCAGGCAGGCTGCCTGCAGGAAAGGCCATGCCCAGGAGAGTGATGCTCCTGACCAACCCTTGACATGAGCCCCAGCTGAACTCACATCTCCATCTGCAGCGCCCTGAACTCGCTCTGCTCCAGGTCCTGGATGCGGCAGCTCAGCATGGCGAGGTTGGAGACCACAGCTCTCAGCTCCTTCACGCTGTCCAGCAGAGTGTCCTCAGGGTCTGTAGGCAGGAAAGAGCCTCATGAGCAACACAGAGGGAACATCAGCCCCAGGGCACACAGAGGAAGGTGCCTGCTCATCCCTCTGCACAGCAGCTTCAGAGCAGGGTCCCACACAGGGTGACAGCCCCAATACCTATTGGCTTTGGTGTGGATGCGAGTTTGTCCTTGGCAACTCTACTCCCACTCCTGGTGGTTTCGTTGGCATCTGTGAGAGGACAGGACGGTGGCTGTGCCCAGCCCTGCACATCCCCCCAGCACAGGAGGGAACGATCCCCATGCTGGGACTCCCCAAAACCCAGAGGTGAGTTGGAGGTGTCAGCTCACCTTTCCCTGCCTCAGCTTTCAGGACGCTGCCCGCGGAGGAGCTGCCGGCGTGGTGCGGGGTTCGGCACGCCGGGGTGCGGAAGGCCGGGGTCCAGGCACGGCGCGGTGTCTGCCAGCCCGGGGTCCGGGGCCCCGGGGTCCAGGCTTTGCTTCTCGATGGAGCATCATCATCATCCTTCAGAGGGGAAGGAGAGCAGAGCACCAGAGTGCAGCTTGTGACTGCCCTAGCGAGCACAGCGTCTCAAAGCCACGCCATGGAGAGCCACGGGTATGTGACCCCCCCTGGGCCACCCTGTTGTCCTTGTCCCCAGCACAGGGCTCCTACCTGCTCTTCCAGAGCAGCCTTGAGGCAGTCAGCGAGCTCCTGCAACCGCATCTTGCTCTCCATAATGTCCGTGGAGCACCAAGAAACTTTGTTCCTCTTTTTCTGCAAGCTGTCGAGCTCGGCCTTGGTGCTGTGCAGCTCCTTGCTGAGGGCAGCCTGCTCTTCCCTGTAGGATGGCATCAGCCTCAGCAGGAGCAGCATTTCCCTTCCTTGATGTGGGATGGGGACATTTCCAATGCCTGCCTCTTACCATGAACCAGCAATGGTGCAAATCCCACAGATTTAGTGAGCTTCCCTCAAGACGGGATCTGCTGGGCTTCCCCACAGCCTCTCCCACCCACCCGGACCACCACACTTGGCTGGGGCAGCGGTGACCATGGTCACAATGTTCCCTCTGACACCCAGCAAGGGCTTATTTCCCAAAAATTGAGGGGTTTGAGTGGAGCTGGTGAGTGGGGCGGTACCGCAAGCGTTGGTGGGACTCCATCAGCTCCTCATGCTGCAGGACGTGCTCCTGCAGCGTGGCCAGCGTGGAGTTCAGCCTGGCCTCCACCTCCAGCAGCTGCGTGCGGCACATTCGGTTCTCCTGATCCAAGAACTGCAAGAGGGTGGAGGGACACAGCTGTGAGCAGCCAAACAGAGACCCCAGGGGGCTCATCGGGACCCCCCAGCACAGACCCTCCCGTGCCTCAGGGTGCTGTTTCTAACCAGGGGCAGCTTTATCGCAGCAGACCAAACCCTACAAACCAGTTTACTGGGGACACAGGACAGGCTGGGGGACGGCTCCATGCCTGCAGGGGAAAATTATCTCCAAGAGCTGCCCAGCCCCCTCCTTGGGAATCCCTGCCGGGCAGGATGAAAAGCTGCGCTACGTGCGGGATGTCAACCCGCCCTCACAAACTCATCCCCCCTCCGCAGGAGGGCTAATCCCGCTCCTGGCCACCCGCCAGCTTTCCCGGAGAGGCCGTGATGGGGGCCGGCAGCGCGTGATGGTGCGGGCAAGGTCAGGCAGCTCCTACCTCCCGGCACTCGGTGGCCTCCCGCAGCTCCTGGCACAGCTCCTTGCACTCCTGCTGCAGGGAGTTCCTCTCCCGCGCCAGCCTGCGGGGATGGGATGGGATCAGTGGGTGCTGTGTTTTAGGGGGCTAGAGGTAGGGAGGGCCTCAGGACATCAGGGCTCAAACCCACTGGGCCATCTCCTCCCACTGCTTCTCGTTCTCCTGCTGCAGCGCATCCCGCTCCTGCTCCACGCTGGCCAGATTTATCATCACGGAGTTCAGGTCTGCGAGGGACAGAGCTGTCAGCCAAGGGGGACAGGGGGCTGTGGGGATGAGAGCCCGTGTCGCCCACCCCTACCTTTGCCCAAGCGTGAGTTGGCCACTGTGAGCTGCTCCAGCTGAGCCTCTGTGTCCTGCAGGGACACCAGGGTCTTCTGCAGCTGGCAGGACGCCTGTGGAGACACGGTGCTTGCTCTGGGGTGCTCTTTCTTTGGGGTGTTCTCGCACCAAGGGGTGCTCCAAATCACCCCATGCCTCAGACATCTCATAGCACTAGGCACCCCTGTACCTCCTCCTTGGCTCGAAGAGCTTCCTCTGCTCGCTCCTGTGTGGCAGCCAGCTCCTCCAGGCAGCTCCGCAGCTTGCCGGGCACATGCTCCAACATGGCACGGGACTGGGACACCAGGGCCCCCACCTGCTCCCGCTGGGAAGGGAGACAGCACCGGGCAGAGCTCAGCGTGGCACTGCCTGCTGTGTGACCAGGGACGAGTCACAGCACCCAGGGCACGGAGCACTGGCAGGGCAGCGAGGGGCTGAGCCCCCCGTGGGACACTCCTCACCTCCTCATCCAGGGCTCTCCTTTCCTTCTCCAGATTTTCAAAGGTGACATCTAAGAACTCCCAGAAAGTCTGAGCCTCGGCAGACAGGGATGTCTGTAGGGTAGGAGGGATGAGTCAGCACTGCCGTGATGGAAAAGCCACATTTAATGGCCATGAAGGGAGGAGAGTGCCAGCCCTGAGGCCGAATTTGCAGCAGCTTCCCAGCAGCAGCACCAGGAAACCTCTGGTGCACCCAAGCCCACCACAGAGCATCACCCAAGCTCAGGATGTGGGGATGCTCCTCCAGCCCCTGATCCAGGTAGCACCTCACTCAGTACCTGCAGGTTGATGGCACGGGCCAGCAGCGTGCTCAGCTCTTGCTGGGAGGCCAGGCTCTGGTCACGGGCACTGATCTGGGCACCGGCGTGGGCACAGAAAGCTTCCAGGAAGAGATATCCCTGCAGAGGAAAGGATGCTGCTCCAGCCACGCTGTCGCACAAGGGGAAAGTCCCAGGAGCCATCCCTGCAAGCTGCATCAGCCCTGGACTCCTGCTCCCAGGGGGGCACAGCCCATGCCAAAAAAACATCCAATGAGCCCCATCACACAGCACTACTTGCATTCCACATTGGGATTTTCTTCCCCTGGGGTGCCAGGGAGATCCTCACCTCCAGAGACTCAGGATGCGCTGCCAAAGGCATGAGGACAGCTGAGACTGCCTCGATCCCACAACAGCTGTCCCCTTACCTGCTCCTTGTCTCGTAGGGCTCCATCCACTCGCTGCCTGATGGCATCCCGCTCTTCCAGGCAGCTCTGCAGCTTGCTGGGAACACTCTCAGGCACAGCCTGGCACTGGGACACCAGGGCCCTCTCCTGCGGTGGGAGGGGACGGCACCATGAGGCGCCAGGTCTCCCACAACCCCGGGTGAAGGGGAAGCAGAGGGATACGTGGGGGCTCACCTCCTGCGCGAGGGCTCCCTGCTCGTCCCGCAAGCTCCGAAAGGCGGCATCCGCGAGGCCCCAGAACAGGGGGCACTGGCTGCTCCAGGTGCTCTGGGGAAGGGACAAGGACACTGGCGTTACGGCAGCTGGCACAGGCAGCACCGGGCACACGCGTGTGCCCCGCGTGGCTGAGACCTGGCACGCTCATAGCCAGTGACAGCCACCGTGCCTGCGGCACCCAGCTCCCGCTGCAGATCCTGCTCCGCTCCCCACTGCCACTGCACAGCCTCCGTTTTCCTCCGCAGCTCGAGGCAGAGCTGCCGGTAGATCTCCTCCTCCCAAGGGCATCCACCAGAGCAGAGGGGGCTTCGCACCAGCCCCGCTCCACCCTGGGGCCAGTGAGAGCTGGTCAGCCACGACACCTCCCATCCTCCCCCCACGTGTGCCAGGGATGTTTCCCCCCACGAGGGTTCAAATCCAGCAAACTCAGCAGGTTGATCCGGGCGTGATAACGCGGCACCGGGCGCGTGATGCCGTGATGCAGCAGCCCCGCTTTACTTCCGCTCCACCAACCCAGACGGGGTCACCGTCTTGCCAGCGGCACAAGGACACTGTCACGGCACTGAGGCTGCGGGGGACGGGGTGGCATCGCCTCGGAGAGGACTCTTACCCCTTCGGGGTGGGTGATGTCCGTCTGCGTGAGCGCGTCCCTCTGCCTGGCCGGCCCCACGCCAGGCCGCAGCCGCTGGCTCTCCTGCCAGTCACGCAGCTGCAGCGAGAGGGCCTCGATGATGATGAGGGTGCTCTCCAGCCGCCCCTCCAGCTCTGCCCGCGGCAGGGTCTTCAGCTGCTCCCGGGGACAGCTGGGGACAGAGAGAGGGCTTAGGGCAAGGACAGCCCACAGGTGCCACAGCCCCAGCCAGGGGGGCATGCCCTCGTACTTACTGCCAGAGCAGGGAGTCTGTTTCGGCAGCGCTGTCCTTGGCACAGGGGAGGCTTCCCCTGGATGTGTTCATGCTCCTCTCCCACACGTCCCGAGGTGTCATGAAGGTGCCGGTGGCCATGGAGAGCACCGGGGTCATGCTGGTGCCCGTGGCCATAGTGGGCACCGGGGTCATGCTGGTTCCGGTGGCTGTGGTGGGCACGGGGGTCGTGCTGGTGCCAGCAACTGCAGTGGGCACTGGGGTCATGCTGGTGCCAGTGACTGTAGTGGGCACGGGGGTCGTGCTGGTGCCAGCAACTGCAGTGGGCACGGGGGTCGTGCTGGTGCCAGTGACCACAGTGGGCACGGGGGTCGTGCTGGTGCCAGCGACCGTAGTGGGCACGGGGGTCGTGCTGGTGCCAGTGACCACAGTGGGCACCGGAGTTGTGCTGGTGCCAGTGACCACAGTGGGCACTGGAGTTGTGCTGGTGCCAGTGACCACAGTGGGCACGGGGCTGACACTGCTGCTGGCATCCTGCTGTGGCTTGCGGAGGGGCAGGCTGTGCCGCAGGGATTCCACCACGAACGAGGTGTTGAGGGTCTTCTCCAGCCACACCAATGGCAACATCCAGGACACAGCACCCAGGGTTGACTCAGGCGAGGTGACAGGGGTGACAGTGGCTTCTGACCCAGCAGGCTCCAACTCACTTGCCTCGATGGGAGGGAGGCCGGGTGGGCTCTGCTCTGGGGGGACAGGGGTGGGGCACTCTGCTCCCTCGGGGGTGCCTTGGCAATGCAGAGGACCAGCACTCCCATCTGCAGACGGGGGCTCGGAGGCCACAGAGCTGCAGGAAAAGTCTGCAGGTGCTGCTCGCCACCCGTGGAAAGGAGCTTTCTGCGGGGTGGAGCTGGTGCCAGGGGGCCCTGGGGTGCAGGAGGCTGTGCTGGCATTGCCAGGGAACCCAGAGCTGCAGGGGGGTACAGCAGAGCTGCCTGGAGAGTTTGGGTTGCAAGACACTGAGCTAATGATGTTGGGGAGGCCTGGGGTGGCACTGCCAGGGCACTCCAGGGTGCAGGGCCCCAGGACAAGGCTGCACATGGTGCTGCCAGGGGACTCCAAGGTGCTGGGCACTGGGATGGAGCTGCACAGGGAGACTGGCACAGTGCTGCTGGGGGGCTCTGGGGTGCTGGGTACTAGGATGGAGCTGCACTGGGAGACTGGCACAGTGCTGCTGGGGGGCTCTGGGGTGCTGGGTCCAAGGATAGAGCTGCACAGGGGGACTGGAATGGTGCTGCTGGGAGGCTCTAGGGTGCTGGGCACTGGGATGTAGCTACACAGGGAGACTGGCACAGTGCTGCTGGGGGGCTCTGGGGTGCTGGGTCCAAGGATAGAGCTGCACAGGGGGACTGGAATGGTGCTGCTGGGAGGCTCTAGGGTGCTGGGCACTGGGATGTAGCTACACAGGGAGACTGGCACAGTGCTGCTGGGGGGCTCTGGGGTGCTGGGTCCAAGGATGGAGCTGCACTGGGAGACTGGCATGGTGCTGCTGGGGGGCTCTGGGGTGCTGGGTCCAAGGATGGAGCTGCACAGGGGGACTGGAATGGTGCTGCTGGGAGGCTCTAGGGTGCTGGGCACTGGGATGTAGCTACACAGGGAGACTGGCACAGTGCTGCCAGAGGGCTCTGGGGTGCTAGGGACTGGAATGGAGCTGCACAGGGGAACTGGAGTGGTGCTGCTGGGGGGCTCTGAGGTGCTTGGCACTGGGATGGAGCTGCACAGGGAGACTGGCACAGTGCTGCCAGGGCGCTCTGGGGTCCTGGATTCTAAGATGGAGCTGCACAGGGAGGCTGGCACGGTGCTGCTGGAGGGCTCTGAGGTGCTGGGTCCCAGGACTGGGCTGCACAGAGAGGCTGGCACGGTGCTGTCGGGGAGCTCTGGCATGCTGGACACTGGGATAGGACTGCCAGGGGCCTCTGGGCTGGTGCTGCTGGAGGTCTCCAAGGCATCGGGCATAAGGGTGGGATTGCTGGGGGCTTCAGGGGCACCAAGCTTAAGGATGGGAGTCCTGAGGCCCGGGGTGGAGGTCCTGGAGGGCTCCAAAATTGTGCTGCTGGGGGGCCCCGGGGTGCAAGGCATTGGAGTGGTGCTGCTGGGGGGGCCCAGGGTAGCACTTCGCTGGGGTCCTGGGGTGCAAGACACTGCGGTGACACTGCTGCGGGAGCCCCTGGCGCAGGACACGGGGGTGGCGCAGTCCTGGTCCTACAGGACATTTTGGGGGGAAAGGGCGGTCAGGGCAGCCCTGCCCTTTCCCCTTGCACCCCGCAGCCCTTTGCCCCGATCTCCCCATTTCTCCCACTCCAGTAAATACGCCCGTCCTCCCCTTGCCCCGGTACCGTCTAAACCGCCCCCCAGCACTCCCGGTTCCGGTACACCGCCGCCCTCCCCGTCACCCGCACCGCCCGTTTCGCCCGCAGCCCGACCTTGAGGCGCAGCCGGCGGAGCAGGGGGGTCAGGCTGGTCCGGTCAGCGCCCGGCTGCAGCCGCAGCTCCTGCAG
>VXBT01012298.1:34816-48569 GCA_013400235.1 Oriolus oriolus | reverse complement strand
ACCCCAGGACCCCCCCGGGACTGATCCCAGCGCCTCTCCGGGACCCCCACCTTTACACACTCTGGGGCTCCCCCTTGGACCTTTCCTCCTCTCTCTGCACCCCACGTGCTGCAGCCCCGAGGGGTGCCTGCAGTCCCTGCTGAGCCCCGGCACGGCCCTGGGCTCACGGAGGAGACCGGAGACAGCTAAGCGTACAGCTGAGCCCAGGGCAATGCAGGCGTGCCCTGAGCCCCAAAACGGGCTCCTTGAGCAACTCCTGGATAAGCCCAGAGGTGAAGCCCCCAAGGATGGGGTGCTGCCGGGCATGGTGCTGAGCACTGCAGGGTGAAGCAAGAAACAAGCCACTGACCTGAGCCTGTTCCAAATTAAAAACTCTTTATTTAAACTCTCTCCCGTTCCCCTTTTTCCCAGCCTGGAGCGATCCTGCTGCTTCACCAGGCCCAGGGGCTGGGCCCAGCACCCGCACAGCAGGGAGGGTGGGAAGCTCGCAGGAGCCCTTGGCACGAGGGTTCTGCACCCCACAAAGCGGTCCCGGAGCACCCTGCGCCCCACATCCCCGTGCTGCTCCAGCCCTGCCCCACAGCGACGGGGCTGCCGAGGGCCTGCGTGCGGCCGAGCCCTCCTCGGGCGCCGCCGAGCAGCGCAGCCCCGGCTCTGCCTTCGGGGTGCCCCCCCAAGGGGGGAGCACGGGGCACCCCGAGTCCCTTCCCGGCCTGCCGGGTGCTGCCGTCACTTGCGCCTGCCGAAGATGGACTTCTTGCTGGGGTTCTTCTCGCCCACGCTCAGCCCGATGAGCAGCCGAGCTTTCTCGTCCTCCTCCTGCTGCTGGATGGTCCCGTCGGATTTGTTCTCCAGCTTCCCCCGGGCCTCCGCGCCCGCCGCTGGCTTCAGGCGCAGCTTCTCCTTTATCACCTGTCCCGGGAGTCAGGGGGCTCAGCACCCGCCATGGCCACACCCCAGACCCTTGGCATGGGTGACAGCCTGAGCTGCTGAGCCAGTGCAGCTGCTTCCCGCTCTGGGGAATGCGCCACCCACCCTGGGGTTACCATCTCCGTCCTGGGCAGAGCAGCTCTGGCAGCCTCCGGAGTGGGAAGAGGGATGTGGTCGCACGTACCTGTGCCACCAAGGCTTTGCGGCTGTCCCTCTTCACCGCCATGGCAAAGTCCAGCCATGTCCATGTGTTGTTGTGGTACTCCAGGCATGGCAGCACCAGGTTCAGGTCGCCCCAGTCCACGCTGTTCTTCTCCCCCTGCGGGACAGAGGTGTCAGGCAGTGTGGGACGATGCCCCAGGCCACCCCCAGGCACGCCCTGTCCCGCTGGTCCCACACCTTGTAGCTGACACAGAGCGGCACCTGCGGGATCTTGATGTAGATGAAGGAGTTGTTCATGGCTGCACGCTCCTTCATCTTGTCGATGTCATCCACAGGATGCTGGGGACAGAGCAGAAGCCGTGAGCAGAAGGGAAGGAGAGGGGACACAGCCAGGAACCAGCAGGGAAGGGACAGCCGGGCACCGGGCCACGGCATTGCTTCATCAGGGAGAGGTGAGAGCTGCTCTGGCAGGGTGTTGGAAAAATGAGATACAGGGATCACATCAAGCGTGCAGGCGCCTGGTTGTAAAGGATGCAAATCCTCATGGTGGGAGGGAGCAGGAGAAAACAGACAAGTGTGGGAGGGAAGTGTGGGAGGACATGGGTACCCAGCCCTGCAGTCAAGGCAAAACAGACTGGCACCACAGCAGGGCTCTCGCAGGTAGGTTCCCCCCTCACAGCAGCAGGAGGTACCTCGGGTGCTTTTCGGAACGATCTTCTGACCCCTGATGTCCGGTTCAGTCCCTGAGCAACTCCCTTCCCTGGGCCCAGTGAGTCATCGGCCACGATCAGCTGCCGCGGCTTCACCACGGGGATCCCTGGGGCAAACAGGGTGGGAGGTGGTGGTGGTGTCCAGCCAGGGGTTAGCCATGGCCCAGACCCTCCCACCCATCTCCCTGTCCACAGAGGAGACCACAAATCCCTGTTCCTCAGCTCACGGCTGGACAGCAGCTGCCCACAAACAGGACACGCAGCCAGAGCTGCTCAAGGACATCCAGAGGGGAGGGTGATCACGAGCCTCTCACCTGTTGTCACCAGCTTGGACTTATCCTCCTCATCCCCCACCTCCTCCTCCTCCACATTACGGCCCGGGAAGAAGAAACCCATCATTCTGTGGAAGAACTGGTGGGTGAGCTGGATGGTGAGAGGTACCACGTTCACCTGTGGCAAAGAGACATGTCAGAGCCAGGCACACACACTGCTTGTGCCCCACAGAGACCCTGGCACCTCCTGGCACAGCCCTGGCACCTCAAAATGCTCCTTGATGGAGATGCCTCCCACGGGCGGCCGGACCTTGCTGAAAATCCTCAGTGCCAGCTGCCGGCCGGACTGGCAGGAGCTCTGGGGACGCAGCACCACCTGCAGGGAAGAGGATGGGGTGGCTGGGGTGAGGACAGGCCACTCTGCCCAGGCCACCCGTGGGTCCCCAGGATGCAGGGCTGCTCCCCCAGCTGCCGCTTGCCTTGTACACAGCGTTGGGCAGGAGGTTGTTCATGGTCACCCAGCCCAGCTCCAGCAGATGCTCGGCCGTGTCATCAGACTTGTTGACCTGCGCAGACAAAGCCATCAGCTCCCAATGTCCCTGCCCCCAGCTCAGGGGCTGTGGGCACTGTCCAACTCCACACCTTGCTGTAGAGGAAGCGCTGGAGCTCCAGCTCAGCAATGCCCAGCTGCCCATCCTCCTCCGTCAGGCGCCAGCGCGCCTGGGCGAAGTAGAACTCGGTCCTCCGTGCTACACTCACGTCCTCCGGCTGCTTTCGCAGCTCCATCTTGTTGGCTCGCTGCAGCTGGAAGTCCTTGAAGCACCTGCAGCACAGAGGAAAGAGCTGGGATGTGGGAGCCCTGGGATAAGGGGGACACAATGCTGGGGAAGGCTGAGATCACAGAACCATAGAATGGTTTGGGTTGGACACCTCCCACTGTCCCAGGTTGCTCCAAGCCCCGTCCAGCCTGTCCTTGAACACTTCCAGGGATGGGGCAGCCACAGCTGCGCTGGGCAACCTGTGCCAGGGCCTCACCAGGAAGAATTTCTTCCTAAAATCCAATCCAAACCTACCCTCAGTTCAAAGCCATCCTCCCTTGTCCTACCTGATCAATATGTTCAACTCCTCGCTCTCCAGCTGCAGGTCAGCTTTCTCCTGGCTCAGCTGCTGCTGCAGCCGGTGGTTCAGGTCAAGCAGGATCTCATTTTTGCTGTCATCCTTCAAGGACTGAAGGACAGACAACCCTCAGCACCCTCTGCCCTGGAGTGGGGATCCCAGGGAACCAGAGATGTGGGCTCACCTTCATGTTGGAGTACATCTGCTTCTCCAGCTGCCGGATCTGGGCCACGTGCTGCCTGACAGCCTCTTGCAGGTGTAGGATACTGCTGCGCTGCTCCTCAGGGTTGCTGGAGATTTCCAGCTGGAAACGCACCCGCTGCTTCTTCTCACTGTGCTCCTGGACACAGGAATAGGGCAAGGTGAGGACTGCCTGGGTGCAAGGAGTGGCACAGACACCTGGGGCCCCGTGGGTACCTTGCGTTTGGGCTCCACATGCAGCAGCAGGTTGTTGACTATGTCGAGGATCATGGCATACTGTGCGGGGTTGGTGGAGATCTCCAGGTCGTGATGGATCAGGGTGAAGGTGTCCACAGCTCCTGCAGGGACACAAAGGGCAAGTGGGGGCCTCAGCATGGCCAGAAATGTGCTGGGAACTCCTCCTGCATGCAGCTCTCTGACCTCAGCAGGGCCAAAAGAGACCACCCCTGGAGTTAGCCAGCAACCGTGGGCCAGCCCAGAGCTCTACGCCCCGCAGGCACACTGCCTGCATGCACCCACCCTCCTGCTTCTTCAGCAGATCCTCCTTCTCCTGGTTGGCAGGGGTCTCGGGGGGCTTTATCTGCGTGGCCAGCTCGGGGTCGATGTCGTGGCTGTAGCTGATGTAGTACATGCGGCAGCTGCAGCGAGAGATGATCCTCTGCACCTGCTGGGTCTGCTGGGCTTCCGAGGGCTGGTTCCAGTCTGGGGACAGGCAGAGGGACCACAGTCAGAGTGCCATGTCCTGGCACGCTGGGCACTGCACAGTGCAAGGTTTGGAGCATCAGCCACCTCCCGAAGCCACGCAGGGACAGGCCAGGTGCTCTCAGCTCTACCAGCCTTGGGGTCACACCCGAGTGGGACTGGGGTAGGCACAGCAGCCAGGGCTGTGGGCAGTACCTGTGGTGGTGCTGACCATGCCCCCCACTGCCTGCCCGCTCTCCATCAGCTCCTGTACCGAGTCCAGGCTCCGCTGCCGATGCTCCTCGATATTTTTCACCTGGGGAGGCAAGGAGGCACCGCTGGCCGTCTCCATTCTCCCTGCCTTGGCCAGGGCACCGACAGCACTGCCTGTCCCCCACGCAGCTCACCCACCACACACTCACCTCCAGCCAGAGCTGGCCATGCTCCCCCTCGGAGGGGCTGCTCTCTGTCGTGGCAAAGTACTGCATGCCATCCAGCAAACACGTCCAGGATGTCTTCTGCTTCAGCGTGTCCCCGTACCAGGCGGGGTGGTGCTGGCACTGCAGCAGCTGTGCCTTCGCGGCAGACACGATCACACAACCCTCTGTCTCCGCGCCGCGCAGAACCATCTGTGGGGGCAGAGACCCCAGGGGTCAGATGGACCTTTCTGGGGCAGGCACAGCCCCTGTCACAGCCAGGCCGTGGGGACAGGCAGGTACCTGGCAGTTCACCAGCTCGATGAGGCAGTTGCGGTTGTAGATGTCGTCGGTCTGGCAGGCGGCGATGCCGCAGAGCTGCTCGCTGGCCCCTGACTCCTCCTCCGTGAAAACCACGAACTTGTCCGTCTCCTCAATGAGCTTCTGCAGCATGTAAGCCCCTGGGGAAGGAGGAAGGGTCAGGGCAAAGCTGTGGGGGGATGGCTCAGAGGTACAGGGTGAAAGCAGGCATGGCTTTGCGCTGTGAGTTTCCCCTTGCTCCCCTCCCTGCCGTGCTCACCCCCCGAGGAGGCTCTCTCGGGACGGCCACTGGTGATGGGAGCGGTTACTCTGGCAGGGATGGAGTGAGCAGAGAGAGGGCCACGCTTCAGCTTCTTGGCCTGCAGCTGTGTGTCGATCTTCAGCCCCTTCAGGGCCTCGGTGGACAGGTTACGCTTGAGCACAGCCGCTTTCTTGTAGCCGTCGTAGAGGCCGAAGGCGATGTCCCGGTTCGTGGTGGTCCAGGACGCCCGCAGGTCCACCAAGTGCAGCTGATGCGTGTGGAAACCGTCGTCCCCATCACGCAGGGGCAGCTCCTGGGGACACAGGGTCAGAGCCTCAGCACAGCAAAGCCATCCCCAGCCCTGCCCAGTGGCCTCACGCACTAGGGCTGGGAGCCGTGCCAGGCCCTGCAGGTAGAGTGTGAGGACTGAAGCCCAGGGGACCACCCCAGAGACCCCAGCATGGACCCATGCCAGGAATGGGACAACGTCAGGTGCTTGGTAGAACAGAGGCCCTGAAGTTCTGTCTCTTCCCCAGCCAAATCCCTTCCCCACTGCACCCAACAACCAACATCCCCTTGTCCTGGAGACACCACCAGGCCAGCACAAGCTGCCGTGCCCCGTTTGCAGCGGTACCTCCTCAGCCGTGCGGTTGCTGTGTCGTTGGTAGGTGAGGGAGGACAGGCTCAGCAGGTGCGTTTTCTTCACCAGGGTGTCGAGCTGGTGGTCGGCGTTCTCGTCACAAGTGGAGGCCATGAGGTGCACGGTGACCTGGCTCAGGTCACTCCCCATCTGCGTGATGCTCCACTCCGAAATGAGGCGTCGCATCACCGTGCCGGCTGGGGGACGGGGACAGGGGTCAGCCAGGGCCCTGCTGCACCTGGAAGTGCTGCTGGCAGGATTCCCACTCACCTTGTGGGATGAGGCGCTGCGTGCCGCGAGTGAAGATGTGTCCCTGGCAGCATTCCACCTGGATCCCCCGCTGCTGGGCAAAGGAGGCCCAGTAATGCACCTGAGAGGGAGCAGAGAGCAGGGGCTCAGAGTCCAGCACAGGCAGAGCAGGGAGGAAACACCGGATTCCCAGCCCTGGGAATTACCTGTAGCCGGGGGAAGAGCGCAGTATAGGACAACTGCTTGTAATGCTGCCCCAGCTTCTTCTTGCTGGGTTTCATGTTGTTGAAGAGCTTCCCGCGGCAGATGGGCCGCGTCACGCTGGTCCACGTGGCCCAAAAATTCTGCATCCAGCGGAGGGTGCTGCTGTAGAGCAGGATCCGGGGCTGGGAGTGCTCTGAGAATATACCCACCATCAGCCAGCGCCATGGGGCCGGGACATGGCAGCACCCAACCCACAACTGGCATGCCTTGCCCCGTTCCCCTTGTCCCCAAGGGATCCCCAGGACGCTGTCAGCCACCTTTACTGGGCTGTGTCAGGTCCATGCGGATGGAGAGGTTGAGGTTCTCGGAGCGGAAGGCACGGTAGGAGTCATACTGCTGCCCCACTGGCACCTCAGGCAGGAACTCGGGGGAGCGCAGCACCACGCCGTGGTGGTCGTGGGGGTTCCCATGGCACAGCCACTGCAGGTCCAGCGTCATGCACAGGTCAGGCAGGTGCAGGAAGCAGCAGTCGTCATATCTGAATGCAGAAAGAGATCCCAGTCACCCCCCAGCACTGGCGGGGGCCCCCCATGCTCATAGCCCCACACTCACTTGGAGGCTGTCCGGACGTTGATATCCAGGCTGCCCTTGAAGACAAACTGCCCGGGCTTCCAGTGGAAGGAGAGCTGGCTCCACTCCCAGTGCATGTTCTCCGTGGTGTTGTAGGGGTCCTGCAAGGACAGGCATGAGGGGAGGCAGGTGTGAGCTGACCCCACACCGCACTGTTCCCCAGTCCAGCGGCACCCACCTCAGTGGCCAGCTGGTGCAGGTTGGCCTGCTCAATGTCCATGTGCCAGACTCCGTGGAAGAGAAGGCGGCTCTTGTCCCACCAGGGCAGTGGGGCGCTGGGGTCCTCTGAGGGCTTGGTGAGGAGATCCACACACTGGCCGATCAGGGTCCAGGCTGGGTCCCAGCAGGGCCCCCACACAATGGTGTACTGGGAGATCACAGCTGGGGACACAGAGGTTGGCTCAGCCATTTGCCCTGCCCCTACCCCACCACAGAGCCCCCCGTTCCTCCAGCTCTTACAGTGGAAGTCATGGTAGAACTTCAAGGGTGGCATGTTCCTCTCCACCGTGGCATCCCCCCAGGGCAGCCCCAGCTTCAGGACCTGGCGGCGCCGGGAGCAGGCCTGGCCGCACTGCTCGGCTCCGATCAGCCGGCCGGACAGCTGCCAGTTCCGGATCTCAAACAGGTACCGGGGGTAGTCACGGATCCGCACTGCGGGTGGAGGAAGGGCTGAGGGCTGGGGCAGCAAAGAGACAGGCAATCTCCCACTCTGGACCACAGTAGGAGCCATCGTCCTGTCACATCTCTGCTTCCTTCCCACTCCCTTTGAACCTCCAAAAATCGTTTTCCCTGCTTGGTTGTGCACCGCGTGGTGCCAGCCCAGGCCACACAGCCTGTTGTGCTGTCCTCCAAGGGCACCCTCCCACGAAGCAACTCACCAAAGAAGCTGCCAACTCTGCCCTTCATCATGCGGCACCACTGGGTGACCATCTCCAGACCCTCAGCGGGGAACGGGCTGACATCATCCACGTCCCTCATCTGCTCCAACACACGCTCCGTGCCGTGGAAGGACTCATCAGCCATGGCCACCAGCTCTAGGTGTGCCAGCGTCCAGGTGAGGAGGGCCCTCCGCATGGGCGTGTTGGCGTAGAGGCGCCGCGAGCGCTGGATGTAGATCTCGATGTTCTTCTTCTCCAGCGAGGCGTAGAGCTCCTCGATCTTGCGGGCAGGCAGCAGCTCCCCGTGCTGCTTGCGCAGCGCAGCCACCTTGGCGTCCAGCAGCTGCAGGCGCTTGGCGCTCTCCTTGCTCTCATCCTTCATCAGCTCGTAGTTGTCTCGCAGCTTGACCTCGAAGACGTCGTCCAGGAAGACCCAGGAGAAGTGGGTGACTTTGAGCAGGAGGTCGGGGGGCAGGGCTGTGCTGGCAGGGCGCCCGGGCCGGTGCAGGCCCTTCAGCCACTTCTGCACGCCCACGGCAGCGTCCAGCGTGCGGGAGAAGTCGTACTGGTAGGGGAACTCGATGGTCACGCTGGCGAAGGAGAAGGCCCAGCCGCGGTTGCGGAGGGTGCGCAGGGTGGGGAAGGCGTCGCGGTGCCGGACGACCTCCTCCAGCTCTGGCAGCAGCTTCACCTCCACCTCCTTGAAGCTGAAGATGCTGTGTCCATCAAAGCCAGCGGCCAGCTCGGGGCAGTAGCCGTGCAGAGCGCTGCCGTGCCAGCTCACCGAGGTCCGTTCTGCAGCCAGGCTGATGTAGTTGGCCTCAGAGACAAAGGCTGTGAGCTTGGCAGAGCTCAGCTCCAGGGACAGGGACAGGAATCTTTTGGGAGGGGGTCCTTTCGGCTGGAGGGGCCCCGGTGACTCAGTGGGGGGGGCTGGGTGGGATGTGGGGCTCTCTGGGGGCACGGAGGGAAGCGTCCTGCGGCCGAGGGCGCTCCGCAAGGCTTCGTGGCACTGCAGGGTGGCCAGGGTGTGATGGTACAGGTGCATGTGGTCAGGTGGGCTCCACAGCACCGCCAGCCCCTCGCCGCACTGCACCTGCACCGGAGAGAGCGAGCAGGCACCACCTCACTGCCAGGGCCAGCACAGCACAGCCCCACTGTCCCCCCAGCACCTTTTGTGCCAGCCAATCCTCCCCCTGCCCCATCCTACCCAAGTACAGGATAAAGCAGTGGCCCAGCAGCCAAACCAACCTCCAGAGAGCGGATGCTGCTGTGGTAGGTGACAGAGAGCATGGAGAGGTTGGCCACCGGGTTGGGGATGGCAGGAGCTTTGCAGCACGGCTGCATCTTCTCAGTGATGCTCTTGACCAAGGCCAGCACCATGCCCTGGATGCTGACAGTGCAGCTCTCAGCACTTCCCAGGACGGTCAGTGTGTCCAGCCGCAGCTCCAGGGCACCTGGAGAGACAGCATGTCAGTGCTGGAGGCACAGAGGAGGCACACCACAACATGCCAGGTTCCTCTGACTGCAGGGTTATTCCCGGACAGCCATCTGGGATCGGCTTGGACGCTATTTACCCACTACGGCCGAGAGTGTGAAAAGGTTCACGTCCTCCACCTTCAGATCCACCTTCCAGAGCAGCCCCCAGGGCTCGCTGGAGGCAGAGGGCGGCTGCTTGGCAAGCTCAGCCCCACCAGGCCGTGGGCAGAACAAGGGCAGGACCCTGGCCAGGCACTCAGTGCAGGTATCAGACGACTCCACTTGCAACCCCCGGATGGTGCAGTCCAGGAAGAGCGTATCCGACTGGGCGCTGGACATGCCCAGGGGCTGGTTGTAGCTGCCCTGCAGGACAAACAGGACAATCACTCAGGCTGCAGGACGTCCCCATGCCACCATACACCCTGTGCCACCCACGTAAGTGTTGGAGACTGAAAGCCACCCCTCGCCCCGTGGGCTCGCCCCTCACCTGGAGGTTGAAGGAGTCGAGGATGAGGGCTTCTCCCCACACGTGCATGTTGGGGGGATGTGGGGCACGCTGGATGTGGGAGTCGTTGCCCACTCGCCAGCACAGGTGGTCCACGGCCAGCACTGCTCGCTGGTGCACGCTCTGTGGCCGCAGGTGCTGGTAGTCTGTGGGCACAGAGGAGGGGGGAGTGAAGGCAGGGCTCACCCAAACCTGGGCACCCCAGACACAACCGGGCTGGGATCCACAGCCCCTGGCCACATACACACATGGGGTAAGCGCAGTGGCAGCACGGCCCTCCCCATTCCCATCCTGATGCCTCTCTGGCAGACCCCAAGAAGAGCCCAGCACCTCCCTGATGCAGCGTGTACCTGCAGAGATGGAGTTGAAGCCCAAGGCGAAGGGCGGCGTGTCCCCCAGCTGCACGGACACATTGACGTTGGACAGCGAGGCACACAGGATGATGGGCGCTAGGATTTGGGGATAGCTCCTGCAGGGGACAAGCAGGGATGGGCTGTTACTGGGAGCTGTGTGCCACGGAGCCTGGCAGGCGGCCCAGAGGGACGTCCTCTCTGCAGGAGCTCCCTGATCACCCCCTGACCAGCCTCCCCATCCCGCAGGCTGTGCAGATAAGGTGCTGAGTGCCCAGGCACCGTGCCAGAGCGTGGGCAGCAACAGGAAACAAGCTGTGATACCAGCAGCTGCGCTGAGGCCAGGTTTACCTTCCCTTGTGCCCTTGGCTGGGGACAGGCACCGCCCGGCACCTGTATTCCTGTGCCAACAGGCCCAGCCAGTGCGAAAACTCTTGGTGACGGTAGTGGATGATGCAGGTGTTGAGCAGCACAGCAGCCGAGAGGTCAATGGCTGTGACCTAGAGCAGGGAAAGGGCCAGGTGGCAAAAAACTCATGCCAGGAGCCAAACCAGCCACCCCCACGGGACAGAGCGTGCCCAGCACTCGCTCACCTGCACGCTGGTCTTCAGGGAGTTGAGGCACACGATGCGCTGGCGGCTCTGGGACAGGAGAAGGCCATCTGGGGGGGGACAGAGGAGCACAAATGAGGGGTGGCAGAGGGCAGTGATGGCAGCCCTGTGCTGTGGGTGCTCTCCTGGCTACTTGCCCTCCAGCTGGAGGTCTACACTCATTTGGTCCAGGTCTGAGGTGGGCGTGAAGTTGCGCAGTGGGATTTGCTCCTCTTCACGCTGATATAGAAACTGCAGCAGCTTCAGGCTCCAGGTGAGGTGCCTGGAAGACACAGAGAGTCACTGCCAGGAGGGAACTGCACTGTCACGTGCTCCATCTCCGTCTCTCATCACCAGCTGACCAGCCTGCTGGCATGGACAAACACAGCAGCCAGTGCACAGCTGCAGCACAGCCCAGTGCTCTCATCCCATCGCCTGAGGATCCCGTCAGCTGTCCTACTGGAGAACCAGCTCATGTGCCTTCCTCCCTCCCCAAGAGCCCAGCCCCATGCCAAGCTCAGTCCTTCCCACTCAAGTGGGCTCTAGGACTCACTCTCTGCAGTCTGTCAGAGCTAAGGGATGAGCAGAGAATGGCACAGCTGTCCCCAGGTCCATGTCCCCAGCATTAATTTGGACTCGGACAGCCTCTCCCTCCACCTGCCTCCTTTACCTCTTCTGGCTGTTCATGGACAGCACCATGCTAGTGTTCTCCAGCTTCATCTCCACCCTCCTGGGGATGAGCTTCAGTGTGTCCCTGCTCAGCACAGATAAGGACTTCGAGGGCTCCTCTGGGTCTGGAGAAGGAGAGAGAGTCACAGGAAGGACCTGCCCAAAGCCCCACACCCTGGAGCACGAGGGAGTGATTCCACAGCCAAATCCCTCCGGCTCCAGCGCAACTATGGGTGCCACCAACCCCTGCCCTGCCCAGAGCTTGCCCCTGTCCTTGTCCTGACCTCTGCTGGGCTCTTCCCCTGTGCTGCTGTGCTGGGCCCTGGCAGTGACGTGGTGCAGGAGGGGGCTGCAGAAAAGCCCCTCGTGCAGCTCCGCCTGCAGCGTCCGGACGCAGAGCCCGACGCCCACCAGCCGCCGCTCGC
The DNA here is from genome assembly GCA_013400235.1 of Oriolus oriolus. NCBI lineage: Eukaryota > Metazoa > Chordata > Aves > Passeriformes > Corvidae > Oriolus > Oriolus oriolus. Next base: position 36,900 of record VXBT01012298.1, on the reverse strand, counting down.
TGCTGATCTCCAGGGAGAGGGAGAGCGCCAGGGCCAGCTCTGCCAGGCACGTGTCATCCTGTGCACAGGGGACACAGCGAGGAGCACGCAGGGGGTCACACAGCGCCCTCCCAGTGCGTGCTGCAGGTGCAGAGCTGGGCACAGCACAGAGCTCAGCACCTGGCAGCATCATCCAGCCTCAGGGACACCCTGGAACAGGTCCTCAGCATGTCCCACAGAGCCAGTGCCCAGGCTCCAAGTGTGGAATTTCTCCCTCCCCCAGCACTCACCAGCTGGCTGCTCCGGAGGACTTTGCTGTTCACCTTTGTCAGGCTCACCTCGCACGTCAGGCTGGGGAGAGCAGAGAACACAAGGAGGATGTGAGTCTTGCTGCTGCCAAAACAAGCCCCTGCCCTCTTTCCTGTGGGACACAGAGACCCCAAGTCCCTGCTCCAAGTGGTCTCAAAAGCAGAGCATGCCATGACTCCAGGCACACCACGTTATTTGGAGAACACACAACTCAAGCTTCCTGTGACAGGAAAAGGAACCAGGCCAGCCTCAGAGGAGGTTAATGTATCACATCACAGGTGACACAGGACGCTGCTGAGCAGGACAGAGAGAGGAGAGACACCAGGCTGGGGCTGGGGAGCCTCCCTGCCCTGGAAGCAGAGCAGGGTAGGAGCACGGCATTACCTCTTCCCGTTGCCATTCAGGAGGAGCCGCGTCTGGCTGGCCTGGATGTGCCACAGAGACTCTGAGGTGGCCATGTGCAGAACCATGATGTTGATGGAATCCATGTGGATGGAAAAGAGCTGGGGGGAAGGCGCTGCCGTGAGGGATATCCGACAGCAGCGCAGCCCACAGCAGCCTCTCACCGAGCCAGCGCCTCACCTGGCTAAGGAGCCTCAGCAGGGAGGGTTTAAGGGTCAGGTCTGTTCTGCTTTCATTCCCACCAGATTCTCTGGGAGCCTCCAGGACGGACGGCTGGAACCCAGCGCCCTTCTGGAGATCCGTGCGGATTCGCACCTCGCCAAAACACAGCTCGAAGTAGCGCCTGGGGAACAACAGCACAGGCAGCTCTGGTAAGAGCTCGCACTTGGCACATCTGGCCCTGTCACCAGGGATTTCCCCCACCCCGGGGATGTGCAGGAGTGCCACAAGACACTGCCATCTCCAAGCGTGGGTCACTCCCTCACAGAGCAGGCCACAGGGAAATAGGGATGGCAGAAAGGTGTAAAGGCAGCAGGGCCAGGGGTGAGACAGGCCCCCAGAGGGAGCAAGCAGGGAGCTGGGGTCGGGGTACTTACGGCAGCTCCCGGCTCAGTTTGCTGGAGATCCAGACGTTGTCGATCTCCTGTAAGGACACAAAGGCAGGTCAGAGAAGAAACAACTTGGCTCTGCCTTGTGATGCTCATCCCAACATTCCCACTCCACCCCCAAGGCCTGGGATCATGCAAGGAGCAGCCAAAACCCCAAGTCTGGCCATGGGAGGAAGGGCCTGGCACCAGCCATGGGGGTGTTCAACAGGAGAGTGGCTCCATAGATTTGCTGCCAGCCTGGAAGTGACTGGAACCACCCTCCCTGCCTATATGCCAGTGACCACCCCTCACCCAGGTACCCACCACAGTCTGCTGCTCCCGCTGGAACTTGAGGCTGATGTTCTGGGCCCAGAAGAAGCCAAAGGAGCCGATCTTCAGCTCTGCATGAAGCTTCTGCCGGCACCAGGTGACGGCCAGGCGACACGCCAGCCATCTGTGGGGACAGGGGGAAGGCCAGGGTCAGCCTCCCCGCTGGGGCTGAGGTCTAGGGATGCTCTTTGCCCTTTGAGCACCAGCTCCAGCACCCACAGCTAGATAGGAGCTCCTGCAAGATCACTGCCAACAACCCCTAACCCCTGACACCCCATGCCCAGCCCTGTGGGCTCCCCAGAACTTTTCTAAGCCCCTAAGCCTCTGACACACCAGCTCTACACCCTCCGAATCCCCTACAGTCTCCCCCCGCACCTCTCCCCCAGCCCTGTGAGCCCCTCAAATTCCTGACACCCCTCCCCAAGCCTTCTTTGTCCCCCTAACCCTCTGCTTCCCCCCTCCCAGACCCCCAACACC
>VXBT01012298.1:2774-31846 GCA_013400235.1 Oriolus oriolus | reverse complement strand
GGGCGTCAGTCGCGGTCCGGCGCCGCGGCGGCTCCGAGCCCCGGTGAAGGCGGCAGGGACGTCCCCGAGGTTGGTGTCGGGCTGCGCCGCGGGCCCCGGTGCGGGGGTGGAGCGGCGGCGGCCGCCCCGGTGCGGCCCCGGTGGTGGCCGTGGGTGGGGCTGGCGGCAGCAGGAGCCTTCCGGGGGGGCGGCGGCGGGCAGGGCCCGGAGGAGGCGAGGCGGTGGCCGGGGGCGGCTCCCCCAGGGCCCGGAGGTGCCGCAGCAGCGGGGCCGGGGCTGCGGGGTAGCGCTGGCACGGTGGGAAGAGGTGATGGCGTGGCTGTGGATAGGAGGTGATGGCGCGGGGGAGTATTGGGATGCTTTTCTAGGAGCGGGGGAAAGGGTCTGGCCTTCGTTTCTCGCCGCACTGGTGGTCCTGGACCCTCCCGCAATGCCGGTGTGATTCCCGGATCTCCGCTCCGCAAGTGTGATTCCCAGACCGCTGCGTTGGGCTTTCCAAATTTCTGGCGAGGTCCTCCCTGAAAAGCCAAGGGCCTGGGAAAGCCCTTTTGGGTTTAATAAATGACTAAAAGGTGGCAAGCGATTGGTGCTCATGGGGGAGTGAGGTTATTGTGGAGCTTCACAGTCATCTCCGCTGCTCTTTTTTTTTTTCGGATATACGAGGATGTGGAGAAGGAAGGTTACTCCTAAATTATTTAGGATAACTAAACTGTGGGGAGTTATAGAGACCAGATAACACCGGGTGGGAGTGCTGCTGTGGTAAGTGAGATATGGCAGAAGGTGTAAGGAAGGTAACAACCACCACAAAACTGGCTCTACATCAGCTCTTGTTATTGGGGCAGAGCAGTAGGGTGTCTCAGCAATTGTTTCTTTTAAAACAACTTCAACACCCCGTTGTAGCCTAAGAGGGATGTTTTGAAATTACATTAAAGGAGGAGAGAATGAAATAGAGAACATTGTCATGCTGCTGAGTAAATGCTTGGCACTTTGTGCCCTGGCAGTTCTGGTTAGACCGTCCCAAAAGGGGAGCGCTGGAAAAGGCAGGGGCAGGAGCAGAGCAGGTTTTTGGGCAAGCAAAGCCCTCATGCCCTCACCTTAGAGGAGAAGCTTGCTGACAGGAGATACGATCCAGGTGCATGAAGTCATGGGCAGGTCAGAGAAAGCGAGGAGGAAGCATCAGTTTTCTGTTTCTGACCGGAAATTATGATGCGGCAAGGCTAAAATAAACAGGCGGAAGCGCTTTTTCGCACAACATGCTATTAAATGTGTCACCCTGCCACAGGACGTGCTGCCACCTGATAGCATCGGGGGCGGTGGGACCGACAGGAGCTTTAAAACCAACAAAGCAGGTATGGGAAGTTCCTGAGCTGTGGTGGCTGCCTGGACTTTCCTTGTTGTATGTCTCCAGTCATCACTTCCCCCTGTGGTCCGCCAAGCAGGGTGGGAGTGTCTGGTTTAGAGGCAGACTTCTGAAATCTGTGTAAAACAGCTATAAAAGCTAAATATAAAATGATATATTGCCGATGTTAGGGCTGGCAGGCCCCAGTGGCCATCAGAAGTCCATGTGGATACCAAGGAATGCCTCTGAGGAAGAGCTCAGCATCGAGGTGCCCAAGAGGGTGGTTTCTCATGGTGTGAGTGCCTTGCAGTGCTTCACAGGGATGTTTTTGTTAGGCTCATAAGCTTCAAATTAAAAGATGCCAAGATGATTTTGTCTGAGTTCTGCGGTGGGACACAGCCTGAAGATCATTGCTTAGTTATTAGTGTTAAATCCACACATTCTAGCTCAACCATGGCTTGCTTTTTTTTTTTTATTTTAAGAAAACTGATACTGATTTCACTGAGAGCTTCGGGGGGTGAAACAGTGGTGTTATCTTTGCAGTTCGTTTGGGTTTTTCCTAGTCAGGCATTTGTTGTCAGTCTTGAACTCCTGTGGGTGTACTTGGACTGTGCTAAAATTAATTTCACAAGCATTTAATTGACAAAATTAGTAGATTTGGCTTCCTTAGGCTCTGCATTTTGAGTGGAGTTCCCCAGCTCTCTTATTGTCACAGAGCTTTCTGAATCCTCTGCAGTTTGACTCTTTAAAATGTGGCCATGAGAACTGAGCGAGGTGGTCAGTGGTGGCTTTGGCAGTGTGGTTCCATGGATCTGTGTGACCCTAAATGGTCTGTGACTTGAACCGTGAAGTGGCAGAGGTTAGAACCATCCCTGCCCAAGCCCTCTCTGCCCCCAAAAAAACCCCCACAGAACCAGCATTAATGTGGGATTGATGCCGTTTCTCCCACAAAGGACTGTCTTTGCTGCACCCATGCTGTCCTAAAGCCGAGATGAGCACCTAGCTTTGCTGGTTTGTGTATTCACACTGCTGTCCTGAGCTTGATTGCTGAATAATAAATATTTCTTGCTCTGAAGACACTGCTTGGTTATTCTGTGAGCACCACTGAGGTCTCCTGCCTTAGGTGGCATCGCTGTAGCTGGGAGGGTATCAGATGTTTCTGCTTTCTCTCACCCCACACCTGCTCAAGGCTGTGAAGCTCGTGAGGGACTCTGCCATTCCCAATGTCCTGAGTAGCCAGCAGGTTTCTGGATGTGTGAATGATTTCCAACATCCTCAGGTTCTCACGAGGCAGCATTTGTTCTGAAGGCCCTCCCTCGCCTCACAGAGCCTGTGGCCGATGTTCATCTTGGTCCTGACCTGATCGGAGCTCAGCGGTCCCAGTTAAAAGGAGCTTGTGGACTCTGGATCAGTGCCACTGTGCCCTTGAGCTGAGCAAAGTGCAGACACTCCTGATCCAAACAGCTGGGCTGGCCCAACACTCCTTGGTCCAGAGTCTCTCCCTGTGTGCCCACACCAGCTTCTGTCTCTGCACACTTCCCTGGCTTGTTTTGTTTCAAATTAAGGCCTCCCTGGCACAGAGGGTGGGAGAGTCACCTTTAATCCATATCTGGTTCGACATCTTGCTCGTGTTTCCCGTGCTAAGTGACATCCCTGCTGTCCTGACGTGAATTTCGCTGGAGCTGAAAGCACCTGAGTTTTGTGGGTGGTTGGCTTGTGTGGAACCTGCTTGGCTGGATCATTAAATAAGATGGTTTTCTCAAGTCCCATTTGTTCCCTGTGTCCAGACAAATTTGAATTGACATGGAGTAAAGTTGCCAGGAAATTTTAGAGGAAGTGATGAGGAAGAAAGTTGGAATTGTGAGCTGAACACTTCACTGGCAGAGAGTGGTGAGGTTGGCTGTGGTGCTTTGACGAGGTGGGTTTGTGTATTGATTGTGGGCAGGAGATAAATGAGGTTATTAGACTTGGAAATGCTCTAGGAAAAGCCACTCAGCCTGCAGGTTTGGGTATGTTAGTACACCCTGGTGAATACCTGTAGCAGGAAAATCGGTGAGACAGTGTGAAGTTGACAGAATATTTGTGCACAGGCTGGTAAACATAATCCCTGTTCCTCCGCAGTGTGTAGTCACACGATTCATCTGTGGCATTTGCATCAGGAACACACATTTAACTGGCACCAGTGCTGCCCTCTGAGGCATTATTTCTGAGAGGGATGCTTAAATAAAAGCGTGTGACTTCTAAAATGTCCTCTTGAAGATGGGGATCCCACACTGAACCAGAGCAGCCACGTCCTGTCTGGATGCGGAGCAGTAGCCTTGGCCTGCTGTGATTTCTGCCTGTCTGGAGCATCCTGCATTGGCCACAGCCATATATTCTGCAGCCAAGGGCTATGGGCTGCTCTCCACTTGTGTCTGAAATCTGGAAGAGGTCTTTCCCTCATCTTTGTTGTGGGTTTTCTTTAATGAGATACGGATGACATGTTCCTTTGGAGCTGCTTGTATTTTAAGACTTAAAAGATCATCCAAGATCAGCCTTGGACCTTTTAACTCTGACTGAGCGCTAAGTCTCTGTTTTTCTGCGAGTTGTTGTGTTTGTGCAGCAGATGTGTGGCTCTTGGGGCAGAACAAGAAATCCTGCACATGAGAAGTGTCATGGCAAAGCCTTGATCAGGTTTTCCCATATGGGACCGATTTCCTTCAGCGGCTTGTTTGCAGTGGGGAAATGATGATGGGAATATTTTAAAGCATGTTTGTTTAGGTACCATTCCCTGCCATATGGAATTCTTTTCTCATATTTTTTTCCCTGTTGTTTTTGCGTGTTTGTGCGTTGAACTGCATCAGATGTAATTTAACGTGGAGGTTTTGGCTTTAGGTCTGACACCTCTGAGCTGCTTTTTATATCTTCCCAAAGGCCTGTGCTTCTTCCTGGGCTGGCGTTTTCATCCTCACAGCCATTTGAGGAGTTGATTTGGTTTTCCTCATAGCTGACTCTTGTAAGCTTCAGTTGTTTTGATGTATGTAAAAAAGAGGTAAAAAAACTTCCTTTGAAAATTTCAAAAAAATCAATGAGTTTGTAACCACCAGAAGTGGAAGGCTGAGAGAGACAGAACTTGGCAAACACATTTCTTTATGCCAAGCTTGATTTATATTGTTTCCAGAAACCCCAGTTGGGAAAAGCATCAAACAAAAGGTTCTGGCTATAGAAAATGCGCTGTTTTGGTAGTTTTCTTGTCGCTTCCTCAACTCTGGGTGGAGGCCCCTGGCATGGAACATCCTGCCTGTGGCTGTGGCTTGTGGGCAGCCACAACCCCCCAGCCCCAACCCAGGACCCCCAAACCTCTCTCCGGTTTGCTCCGCGGGCTCTGCAGAGTCTCACTCGCGGCCAGCGATCGCAGCTCAGTCGAGGCCCTTTTCAGGGTCACCCTGGCTTTGTTAACTGAGCGAGGATTAATCATATTAAGATCCCCATTAGTAGAGCCGTGTGCCTGACACCGTGCAGCATCAGTGGGAGCCTTCCCAGCGCGTGGGAGGGCGTGGATGGGGCGAAGGCTCTGGCCGTGTGCGCGTTTCAGCCGCAGGAGCCGGGAGTGTTGCTGTGACAGCTCCTGCCCTCCTCAGCCAGACACGGGTTGGCAGGAGCTGGCAGCTCTTGGCTGCTGCCTAATCTCTGGTGACAGGGATGTCCAGGCAAGGTGGGCACTGGGTAGTTCAGGGCCCCTGTAGCTAGTTTGAAACCCTTCTTGCTTTAGCTGCCTTCTTTCCAAAACCTGAAGGGGGAAGTGCTGGTGTTGTGCTTGCTCAGCTGATGCCAGGGGTGTTTCCTCTTTCCCCAGCTGCTGCGTGAGAGGCTGCAGCCATGTCTGACTTCGTGGAGAGCGAAGCAGAGGAGTCAGAGGAGGAGTACAACCAGGATGGGGAGGTTGTACCCAGGGTAACCAAGAAGTTTGTAGAGGAAGATGAGGATGGTGAGTTTGCCGAATTGTCTGTATTCATTGCTGTTCTATTCTGCATCCTGTGATGCTGCAGATGGAGCAGTAGCTGTGCTGTGATAGCAGGGCTGTCTGTAGTCAATAATCACAGCTGTTTGAGTGCTTCCTTTCCTCCGAGTGCTCCAAGTGGTTTTTATAATTGGCAATAAAAAATGCGCTGCTTCACCCCCGTGGGACTTGCAGTCGCACAATTTGATAGTAAAGGGTAAAAGCAGAGGAATTCTCCCGGTGTGACCACTCCACCTGTTCCCTCTGCAAAGAGAGCACGAGATGAGAAGCGGGGATCTGGCAGGAGCAGCTGGCCGGGTTCTGTGTCAGTAAAAGTGTTCAGTTACAGCTCTGTGTGGGTGGTGTGGAGGAAGATGCTGCCTGCACGGAGCCAGGTCTCAGTGGATAACCAGGAGGTGTCTGACACGTGCTGCTCTCCATCCCAGACGAGGAAGAGGAGGAGCTGAACCTCGATGATCAGGACGAGCAGGGGAACCTGAAAGGATTCATTAACGACGATGACGATGAGGAAGAGGAGGAGGAAGCCAGTGACTCTGGAGACTCTGAGGATGATGTTGGCCACAAAAAGAGAAAGCGCAGTAAGTTTTGTGATGATTGTTACTAGCAGGGCACAGTGTCGTGCTGGCAGAGAGCACCCTCTGCCCTGGGTGTCTGCATGAGCTGGGTAAGCTGTACCCTTTTTGGGTTAGTGCATTCCCAGATTAGCAAAGGGAGAGTGTGAGTTATCTCTGGTCTCTTCTTCAGCTTTTGATGACCGCCTGGAGGACGATGACTTTGACCTCATTGAAGAAAACTTGGGCGTTAAAGTCAAAAGAGTGAGTGGCGTTCCCATGCTGCTGTTAATGGTGTGGTGTGTTTTAGCACAGGGGAGGGTGGGCTACAGCCTGGTGTGAGCAGGCAGTGCCTCCCATCAGCTCCTGCCCTCGGGGAAAGGGAGGGCTGAGTCCTTGAAGGAAAGCAGGATCTCTCCCTGCCCAAGCAACCTGGCTGCCTAGAGTTTGCAAAACGCTTTTTTCTGCTTCCCAAAGTCTGCTGTGCTCCCCACTTTTCACTTCTGAACTTCAGGACAGTCTCATCCTGCATTCCTGTGTGGTGCTGACCTCAAGGTCAGCACAGGCTGTTCTGGGCTCTAAAGCTCTTTCTGTAACATTAGAGTCACATCAGCCAGGCCAGCACTGGTGGTGACAGCATGCAAGTGACACAGGCACAGCTCCTGAGGGGGTGGCTCTTCTCCCCTGTGTGGCTGTGCTGGGCTCCATCCTGCTCCCTCCCAGGTGCCTGCAGAGGAAATGCAGTGTTGGGGATTGTGAGCACTGACAGGACGATTTCCTTGCAGCAAAAGTTCAGGCGTGTGCGAAAAATGTCTGATGATGAGGATGATGAAGCAGAAGATTATGGAAAGGAAGAGCACGAGAAGGAAGCCATTGCTGAGGAAATCTTTCAGGATGGTGAAGGCGAGGAAGGAGGGGAAGCTGTGGAAGCTCCTGTTGCTGCACAGGAAGAGGAAGAGGAGGAGGAGGAAGATGAATCTGGTGAGTGTGGATGGTCAGTGACATCCAAAGTTTGTCCTAGAATTAAAGCACAGGAACAGAGTTCAGACTTTCTCTGAGCTAGCAGTATCCAAAGGCTGTGACCCTGTTGTGGTGAACCTCTTGTTGGTTTGATTAGTACAATCCTTAGAATTAAACGTTTCTGGGTGACAGGTTTAGTTTGTCTGTCTGAACCACTTTGTGCAGGGGCACTTTATGTGTGCTGAGGTCTTGAACGCCTCCCCTAAGCTGCCTCAAAAATGAAAATGCTTCAGAGGAAGGCACTCAAGGCACTGTTTAGTACCTCATAACACAGTGCATGCCTTCCTACCCCTTCAGCATCAGCCTGTCACTGCTGCTATTACCGTACCAAAAACGTGTCAAGAATTCTTTCCACAGTCCAAAGCAGCCAGGCCTTTCCTGACTGTATTTTCAGTGCACTGAGCTGCAGCTAATTGTCAAATGGCTTTGCCTGTGTCTGGAAGTTTGTTCCAGCTTGTTACTGTGCTTCAGGCTCCTGGACTGTGTGAGAGTGGTGTAGGGGATGCTGTGGGGAGCTGGGCAGACTGACAGCCAGCAGCAGCCTAAGTCTGTGGTAGAGGCTCGTGGTTGCACTGGCTGAGCTTTGTCAGAGGTACCAGTTCTATATCTGAGTTCCCTGACCACTGAATTGCTTCTCATTGTCCAGACATTGATGACTTCATTGTGGATGATGATGGACAACCTCTGAAGAAGCCAAAATGGAGAAAGAAGCTTCCAGGATACACAGATGCGTAAGTATCGATTGGAAGTTGGCCTGGAGCCTTGAAAATACTGCTCAGCTCACTTGGTTCTTGTAACTGCAGAGTGATTCAGCTTGTGGTTGGATACTGCTGGTCTTTTTCCCAGAAGAAACCTGGTAAATTTAGACATAGAGCTTTTAGTGTGTGATTTCTGAAATGAGTGACTCCTTCCTTTTTCCTCTGGATTTTTTTAAAGGGATACCAAAACCAGGCCCTTAAAAGAAATATTTGCAGTAAAGCTCAGAGTTTGTACCTGTTTTAGCCTGGGTGGAAAACTTAGACTTAGGTACTCTTGGTCTCCTCTGTGTGGCTGTAAAGATGTTCTGTGAAACTGCACTGTGGGGCTGAACAACAGGGGGGTTTTTTTTTGCCTTCCAGTGCTTTGCAGGAAGCCCAGGAAATCTTTGGTGTGGACTTTGACTACGATGAGTTTGAGAAGTACAACGAGTACGACGAGGAGATGGAGGAGGAGTATGAGTACGAGGACGAGGAGACCGAAGGGGAGACGCGCGTGCGGCCCAAGAAGACGACCAAGAAGCGCGTCAGTCGCCGCAGCATCTTCGAGATGTACGAGCCCAGCGAGCTGGAGAGCAGCCACCTCACGGACCAGGACAACGAGATCCGCATGACAGACATGCCTGAGAGGTTCCAGGTGAGGCCAGGGGCTGCAGCTCTGCAAGCAGAAAGCATTTTGGCTCCCAGGCCTGGGACGTGCAGGCTGGAAAGCTGCTGGATGGATTTTGGAATCTCTTTTTCCTCCTTTGACGACCCTACCTGTCAAATGTACGGGCTGAAACTGCATTCGGGCATATCAGTGACTTGGGAGCTGTTGTACCTGTGTGAGCCTGGGTTTAGCTCCAGTCACAGCTTCCCTGTGGCCACTGGGTGCCAGTGTTGCACTGCTGAAGTGCAGGGATTGGGCTCTGCTGAGATGGCTTTGTGCTGGATGATGTTAGGAATGCCTTGAGCTGGACGTATGGAGAGCAAGATGCAGTGCCAGAGAAGGCTTGGGAAGGTTTCTAGCCTACCTTTATGCCAGCTAACACATAACTGCTGTAACCCACTTTACTCCAAGTGATGGGACTTACGCTGCTCTCCATACAAAATGCTGTTTGTGCTGTGAGGAATCCCTGTGGTGTCTCATATTTTTGTCTTAATTTTACCCTGTGTTCAGATTTTCACTGAAAAATCCACCTCTCTTTAGCGCATATCAGTGTAACTTGCAGAGGTTTGTTACCCTTCTGTGTGAAATGGGATGGATGAAGCTTCCAGTTTTCCAAAGGACCTGTTTTTCCGATCCAGTCTGTGCGACACAAGGGAATGCTGTCTGTGATGTCTTCTGGCTGTAGGTGGCCTGTTTGCACATGTTATCATCTTCATGGATTTCAGTGATTAGAGCAGCACCTCTGAAAGAGAAGTGGCTGAGACTGAGTGCCCAGAGAGGCTTTGGAGCTGCTTTGTGTTCTGTTACTCTGTGGCTGCAGCAAGAAAAGTGGTGGCAAGGCACAGATAGATTGGAACAGAGGATGTGACTGCAGAAAATTTGGGAGTCTGAGGTACCCTCACTTGATTTTTCACAGCAGACTTTGCACCATTGCAGGCCTTTCCACAAGCCTTTGACAGGATTGTAGCTGCCTTTATCTAGTGTAAAGCTGATGCAGTTTCCTGTGTGCTCAGAAGGTGCAGACACTGAAGTGATATCCTTGGCACCCCGTAGGTGGGGGTCCCCAGAGGTAACCTGCAGCTCAAACCAATCATTTCCAGGCTCCTTGGAAACGTGGCAGTGCAAGCCCTGGTGTTGCTCATGCCTCTGCTCATGGTGTTGTCTCTTCCCAGCTGAGATCCATCCCGGTGAAGAGCGCTGAAGATGATGAGCTGGAGGAAGAAGCTGACTGGATTTACAGGAATGCATTTGCAACGCCCACCATCTCCTTGCAGGTAAAAGGGCTGTGCCTGGGACTTGTTCCAGGGGTCTGCTGGTAGGAATGGGGTGCCCAGTACCACCTTCATTTCTGGTTTTGAGCAGCTCATTTAACGTGTGTGTCTTCATTGTTCCATCCGTGAAACAGGACGAAAAGGAACACAAAGAAGTTGAAAGAACCACAGTTTCTCAGCTTTAATCTGGGGCTGCTCTCTTAGGGGGTCAGCTCAGGATCAGTGAACACAGTGTGTTTCTCCTTTTTAGGAGAGTTCTGACTACCTTGACCGTGGACAAGCCAGCAGCTTCAGCCGCAAGGGGCCCAGCACCATCCAGAAGATTAAAGAAGCCCTGAATTTCATGAGAAATCAGCATTTTGAGGTAATCTGCAATTTTTTTTCATTACCGAGGTCTGTCTCCTTGTCCTGACAGGATTAGCAGGAAACATTTAGGGCACATGGAAGGGGCTGAGATAACATCCCTGATTGCCTCTCCTGTAACAAAATGATGCTATATTGGGAACTGCAGCTCATCTTATGTGAGCTGTGGCAATGCAGGTTTTTAAGGCCTGTTTGACAGAGCTGCTGTCGTTGTCTTTCCCTGATTCTGGACAAATTTGGGCTGAGTGAGGTGGGGGGATTTCTCTTGAGCCTTGCTCGGTCCATCCAATTTGTTCTCTGAGGTGTTGCCTGATGTTGCAGAAGGTTTTTTGGTCTGTGTGGTGCATTCTGTGGTGGAGTAAGAGCTTGCCTCATTAGTTTGTTCTCCCACATGGAACAGGAGCTCTGTCTGGGCTCCTGGCTGCCAGGAACAGCCCACTCCCCTGCACAGGAGTGATGAATCTCATTTCTGACCCAGGTCCCGTTCATCGCCTTCTACAGAAAGGAGTATGTGGAGCCAGAGCTGCACATCAACGACCTGTGGAGGGTCTGGCAGTGGGATGAGAAGGTGAGGAGTATTTTCATTGCTGGTTGTCCCATCAGCATTTGTCTTCCCACCTGATACTTTCAGCAGAGTTTGTTTTGGCCATGTTTGGGTTTTTTACCCATGTCTTTTTGCACGTTCGCTGTCATGTGGTGGTAAAGGAATATCTGACAAAATAGGATTCAAAAAAATCCTTCCTCTTCACTGAGTTCCTTTTGTGTAGTGACATTTCTTGCCAGCAGTGCAGGTTGCTTCTCTGCTATCAGATCCAAACCCTGATTGGTTTTGTTTTATTTCCTTTAATATATATATGTTAATATCTCTGAGATGAAATCTGCCACATGTCACATTTGGCTTCGGCTGTGGATGAAGATTTTAATGATTATTTTTACATGACAAATATCCCAAGATCCTGAAAGTCCCTGTTTGGGAAGGGAGGAGACAGATGACACACTGCAATGGGGTGTTTCACTGGAATTCTTTTGCTCTCGTGTCAGTGGACCCAGCTGAAGATCCGCAAGCAGAACCTGACACGGCTGTTTGAGAAGATGCAGGCCTACCAGTATGAGCAAATCTCTGCTGACCCAGACAAGCCCTTGGCTGATGGAATAAGGGCCCTGGATACTACTGACATGGAGAGGTAGAGTGCCAGGACTTTTATGTTCATTCCAAAAATGACTTAAACTGTGCATTGACTTGCCCAGACAGCACAGGCTCTCTGTGAGAGCACCCACAAAGCCAATATTAAGAAATACTTAAATTCTTTTGGAGCATGAGTCCAAGGGCTCCTCTTCTGCCCAACCTGAGCCAGAGCAGGTTCCTTGAGTGCTCTGAGCATGACCCAGCTGCAGGCAGGGTGTAACGTGCTGGTTTTCTGTAGGCTGAAGGACGTGCAGTCCATGGATGAGCTGAAGGACGTGTACAATCACTTCCTGCTGTACTATGGGAGGGACATCCCCAAGATGCAGAATGCTGCCAAGGCTGCTCGCAAAAAGCAAAAGCGTATCCGGGAGGATGGTGAAGAGGAGGAAGGTTTGTCTCCCCACGTTTGATAAGTTTTCTCCTTGTGGGCTTCTTGAAAATCCTGGTTCGAAAGAATAGGAGGAAAGTTCGGTGAAAAGCCCGTGTGTTTGCACAGAGCATCTCTGCTGGTCATTTCTGTCTCAAGTTAGTCCCAGGTCTTTCAGGCACCTCTGAAAATGTTTAGGGTTTGCCACACAAGGGGCTTTCCAATGGAATATGAATGCCACTCCTTGTGGCAGGGGCCAAAGCAAGGATCAGCCATCTTGATGTGTGTTTTTAATGTGCAACCCAGAGATACTCCTATTAAAACTGAAGATAGTGACACTGAAGATAGTGTTTCCAGGGTCTTTTCCCAACCCTGAATAATTTCAAGGCCACTGTGACCTTTGAGATGCCTTTGTGGGATTTAGGGGCTCTGTTGCACGGTGTAGGTAGTGTTTAATCTCTTCACTGTGCTTGTGACGTGCTCCCACTGTCTGGATGCCTCTCTAATGTATCCTTCCTACAGGTGAAGGGGAGGATGCAGAGGATGATGAGCAGAAGGGGCCTGAGCTGAAGCAGGCTTCCCGAAGGGATATGTACACCATCTGCCAGGCAGCTGGGCTGGGTAAGGCTCTGCTCTATCCTGCTGAGCGTGCAGCGGCCTGGCCCACGTGCTCTGCTGGCTGCTGTCACTTACCCGTGAAAGGAAGACTGGTAGTTTTGCTCACTCTTAGCTACAATACCCTTGTCCTCATTGGTTTTTCATTTGTTTTGTTTTGGTTTTTTTTACCAGATGGTCTGGCTAAGAAATTTGGTCTGACACCTGAGCAGTTTGGAGAGAATCTCCGAGACAGTTACCAGCGTCACGAGACAGAGCAGTTCCCTGCAGAGCCCCTGGAGCTGGCCAAGGATTATGTGTGTAGGTCAGTGGCGGCGGGGGGGGTGGTCTTCGTGGAGTTACTGTGGATGTAACACAAGTGAGGGGATCTGGGGACATTCTTCTAAGCCTTCATGTTGCCTTTTTGCTTGTAGTCAATTCCCAAGCCCTGAAGCAGTGCTGGAAGGAGCTCGGTACATGGTAGCTTTGCAGATCGCCAGGGAGCCCTTGGTCAGACAGGTCCTGAGGCAGACTTTCCAAGAACGAGCTAAAATCAACATTTCACCAACCAAAAAGGGGAAGAAGGTAAGGAAGGGAGCTCTGCCTCTGTGGCTCAGTTCAGAGAAGGATCTAAATAACACACAAATGCTCGTTCTCCCATGTCAGTGGCAACTCTGAATAAATCTCAGAGCAGCACTGAGCTGGGTTGTAGGGCCCAGCTCAGCAGCGTGCTGCATTTTGAGTCTCAGCATTTTACCAGATGAGGAGATGTTGCCTTCAATTATTGGAACAGTCTCTGTTTCTCTGGGACTGGGAAGCAATTCCCCTGTGTCCTGCTGGGGAAGGAAATGCAGGCACAGGGCTGAGGGGGTATTGAATGAAAACCATTGTCTGCTGTGGCATACAGAAGGGTCTTTATTCATGAATGCCCTGTGTGCATGCTGACTGTCTCTCCTCTTTCCCAGGATATTGACGAAGCCCACTATGCCTATTCCTTCAAATACATGAAGAACAAGCCTGTGAAGGAGCTGCGAGATGACCAGTTCCTGAAAATGAGCCTGGCAGAGGACGAGGCACTGCTCACCATAGATATCAGCATCGACATGAAAGGAGTGGAGGGGTGAGTTCCCGCTGGCTGTGCCATCCCTGACGTGACAGAGCTCATTCATCCAGTGCTGCTGTGCTCTTAGAGCTTCTCTGTAACCCAAACTCATGGCCTCAGTCAGTTTCCTGCACCTCAAAGTCAAGCAGCCTCTCAAGGTCTTGCTTTTTTTATTGTCTTGGTGAAAACTTTAGCAGACATCTCTTACTTGAAGGCGATGTCTGAAGCCTTTGGGATTTTTGAGGAACATGATGCTTATTTCCCAACCAGCTTGGTTCCTTCCCTGCACATCTGAGTGGCCCCACTGTGCAATATGGGTGTGCTGGAGTGGCTGTGATCTTTCTGCAGCATCACTTCAACAGCTGAAGCAGCATTTGATGGGAGGGTTGTCTCTTCCCTAATTTTTCCAAGCAGCTACCTTAATCTGAGGCACTGCTATTGCATCCCTGTGCAGGAAACCCGCCAGTGATGGTGTCCATGCAGGTATCTGGAGCCTTTCTGCATCTCCTCTTCTCCTTTCTTGCAGTTATGGCAGTGACCAGACGTACTTTGAGGAAATCAAGCAGTTCTATTACCGGGATGAGTTCAGCCACCAGGTGCAGGAGTGGAATCGGCAGCGCACCATGGCCATCGAGCGCTCCCTCAACCAGTTCCTCTACGTGCAGATGGCCAAAGAGTTAAAGAACAAGCTGTTAGTGGAGGCCAAGGAATATGTCCTCAAGGTGAGATGGGGCACAGGTTTGAGGCAGAGCTGGGCTTGCAAACGCTGGCAGCCCTGCAGTGTTCTGGGGATGGCTGCTGACAGCTCGTACTCAGGTTCTTGAGGAGGAGGAGGAGGCAGGGATTGAGTCTGGTTCGACTTTCCCTCCAGAGAAGGGCTATGCCAAGGCCCCTGCAGTGGATTTTCTCACTCCTCTTTGTCCTTTCTCCGCTCTCCCAGGCTTGCAGCCGCAAACTGTACAACTGGCTAAAGGTTGCTGCGTACAGGCCGGATCAGCAAGTGGAGGAAGACGATGATTTCATGGATGAAAACCAAGGGAAAGGGATCCGGGTGCTGGGCATTGCATTTTCATCAGCCAGGTAGGAGCGGGGGAATGGCTTCTGTGTGCATGTCCAGCTTTAGCAGTCCTCCGTGTGTGAGTGATCTCTGTTTGGCAGGGACCACCCCGTGTTCTGTGCCCTCGTTAATGGAGAGGGTGAGGTGACAGATTTCCTCCGGCTGCCACATTTCACAAAGAGAAGGAATGCCTGGCGTGAGGAGGAGAGGGAAAAGAAGGTGAGCCTTGGTGTCACTGAGATGAATGTAGGTAGCTCAGGACAGAAACCCTCTAGCTTTTCTGCTCCGATTTTCTACTTTCCTTTCCAGGCCCAGGATATTGAAACCTTGAAAAAATTCCTCCTGAACAAGAAGCCTCACGTGGTGACAGTTGCAGGGGAGAACAGGTCAGTCTTTGTGTTCCTTCCACTTCCCAGTCTCTTTGCAGTCCTTTCCTTGTGCCTATCTGCATTTCACTGTTTCCAGGACCCAGCTCTGTGCTCTCCCCTCAATCCCCTTGGCTGTCTCTCCCTAGGGATGCCCAGATGCTGATGGAGGATGTAAAGAGAATTGTTCATGAGCTGGACCAAGGGCAGCAGCTGTCCTCGATCGGAGTGGAGCTGGTGGACAATGAACTGGCCATCCTCTACATGAACAGCAAGAAGTCTGAGGTGAACCTTCTGCTACTCCAGCTCTCCCTTAGTCTGTTGCTCATTCGTGCTGTGTCATCCTCCATTTGTTGTGCTGGCCTTGCATCATCCTCTGTCTCACATGATCCATCTGGACAGTCACGTACTGGTCTTCGGATCGAGGCAAAACATCTTAGGCTTCCCTGATGAGATCAGCACCAGCAGATGCACAAAGTGGATATTGATGTAGTCAGAAATAAATGAGATTGTTCCATTACTAATTGCATAAGAGCTCCTGAGAGCCTTTGACCTCAGCTTTCTTCGCCCTGAGCACCAAGTGCTTCCTTGCTCCAGTCCCTGTCTGATGTGTCTTTGCTGCCTGTGGTAGAAAGTGTGGAAACACCACGAGGGTTTTGCCTGATTCTGTGTCCTGTTGCAGAATGAATTCCGGGATTACCCCCCTCTGCTGCGTCAGGCCGTGTCCCTCGCTCGCCGCATCCAGGACCCCCTCATTGAGTTTGCCCAGGTCTGCAGCTCTGATGAGGATATTCTCTGTCTGAAACTCCACCCTCTGCAGGTAAATTTTCCTCGGGCAAGGAAGATCCTTCTCTGCAAGAGAAAGCAGCCTGTGAGGGTTTGCTTTCGAAGAAAAGGTTTCCAAATTGAACTTGTGCAAGTTCTGCCTGTTCCTGGGCCGTATTCAGGCTACACAGCACCTTTCTTTTTTTTTTTTAATTCTTTCTCATCAGCCTTTAGGCTGTTCTCAGGGGTAACTCTGAGGTGCAACACAGCTCCTGGGAGCCAGCGTGTTGCGTTTGGCTCGTGGCAGAGCGTTGCACAGATCCATCTTTTCCGGGGCTAACACCTCTTCCCTCTGCCAGGAGCACGTGGTGAAGGAGGAGCTGCTGAACGCGCTCTACTGCGAATTCATCAACCGTGTGAACGAGGTGGGGGTGGATGTGAACAGGGCCATCGCTCACCCCCACAGCCAGGCTCTGCTGCAGTACGTGTGTGGCCTGGGACCACGCAAAGGCACTCACCTGCTGAAGGTAAGGAGGCTTCTGGCCCTGCCTACAAAAACAGCACGTCACCGACACTCCGCGAGCGCTCAGGAGCTGAGTCAGGGTCCCGTGTGCCAGGTGCAGCCCACAGCTCTGTTGATGTGTGTTTTTACCTCCCTGCGCCTCGCCCCGAAGCTACGCGTGGACTCGTGTCCTCGACGGACCCAAACAGCTCAGCAGATCCGTCAGTCCCAGCCAGCTCCCAAACCCACAGGAATGGATGCGCTGTCAGAGCGTCAAGACACCTCCACAGTGTAGAAAACACCAGGCAAAAAGCCAACGCTTTTCCTGGGAGTTGGAGCCGTGATGATGTGGAATCATCATCTTTCACACAATGTTGAGACACTGGCAGGAAGCAACAACTTGAAGAGTTGTGATGGGCGCGTGTCAGATGCTTTAAACACTGCAGTGTGCAGTGTGAATCCTTTGCTTTTTTCCCAGAGAATGGTTTGGGTTGGAAGGGACCTTAAAGATCTTCTAATTCCAACCCCTGGCCATGGCCACAGACACCTTCCACCCAACCAGGTTGCTCAGAGCCCCATCCAGCCTGGCCTTGAACCACTTCCAGGGATAGAAATCCACAGCCTGTGGGGGCAATCTTGTGTTTGAATAGCAGGGTTTATATTCTTGCCTCTCTGAAGGTTTAGATTCTTGCCTCTCTCTGCAGATTTTAAAACAAAATAACACCCGTCTGGAGAACAGGACCCAGCTGGTTACGATGTGTCACATGGGACCCAAAGTGTTTATCAACTGTGCTGGCTTCATCAAAATTGACACAGCATCGCTGGGTGATAGGTGGGTATCGGGTTGCTTTTGATGTCCTATGGGGTGTGGAGATGGTGTGAGTGACAGGCTGAAGCAGTGACCTTCCCTGAGTTTGTGTTCCTGAAGTTTCTGTGGGGCCCCTCTGACTTTTGGCCAAGTTCAGGTATTGCTGGTTATTAATCTGATTCTTAAGGGCAGCTAAACTTGCACGGCAGCAGTGTGAGCTGCAGAACATGAATTATATGGCTTGCCCTGGTGGGAAAGACCCTTTGTGGTCAAGAGGAGCTAAACTAAAACCAGCTGTTCCCTAAAATAGTTGCCATGCAGTCATCAGTAACCCATGGGCACTTCAGCTTAGTTTCTCCCTGGTCCTTCCAACAGTGTTTTATTTTTCTAAAGTTTCAAACTTGGGAAATAACTCAGCAAGTTGGTTTCTTCCTAAAACAGTGGCAGTACTAGGAAGTTTATAGAGCATTAAGCTACTGGTAGCAACACCAGAGGTGTTTTGAGGACAGCTGTAACCTCATTTCTGAACCTGACTGGCTGCTTTGCACAAAGGGTCACTAGAAACGTGCTTTCTCCAGGGTTTTTTGCCTTTGAAAAGCAATCTGAGAAAGAACACCTGGCTGAATCCCTGCACTGAGTGATCCAACCCTGCTAGATCCCTTGATTCTTTCAGGATACAAATCCCAGAGATGCTGGGGGCAAAGTGTAGCCCATCCAAACAGCTCGATGGCAGCACTGGATTTGTCTGAGGAGAGAAACTGCAGAGAGCTGTGTGCTCATAGAGCAGCTGTAGATCAAATCCACCCAGCATCCAAAATGCCTGGCTGTATCTTTGGAGCTGCAGACTGGAGTTTGCCAGTTCTTGCCTCAGCTCGTGTTGGTTTAGCAGTGAATAATTCATAGTGTCCTTTTTGGAGTGCTTTTGTTCCACGGAGGGCAGTGCTGGTGCTGAACGTTGTGCTTGATCACTGAGCTGCAGGAGCAGCTGGAACCCTCAGAGCCCTGATCTGAACACTGGTTTTGTTTCAGCACTGATTCCTACATTGAAGTCCTAGATGGCTCTAGGGTCCATCCTGAAACCTATGAATGGGCAAGGAAAATGGCAGTGGATGCCCTGGAATACGACGAGTCGGCTGAGGATGCAAATCCTGCAGGAGCTCTGGAGGAGATCCTGGAAAACCCCGAGCGCCTGAAAGACCTGGATCTCGATGCCTTTGCTGAAGAACTGGAAAGACAGGTGCATTGGGGGTTCCTGGTGCTGAGAAACAGGGGGGAAGCTCAGCTGCCCAGCTGGGATTCTCATGTTTTATGGCTTTATCCTTATTAGGAGCTGGGCATTAGCTGTGCTGTCGTAAAATGTATAAACGGCCGTGATGAGCAGTCAGTGTCTGACAATGGCATGTAGTAAATGCTTGCAGAAAGTACACTTGGGGCAGGAGACAGACCATTGAAGCTCTTCTCCCTGGATTTTTTTCTAAATGTGTTTGTCCTTTTGACCTCCTCAGCATCCTGTGACTGAGTTTCACCATTTGTTGGTACCTGCTGCATTCCGCTTTTTTAAAATTTGCTGTTGGATAAATTCCTTGAGTTCTTCCAGAACTAACCCTGGATTCCCTACTGACCTTTTTCCTGCTGCTCATGCCTTTATAACCTCTGAATCCCACACAGGGCTACGGTGACAAGCACATCACTTTATATGACATTCGAGCTGAGCTCAGCTGCAGATACAAGGACCTGAGAACCCCGTACCGTTCTCCCAACACAGAGGAGGTCTTCAATATGCTGACCAAAGAAACTCCAGAGACATTTTACATAGGTACATCCCTGTTCACATCCCTGCTTTCTGTCCTCCTGAGTTGACACAGGATGTGTGAAGGTGTGGCAAAGGGATCTTAGTGAGCGTGATGCTGGGACAGTGCTGTGGTGGAGTGTGAAGCAGCTTTTCAATAACCTGGGTGGCCTCCTAACACCTTCATGCACGGTTAACAACCTCAGATGGAGGGAACTGCCCGGCTCTGCAGTTTTTCATTCTTTCCTTCCCCTCTCTCATCACCCCACAGGTAAAATGATCATCTGCAACGTGACTGGGATTGCCCACAGGCGCCCGCAGGGAGAGAGCTACGACCAGGCAATACGGAACGACGAAACTGGCCTTTGGCAGTGCCCTTTCTGCCAGCAGGACAACTTCCCAGAGCTCAGTGAGGTGGGGCTGCTTCTCCTGACAGGCCTGCCTTTGTCAGGAGCCTGCTGTCAGCAGGCTGGAGTGTTGTGTAGGGTTCTTGGGAGACAAGGTATCAGCCAAGATTGTGTCCGCAATGCCCCAGGATCCCAACCTGATGCGGCCTTTGGCCGTAAATAAAATCTGTTGCACTTCTGGCTGATTGCTTCAGTATGGATTTGACAGGTCTTTTATGGCTACATTATGGATTTTAGAGTGAAATGGACCTGGGGCTGAGCTGACCAGCTCTTTGCAGATACATAAAGCGTTCTTGTTTGTGGTCTGGGATTGTGTTTTACGCAGAGAAATTGCCCGTGACACTGAGAACAGAAGGTTCTGCCACCTTCTCAGTTTTAAGAACTTATCTGGACCACCTGCTGCTCAATGCAGCTGTACTTTAGGTCCCTTCTAAACACTCTGAATTCCAGCCTGGGTAATCCGTGCCTTTAAACCCCTATAGTGTTCATTAGAGACCAGCCCTGGCTGCAGGCTGGTGTTCAGGGTCTAAAAATGTTCTGACCTTCCTGGTTGCAATGTCCCATAAGCTGAGCAGAGCTGGAGGAGGAAGATTGCATTACTGGGTAGCGTTTGTTGCAGTCCTCTGTCCCCTGCCCTTCCACAAGTCTCTGCTGGCTGCACCACTTTGCTGACACAGCTTTTGGACTTGTTTTGAGTATGAACTGCTGGGGCTATTTTGTTTCCATGCTGAATGATTTATTTACTTTTGCTTTGCTCAAGGTTTGGAACCATTTTGACAGCGGTTCCTGCCCGGGTCAGGCCATTGGAGTGAAGACACGTCTGGATAATGGTGTTGCTGGCTTCATCCCAACAAAATTTCTTAGTGACAAGGTGGTCAAGAGGCCAGAAGAAAGGGTGAAGGTATGGAAGCAGTGGATTTTCACACCCCCAGCGTGAGCTGGAAGAACCTGGAGCCAATACCAAAGACTCAGAGTTTGGTTCATAACACTGTTCTTAAATTACTTTTCTGACCTTATTTTCATGTGAGGACTTTAAATCAGCAGGAAGTTCAGGTTCTGGTTAGTGTCCTTGTCCCACAGTGCAAATCTTCCTTGGCAGCTGGTGGGACCCTGTTAATCAGTTAACACGTTGTGCTGCAGGAGGATTTATTGTCGTCTGGCTGGAGTCTGGGTTTAGGAGACCAGAAGGCATTCTAATGCAGAGCTGCCCTTTGTTTCTGGCTTTCTAAAGAGTTCACAGAACTGCTTTTGGACAGGCAAGGGTCATTTTCCCTCTTACAGCTTTTTCTTCCCTCTCCATTAATTTGTGGAGGTCATCAGAGTTACTGGTCCTGCTCAGGACGGGGATTTGGGTTCTGAAACAAATGGAATAACACATTTTTGTCACATAATAAAATAGTGGTTTAACATCTTTGCTGTCTTTTGGGGCTCCCAACAGCCCATGCAGGTGATGGATAATCCTGTAAGCTCAGAGGTCTCAGCATTTCTTTAAAGAGTTATTAATGAACTTCATCATGGTTAACTGAACTAAGACATTGCAGTTTTTGTGGGGGGATTTTCTGCCTGACATTTTATTAGAGCAGTCCTTTGGGTGTCTGCTTCTGAACAGACTTAACTGCCTTCTTGCACATCTTGAAGTCCAGTTTTGCTGCTCCCATTGTGAAAGAGATTTGAAATAGAAAAGGCGATTGTCCTCACCCTCCAGACGTGCAGTTTTCTGTGTGGTGTGGGTCATAGGTAGTAGATGTGCTGGAAAACTGCCCATTTTTCCTTTAATCTCCTCTGATTCTGGTCGTTTTTGGGATCAGTTGACTTGCAGTTCGTGCAGAAAGATCACTTTTGAAGGTTGTATCAGTCTGAAGCAGGTGAGGTGGTTTGTACCTCCTCAGTGTCAGCGGGGTCCCACGTGGATTGTTCTGTAGCACAGGGATTCTGGTGAGTCTGCCAAACCTGCTGCTCACCTTGGCCTGCACCTCCTCCGCAGGTGGGAATGACTGTCCACTGCCGGATCATGAAGATTGACATTGAGAAATTCAGTGCAGACCTGACCTGCAGGACCTCAGACCTGATGGACAAGAACAACGAGTGGAAACTGCCCAAAGACACCTACTACGACTTCGACTCTGAGGCAGCGGATCACAAACAGGAAGAAGACATGAAAAGAAAACAGCAGAGGACAAGTGAGTCTCTTCATTTCTCTCTTCCTTGTAATTCCAGCCTTCCCAGGCTGCTTCAGGACAATCAGCACAGTTAGGTACGGCTGCATTAAAGCAGTTCCTCTTGGAAGGCTGAGCGTTCCCTTTGTTCCCCAGCGTACATCAAGAGGGTAATTGCTCACCCATCATTCCACAACATCAGCTTCAAGCAAGCAGAGAAGATGATGGAGACCATGGACCAAGGGGACGTGATTATTCGGCCCAGCAGCAAAGGGGAGAACCATCTGACTGTCACCTGGAAGGTCAACGATGGCATTTACCAGCACGTGGATGTCCGGGAGGAGGGCAAGGAGAACGCCTTCAGCCTGGGCTCCATGCTCTGGATTAACACAGAGGTAAAGCCCCCGCAGAGCATGCCTGGGGAGTGGAAGGACCTATTTGACAGGTTGACACAGCTTTTCTGTCCTTGCAGCTGCTTTCACACTGTTGGAGAGTAACTTCAAATACATTCTCTGGATCCTTAGACAATACTTGTCTCTTTTTTTTTTTTTTTTCCCTCAGAAGTGTGACTAAATACACCCTAAATACCTCTTTAAATGTGTTTGTTCAAAGGAGTTTGAAGACCTGGATGAAATTGTTGCTCGTTATGTCCAGCCAATGGCTTCTTTTGCCAGAGACCTGTTGAACCACAAATACTACCAGGACTGCAATGGTGGAGACAAAAAGGTAAGACTGTCCCAGGATGTGGCAGCTCCTCAGGAAGATATCCATAGGGCTCTGTGTGTTGCTGAAAATGTGGGCTCCCCTGGAGTGTTTATCTTCTTTCTCTCTCTAATTAGAAGCTGGAAGAGCTGCTGATAAAGACCAAGAAAGAGAAGCCAACGTTTATTCCATACTTTATCAGTGCTTGCAAAGACCTACCTGGTAAATTCCTCTTGGGATATCAGCCTCGAGGCAAACCAAGGTAAGTGAGAGGCAAGCCCAGCATCTGCACTGAGTACTGCCAGCACCAAGCCTCAGCTGGCTGCTGCCAGTTTTTTTTCCAGCTCTGTCAGAATCCCTGTAAATCACACCACCTCTTTCCCAGGATTTTGGCCTCCTGGCAGTGGAGGACCCAATTCTAGCAGTAAATCTCACCCAGGAGACTCCCATGTTTCTTAACCATCTGGCTGCCACTGTGCTGTGGGTGTCACAGGAGTGTAGGCAGGGAATGATGGATTTTTCATGGAAAGGCAGGGTATTTTTGAGCAATTATTTGAAGATGAAGTGTCTTGGGTAGATCTACCTGTTCATCATCTGTACAGCCGTTGCCTGTGGTTTTAGTCTGTGCCTGTTCTGGCTGTGACCTGTCAGTGAGTGACTGGAGCAGCCTGTGACGTGTTGTGCTCTCCCTGCTCCTCCCAGGATAGAGTATGTGACAGTGACACCGGAGGGATTCCGCTACCGGGGCCAAGTCTTCCCTACTGTGAATGGACTTTTCCGATGGTTTAAGGATCATTATCAGGACCCTGTTCCAGGTAAGCAGCCTAAAACTTCAGTGCCTCAGCTGTTTGTTTATCACACAATTATCAGGGACAGTTATTAAAGGACAGTTCCATCTTCTTTGTCCCTAAAATGTGTCCTAGGGTTTTTGTGTATGGGGGAAGTTTCCAAGCCATACTTGGAAGTGTTTGGCTCCATGGACTCGCTGAGAGCTCTCCTGAGAGTTAATCTTTCAGCCAAGTGGGCTGTGCAGCAAAGTCTGGACCAGTCCCTTTCCTCTCCTTTGTCTCCCCCACCATACAATCCAGCACACACCACTCCTTGGTAGCAAACAAGCGTGCCAGAACCAGTGTTGCCTCTATTTTTTCCAAGTCCTGACTTTCTGCTTTCTCTCTTGCAGGAGAATTAATCTACCTCTTGGTCTGTATTTCACACAGGTATCACCCCCAGCAGCAGCAGTCGGACCAGGACTCCAGCCTCCATTAATGCTACTCCAGCTAACATCAACCTGGCAGGTCAGCGCGGGCCGTTCCCGGTTGGAATCAGGATGCGAGCTGCTCCTGCAGGCTCCGCTTTCCCTAACGCAGTGTGTCTCCCTTGCAGACCTGACACGTGCAGTGAACGCTCTGCCACAGAACATGACCTCCCAGATGTTCAGTGCCATCGCTGCTGTGACAGGCCAGGGACAGAACCCAAATGCCACCCCAGCACAGTGGGGCTCCAGCCAGTACGGCTACGGAGGCAGCGGAGGCGGCAGCAGTGCCTACCACGTAGGTGTCACTTCCATTTCTGCTGGGTTCTCCCTGCTGCTAGAAACCTCTTGGAGCCTGTAAGGAATCCCTCATTGCCTGGCGTCCCCAAATCCTGGTTTTGTCCCCCTGGTGCTGCACAGGCTGGATTCTTGAACCAGGTTTCCTGTTGCCTCCTGTGACTGGAGAAACGAGGCGCAGAACAGAGCCCTGCTCCGGGGGGAGTTGGAGCAAGGAGCAAACTGGTCTGGCCCCCTAAGGAATGTGGCAGGGTGGAGAGGTGGGATCCAGCGGTGAGGGCACACAGCCTTCTGATTGTGCCCCTGAATTGGCAACGTGAGCTGCCAGTGGAGGAGATTAGCTGGGAAAGTATGCGCTGAGTTTGCAGGGCTTTTCAGCTCAGCGCTAATCTCCGAGCCGCACCGGCGGGGAACACCTCAGCCTGACCCAGCACCTGGGGGCTTTGCAGGGAGTGGGATGGAACTGGACAGGTTTGGCTCATGTTGAAGCCTTTCCTCATGTGTGCCTGCTCCCAGCCCGCTCTGCGAGCTCCCAGCTGATACTGAGGCAAACTCCAGCCGCGGAAGGACTGAGGAGCCTGGGTGCAAAAAACACACCCGGCTGTTGTACCCAGAGAGGAGATGCTGCAAGACAAGGCTTGCAGGGAGAAGTGCTCCTCCTTTAGAGCACCTTGGGAGGCTTTCAGGAAGTTTGGCACAGTAAATGCTGAGCTGGGGATAGGCAGGGACTGTGGATAACCCGATGTATTAATCATCAAGACATCTGAAGAAGAAGGGAGGTGAGCACCGGCAGGCAAAGACGCTAAGCTCTCCACGGGACAAGCAGCCAGCTGGCTTGGGATGTGGGAGGGAGCCATCCTGGGAGCTGCTGCACCTTCTCTGCAGCCTGCAGGGGAAGAATTTATCTGTTCTTCATGCCCACTGCAGGGTGTCATTGGTGCTGGCTTGCCCCAAGTGTCTCGTGTGCCCCTTGGGCTGAACGAGGAGGGCAGGCTGTGCTGTGCTCAGCAGGGCTGGCAGTATGCAGTGAGGGTGGGCACCCTCCTGGGCGAGCAGGGCCGNTCCGCAGGTCTTCACGACTCCAGCACAGCAGCCGGTGGCCACCCCTCTGATGACCCCCAGCTACTCGTACACTACTCCCAGCCAGCCCATCACCACGCCCCAGTACCAGCTCCAGGCCAACACCACGCCCCAGTCCACCCAGTCCCAGGCACAGTCGCAGCCATCGTCCAGCTCCAGGCAGAGGCAGCAGCCAAAGTGAGTAGCTCCGGGTGTTTGTCTCCATGCCCTGTCTCCGTTGTTTTGCTTGATTTTTGTGGGAGCAGCATGGTGGGGAGGGAGAGAGGGAGGGCAGGAAGGTTTTCCTGTCGCATCTCACCTTGTCCCCGTGTCCTTGCAGGACCAACAGCCATGCTGCCATCGACTGGGGCAAGATGGCCGAGCAGTGGCTGCAGGAGAAGGAGGCTGAGCGGAGGAAACAGAAGCAGAGGTTGACCCCTCGCCCGTCTCCCAGCCCCATGATCGAGAGCACGCCCATGTCCATCGCCGGGGACGCCACGCCTCTCCTGGATGAGATGGATCGATAGGACCTGACACCCGACACCTCCGCTCTCTTCCCCGAGGAAGGGGGAAGGAGAGGGAACAATTGGAAGCTACTTCCCTTCGCTTAGACACATAACTCCTGTTTTATACGTCGTGGGATGGTGGGAAATGACTCTTGGTGACGTGCACCTGAGCGAGAGAGTGGACTTGGCAGGGCTGGTTTAAAAATGTATACTATATATAAGAAAAGTATATCGTAGGAAGGAACGCTGCATCGGCCTCTGCGGTCCAGGCTCCGGTTTTGAGGCACCTTGGAAACTTAGCAAAGCAAACATGAGGTCAAAGGAGTCTGTCCTTGTACGTGCACAGCACTCTGCTTTCACCCCAAAGACTGGGAAGCAAACGGAGCTGAAAGTGCATCGCCCTGGAGTGAGCCTGTTTCCTTTGGATCCTCCCAAACCCTGACTGTCACCTCCCCTCGTCCCAAGACCACAAAGCAAAGTCGTGGGGGTCGTGACAAACGAACCAGAGTTCTCACAAAGTTCCTGTTGTTGTTTGCTCCATGTTTTCATGTGCGACAGGCTCAGCAGAGCCTGTGCCAACCCCAGCTGTGTCTGGAGGGGTCCAGCACAGCAGCTCGGGGTCTTACTGGAGATGCAGCTGTTGTACCAAAGGCTTGCTCTCTCCTCTGGCTTCTGTTGGAACAATATTTATTTAGTTTGGATTTTTTTTTTTTTTTTTTTAAATCAGACGGCGAAATAAAGCGCCAGCCTACGGCAGCTTCCCCAAGACGTGGGATAAAGCACCACGGAGCAGCCCGGAGTGCATGGCCTCCTCCTCTGTACCCGCTTCCCCTGCCCAGCTGTAACCAAGAGGGGTGAATAAATAGTGTTTTTACCGAATGCTAGCTCAGAGGTTTGCTGCCTGCACCCTGCCCTCTTCCCCTTAGGATTTGCTCAGAGCGGAGTTGCGTGGTGGAAGTCGCTGCTCCTTCTTCCTTTGTTGCTTGGTGTTGCCCTCTGTGTGCTGGAAGTTTCGCAGAGAAGCTGGTTTCTGTCGTTCAGGAATAATGTTCTGTTACAGATGCACCGTATGCAGACATCACACCGACATCGGGGGCACCTCCCTGTGGCCGTGGGATAGGGAGAGGCACTGGGAGGGGGCAGATAAAGTGGATAACTCGTGTCAGAAACAGCCCCGTGCGCTGTCCCTGAGGGATTAGAGAGACATTTCTGAGAGGGAAAGTTCCTGCTGCACACATTCTCCCCTCTCCTGCTTTGTTAGTAGGGATTTTCTATGGAAGCAGAGTCTTTGTTCTTTCCCAGTGCTCCTGGTCAGCCTCCTTTGCTAGGAAATGAGCAGGAACAGCAGATCTTAGGAAACAAAGGTCTTCTTTGCATGTAAATGCTCCCGAAGAATGGCAGCAACCCGGGAGACAAAGCAAAGCTCTTTGCACAGAGAAATGCAGGTCCTGGCTTCAATGCCATCCCCTCTGCAGTGCTGGGGGGCTGACAGGGTCCTGTTCCTCCCAGAGCCACCCGGGCCAGTGGGGAACACCGACCGTGGGCTGGGGCCCACACCTCCCACGGCAGGTGGCTGAACCTGGCGCTATTTTCTTATTTCGTGAGACTGTGCAATGGGAATTTGACTGGGAGCAGCTCCTTACCGGTTGGACCTGGAAGCGGGGGGCTGGTTGTGTGTTGTTGCCTCCTTTCTGGCTGTCTTTTGTTTTTAGTTTTCCCCTTGCTGTCAATAAAAGTTCTACTTTTGGGAAGCTTGTCCGCGTGCCCCGCGTCCGTGCTTGCTGCCGGGATGCTGCGGCTGCCGCGGGGGCTTTGCACCCAGAGAGGAAGCCATGCCTCCCTCCACCCTTGGTATTCCCCCCTGGACTCGTGTGATCCACTTATTTCAGGGATTTGGGATTGCACGGCGCGCTCCTCAGCGTGGGGTTCGCTGTCTGCTCGGCTCCTGGCGCTCCAGCTTTTTCCGAGTCTGGAATTTGGTGCTGGTGCAGGAAGATCTTTCCACCACCTCACCAGGATGCTGGGCTGAGCCACGCTCTGCCTTCAGAAGCGCTTTGGAGGAGTTGGTGGCAATGCCCTGTTCCCTGCTCCTCGCTGCAGGAGCCCAGCCGGGCTCCCCACCCACCAGGAAGGGACAGCATTCCCTGCCCCAGCTCTTCCCAGGCGCCATCTGCCTTTGTCCCAGGGCTGGAAAAGCATCTATTGTCCCACTCTAAGGGGCTTTGCAGGCATTTGAGGAGCCTTCAGGGAGGGCCCAGACCCTGTTCCTCCCAAAGGAAGGGAGAAGGAGTTGGTGCTGATGTGGGAGCATGGGAAAGGCGAGGGGTTAAGAGAATGAGAGAGCTCGGGTGGTGCAATTCAGAGAACTTCCAGAGACAATTACATGCCTGGGGAGCTGGAATTTAACCCTCTGACAGGGGAGTTAAAACTGGGGCTCTGCCCTGTTGCTAGCATGTGGCCAAGAACCGTGTCTCCTGTGCCAGGACAATGACATGAACTGATGGGAGCAGTGGGGAACAGCTCAAACCCCTGGATACTCACCCAGCTCGGGGTGTTCCCCTCCCACGGGATCAGCCCTGGGATTTCCCCCGGAGGCCATGCCCGGTGCCATCCTTTCCCCCACACAGACAGAGCCAAGGCTGCTCGAGCAGATGTAAATTTATTTCACAGCCGACACCCACGCAGGGCTCAGGGGGGACTCAGAGATGCAGCCCAGCCTCAGTTTTACTTTTCAGCCTCTTCTTTCTGTTCCTCTCCTTCCTCCTCCTCTTCCCGCTGGTGGTGGGGACCGGGGAGGGAGTGGCCGGCACTGGCTCCCTGCCCAATCCCTCCCGTGCCGGGGCATCGCTCAGGATGGTGTTGGATGCTTCCCCCAAGGATGGCAGCAGGGCCCAGGGATCAGCAGGGGCAGCAGCTTCAGGCTGGCTCCGTGCCCCCTTTTCGGGAGAGCCTTTCTTCTTCAGACCTTTCCGCTTATTTTTCTTATCTTTCTTTCTCTTCCTCTCTTTCTTGACTGCCTTGGGGGCTGTCCCGGTGTGATGATCCACTGGGAGGGCTCCTCCCCACGGGGGGCTCAGGGGGACTCCCCTGGGCCTGGCTGCCCGGTCGATGAGCTCCCCCCCAAATTCGTACAGCACCGGCTCTCGGGGCACTGCCACGGCCACCGTGTTGTACGTCTTGCACCTGCCGAAACCGAGGAGGCACCACAGGGTGGGTGGGACAAGCCCTGGGCAGGGGGACAGTCCCCAGGGCAGGGGGGCACTCACCAGACATAGAGGTAGGGCTCCACACACTCCTCCCTGTAGGTGAACTCGAAGCAGGGCACCTGGATGACGTTGAAGAAGGCCTGGCCCACCACCCGCGAGGCCGTGTCGTTCACCCGCCGCAGGCACTCCTTCAACCTGCCCCGGGGCACAGCCGGGGTCAGGGGGGCTGGCACCCCCCGGGGGGGTGTCGGGGTGCCCCAGGGCGGGTTTGGGGACGCTCACCTGTGGTCGCAGTCGCAGTGGCTGATGGTGTGCCAGCGCAGGTTGCGGTAGCCGTAGCGGGCGGTGAAGGGGTGGATGACGTGCTGGCAGTGGTCATGGTCCCGGCAGCACCGGTCCGTGTCCCGGTGCTCCCCTGCGGGGAAAACGTGGGGTACAGGCAGGGCTGGGAGGCCCACGGGCAGGGCTAGGGTTGAGCTAAGCTAGGACTAGGGTCAGGATTAGATTGGGCTGACGCACGCCTGGAATCATGGTGGGTAAGGATGGATGGGTAGGGGCTCAGCTGGATCAGCACTTGGGTGGGGACAAGGCTGGCACTGGGATGGGGACTGGGCTGCACCAATACCCCACTGGGGATGGGACTGGGACTAAGCTGGAGACCAGGACTGGAGCAGGACCACGAGAGAGTTTAGGCTGGGATCAGGATAGTGACTGGGAGTGGACCAGTACTGGGATGGGGACTGGAATGGCAGCAGGACGGACCACAGAGCAGGCTGGGCACAGAGGGTGGATCAAGGGTGGACCAGCACCAGGAAGGGTTGTGGTAGGGACTAGGCAGAGATGAACTGGGACTGGACTGGTGCTTGGGTGGGGACTGAACTGGGACAGACAGGGATTCAACTGGCATGGGAACAGGGGCTGGAATAGACCAGTACCGGGATGGGACTGGATTAGGATTAATGGGGACTGATGCAGCACTGGGTAGGGGATGGGATGGGATGGGA
>VXBT01012292.1:116-14738 GCA_013400235.1 Oriolus oriolus | reverse complement strand
TTTTTTTTTTTTTTAAATAATCTTACTATCATCGTGGAAAGTTTATTGCCAATTAATTTTATGGGAAGGGATGGTAGTGGTGGTAAGCAATTAAAGAATACAGTCTGTATTTATGCAGAGGTGAGCAGAAGTAATAGAACTTAACTTGCTTTTTGAGCTGGGCCATAGCCTTGTCCCTGGATATAAGACTGAGATAAACTGCTGGGATAACTGCATTTTGTTAAAAATCAGAACATATTTTCTTTTATTTATTAGTGTTAGTCATAAAACTCCTATCGGAAATAGCACACAAATGAGTTCCTTATCCATAAAATCATTGAAACGTAACATTACATTTACTACCTGTGGTACATAATTAGGCTCCCATTCACTTGTATAACCTTTTCTTCCAGCCACTGGTGATTTTGAGACCAGCTGGCTTTCTATTAAAAAATGAAAGTTTAAAATCTCTCTGTGCCTCACTCCTCAGAAGGTGTTATTTCAGACAAAGTAGGCAAATCTGAAAAAACAACCCCTAATTCTGTTTATGAACTGCATCACAATTACTGAACTTCTCCTCAGTTATTTTCTCTTTGCATGGTGAAATTATTTATGTAGTCTTTCACTATTGCTCCCTAACAGTGATTTTAATTATAAATAAAATAATTACTCCATTAACCCATCTGCAATTAACGTACATTAAAGTTGATCAAGATCAGGCACATAAAAGTTATTCTTCACCACTTCCATTTGCAAAATGAAGTCCAGTTTCAAAGTGAGATTGTAGACTTGCCTTCAAGTTCAGTTATTGAATATAAATCTTAATCATTTATTTAAATCTAGTATTTTTTTTTAATTATGAAGTCAAAATTCTCTAAGATTACTTTGGTGTTGAGATCTAATAATTCTCTAAGACTTGATACATTATCCTGTGACTTGTTTTCTTTCTCAGATGATTGCTGCCATCACCTTAAATCCCACTGAGCTCGATGAGGGTACCACGTGAGGATGCTGTAACTGTCCTGAAGCAGGCTGGGGAAAAGCTGATCATTGCACCGATCCACTGAAATTTTTCCTCTGAGTAAAGTGGTCAAGCAGTTCTTACCTAGTGCAACTTCAATTTCAGAAGCCTGAAGATTGGAGAAGAATCTGGATGCAGCCCCTCCTCAGAGGCAAGAAGGTGGAATTCTTCACTGGGTTTTAGTAGAAGAAAGAGAACTGAGATTGGATGTCTTCAAGGTGGGTGAATTCATCGCATAAGTAAAATTTTAGCTAGCTGGAAATAATGGAGCCATGTGAAGGTGCTTTTAGCATTTATTAACCTGCAAAAACAGCTCTGAAAACAGTTTTAGGAGCATGAGAGACAAGCTGCTGGAGGCTCAGGGTACAAGTCTGGTGAGGAGCAGCTGAGAGAGCTGGGAAAGGGGCTCAGCCAGGAGAAAAGGAGGCTCAGGGGGGACCTTGTGGCTCTGCACAACTCCCTGACAGGAGGGGGCAGCCGGGGGGGTCGGGCTCTGCTCCCAGGGAACAGGGACAGGAGGAGAGGGAACGGCCTCAGGCTGGGCCAGGGGAGGCTTAGATTGAATATTGAGGGAAATTTCTTCATGGAAGGAGCTGTCCATGCCTGGCACAGCTGCCCAGGGCAGTGGTGGAATCCCCGTCCAGGGATTTAAAAAACGTGGATGTGGCACCTGGGGACATGAGGTAGTGGTGGCCTTGGCAGTGCTGGTTGGACTCGATGTTCTTAGAGGTCTTTTCCAATCTAAACAATTCTATGAAAATTTAAAAAATAAACCCAAACTAAGGTGCCCTTCAATTTATCAACTAAGTCTTTCTCCTTGTTGATAATGAAGAATTTGGTCTTAGAGGTCTTAAGTTTCATTGCTGAAACTTGTTACCTCCTGTGGTAGAAGGATCAAACTCTGCCCTAATTCAGAAAAAAACATGGTTTTAGTGTCTCAGTTTCATCTGGGTCATGTACATCTTAATAAAACTATGCCTAGGATGAATTTTGGTGCCCCTGTATAATGGGATTTAATGCCCTGCACACAACTCCCTTCTTCTTGCACCTTTTCTGCCACTTGCTTCAGAAAACCATTTGACTTTGGAGTGGATCCAGTCACTGGTGAATTATTCCTGTGCTCTTTTAGGTTTGAGAATTTCAGATGGAGAGGAGGGAAGGTTGTAGGCCGAAACAATTATAGCACAGTTGTTAACTGGACCAAATTAATCACTTTGCTCGACACAACAAGCAGGGACTCTCACTTGCTGTAGTGGTGAATAGGAAAATCTTAATAATCACCTTCCCTCTTACACCTGCAGGAATTTGAGAGTATGTGTAAAATTTTCATGCCAAAAGGGATTTCAGATTAAATAACAATCCCAGTGTACCTTGTTATAGCATTTATCCGTTTTATTCTCTGTAAATAACTTTCAAACTGCTTTATGAGCCTTCCTCACAGCAGGTGCCTGGTTCAGAAAGCCTGAGCAAAAGAGGAGCTGGAATTACATTTCCAAACATGACAGAGGAGAATATTCCACGAGTGCTTCCATGAATAACAATGCAAATTTAGAAATTCTTCACAGGTTCCTGCCCTCAAATCTCTCCATATTTTTACTTGGATAAATGCCACTAAAAACATGGCCTTTAGCTTTTTGTCTTCTGAAGTGACTCTTCTCTGCAAACAAAATTTATTTTTAGAGAGCCTTCCTGGACTCAAAACTACTTAATAATTTGAAATATTTTATCTGAGATGTGTATTCCAAACTGTGTATTTGTGTCTATCACTAACTGTGAAGGACGGCTCCTTAATGCAATCAAGAATAAATTACAACCCTAAATAGGAAATTAAAGTTAATTTTGCACACAGCAGAAATGCAGAGGACACTGCCTGAACAGGCTGTAACCAACGTGCAGATATTCACTATATTGCTGACCTGCAAAAGGACTTTTATTTTCAATTTTCCCCTGCATCTTCCACTCACATTTCCAATTCTTTTTTTTTTGTTTTTTGAGTTTGAGTTTATTTTTGTTGGGTTTTTTTTAGTTGGTTTTTGTTGTTTATTTTCTTTTTTTCAGTCTGTTTGAAAGGATTGTGGTCCCTGTTGATATTGCTGGATCATATGCATGTGCTTAACATGTATTTTCTCCATCCTTGGAGCCAGATGAGCATATACTGCTCACCATCCCCTACACTGTCCATCACATCTGAGCCCTTGTAGGAAAGGCTACTTAGAAATAACCCAAATCTGCAATTTTCAGATTCTTTTTTTGGTTATGCAGCAAAGCCTGAGCTGACCATCCAACCTCCCTCACTCTAAAATTGTGAAGAAAGCAGTTCAGGAGATTTTAGTAACAATTAACTTGAGTTTATAGCCAGAACATTTCAATCCAAGCGTTGCAGAAACCTCTTAAATGGTTCACTTGCGATACTGAGCTGCTCTGTGTCTTGTAGGTAAATAATTCAATATATACAGGGATGCAGGAGACCTGTGAACTGCTCACATGAATAAAACTCACTGAAGACTTCAGCAAGCTTGCTAATGCTCCCTTAATTACTGAAGCTGGAAATGTTTTGGAGCAAACCCATTCTGTGTGATTTATGGTACCAGTATTGTGGGTTTGCTGCTCTTTGCCTTTCAGCGGGGTGGGCTCTGTTCAGTGGAATCACTGGAGGTCTGGACGAGGTGCTTCATTCAGACTAAATATGAGCCAGAGAGATTTGTGGGGAACTTTTATTACAATAAATGGACCAGATCTTTTGGTGCTACCAGGTAATGTGGGAGAGGCAATAAAGGATGGACACAGACAAAATATAAAGGTAATCACTGGTGGTGCCACGGTATTTTAATTCCCACTGTGAGATCTGTGTGGACTTCTTAGGAACTGCAAGGCTTTTCCAATGCACCAATCCTCTCTAAAACGAAAAAAAGAGAAAAAAAATCCAGTTTGAATGGGCTGTGATTTTTATATGTTTGTTTTAGGTGGCAAAACAGGAATGTCCCTGAGTTGTGTGGTCCTTTGCGTCTGCACTGCAGCAGAGTTTTTCATTGACTGCTGCCTTGTTTACAGCTCCTTCCTATAGTAGATCTCCCCTACTGTTTTGTCTTTATTGGCTGTGCCAGAAGGCTACAGAGCTAAAGAACATCACAGCTCTCCTCCAATACTTATGAACCCTTTCCCATTGCTCATCCATCATTTTAACTGGCAGTTATCTTGATGTAAAATATCTGGAAGTCTCCAATCACCTAGAATTCTCAGGATCTGGAAACAGTATGGATTTTGGAAACAACTGTTCATTTAATAGAAATGGTATAAAATTAGTGAGGAAAAAAAGAAAAAAGACAAACTGTCTGGCTTAATTTATTTCAGAAAACTTTTCCACCCCAAAATCAAGTCAGCTCTCCAAATTCTTAGCTCTTGCTGCCTGATTTTATGAAGTCTGCATCCTTTCTGCCAGTCATTTGTAACAGGGGGAAGATCCTCAAAGGACACATGTTTAAACATCCCTTGTTTTCAGGTTATGTCCCAGTGAGGTGGTTCTATAGGGCTGCAGGTTTCTCCCTTTGTCTGTCTGTTTTTTTAGGGCATAAACCACATTTCCAAGCACCGTGCTCACAGGGTAAGGCACAGATTGACCTTTCCCTCTGAGTTAACAGCTGGTTTCATCCAGGACATCAATGCCATGGTTGGACTTGGATGATCTTTGAGGTCCCTTCCAACCCAGGCTGTGATTCTGTGATAAATGGTTTTCTTCTGGGTGAAGAGGAACAGGACAGTCCTGGATGTGTCCATTCAAGTGTCCACATCACCCAGCAGGCTGTGGTAGGAGGCTGGTTTGGAAAAGCAGAACAAGCAGAACTCAGCAGCCAAGCCAAGGACTTGGAAAAGTGCTTCATCCTCAGAAGATTCAGCTGTTTCACAGGATTCAGAACAAGTGAAGGGCCAATGGAAGTGTCCTTGCCCATGGTAGGGGGTCAGAATGAGACGGTTTTTAAGGTCTTTCCAACTTTCCAACCCAGACCATTCTGTGATTCTGTGCTTGCACACCCTAAGCTTCCAGAAAAGAAACGGAATTCCTCATTGAGCACTCCCTGGGAGCTCTGCACTGAAGGGTTATCAAAAACCCCAAGGGATTTGTCTGTCTTGGTGTGGTTGGGCCCAGCTGGATGCTCAGTGCCTCACCAAAGCCGTTCCATCAGCCCCTTCTTCAGCTGGATGGGGGGAAGAAAATGTAATCAAAGGCTCATGGGTTGGGATAAGGACAGGGAGAGATCACTCAGCAATTCCTGTCGTGAGCAAGACAGACCTGACTTGGTGAAATTGCATCAAATCTGAGTAGGTGTAATCTTAACACCCCTTCCTCCCACCCTCCTTCCTCCCTGGGCTCAACTTCACTCCCGAATTCTCTCCCTTGTTCCCCCACAATGGCGTTTGTTTTTCCAAGTGTCCCTGTATTCTAACAGGAATTCTTCACTGTTTTTGTAGCCAGACTGTGCTATCTGTCAACACCGTTTGAAGAACTGGCTGGTTGTTTCTAATTAACAAGCTCTGTTCCATTTGGGACCTCGCTGATGATGCCTTTGGTTGTCTTTAGTTATTCCCAGTAGAGGGGAGTCATGGAAGTCAAATATCCCAGAGTATTGTCCGTCATTAATGGAGTAGGATGGAAAATGGGAACCCCAGGTTTGCCAGTGCTGTATACTTCTCAAGCTTTAGATAATGCACTGCGGCAATTTATTTGATTTTAATGACAGAGAGGAGGAAACATGTCATTTTTCAGTCATTTCACACATGCCATTAGCAACATAATTTGAAAAGATAATGATTTACAAACCACCTGCTGTCTGGCAGATGCTTAAATATTGGCACGTGCCTGGAATGTGGTATGGAAGATATCTGAGGGGTTTAATTGCCCACTAATGCAATAGCTTCTGTTCTGTGCAGGTTAATGAGGGAGAGCTGCTTTGCTTCTGAAGTACATCTGCCAGGGATCCTGTTTATTAGACAACCAGCAAGGATGATCTTCACAGGCTTAGTCACTTGTTTGCAACCATTTTTATATTAGTTGCTTTCAAACGGCAAAAAATGGGGAAGAA
Organism: Oriolus oriolus; assembly: GCA_013400235.1. Taxonomy (NCBI): domain Eukaryota; kingdom Metazoa; phylum Chordata; class Aves; order Passeriformes; family Corvidae; genus Oriolus; species Oriolus oriolus. The sequence continues at coordinate 8,660 of VXBT01012292.1, read as the reverse complement.
CATCAGGTTTTTAATAAAATGAGACCTTAGGAAAGCGTTTTGAGAAGGAAGCTCATGTCATGACCTAGTATGTCAAAACCAGTGATTGAGATGTTATCTAAAATGTACTGAGGATGTCTGATCTTCTCAAGAGTCAGTAGAGAAAGTCATGTCCCTTAGGAGCCACTTTTTATGGAAGGCCCGTGACATCCCAAATCCTGTGCTAATCTCAAGGTTCCTCCTGGGTGACACTTCCAGCAGCTCAGGCTCACATCTTGCAGTGACTGTCGTTTATTTATGGGTGCACACATTCCTTTAGTGCACTTAACAGCAGGGAGCTAAAGCAAATTGGCACCATTTTTCCACCAAAACTCAAATCTTGATCAAAAGAAGATGCTTGGCTGGGAAAGAAAGCCTTTCACACGAGTATCCCCAGGGAAATTTGTATCCTGGTCCAAATTCAGTCCTGAAACTGCATTTGCTCACTCCTATTCCCTTTCAGTGAAAAGTAAGAAAATCCCCACCCCCAAACCCAGAAAGACAAAAATTGCAGTCACTGTGACAGCGTTGGAATTGCTTAGGGATTCTGGAATAAGCTCCTGATGCAGAAGCAGCACCCAAACTATTCCACACGTGGACCCAAGTCAGGTGGAGCTTAGGAACTGATAAGGTCAGTTTTTTGTGGATATTAGTGATGACTGCAAAGTGTTGTAACAGTCTTGCAGACAACAGGGTTACAGAGTCACCGCCAATGTGTTTGTGAGGTTTGTGCTGGAAATATCAGGCAGTGGGAATTTGCTTTAGCCACTCCATGGGATGTGATCTCAGGTGCTAGTCTGAGCAGATGGAAAAAGCTGGACCTTAGTTAAATGAGAAAATTATAACCTACTAGGCCACAGCCTGTATGGTCAGAGATGAGGAAGGAGCAGAGCTGGCCCTTAACAACTTGAGGATCTTTGCATGGACAAATCTGGCCGGGCTAGAGAGGCCCAAGCTGGCTGGAGTCACAGCTTTGGCACAGAATTATCATTTCCTGTCTCTCAATGCCCTGTACCAGATGAATCAGATAACTTTTTTTTATTCCAAATTTTTACTCCAGCTTGCAGTGATACACTGGAAGGAATGACCACCTCTTTAGGTTTTGCAAGGTCACTGAAAAAGTAGCATCATTTGAAAAACTGGATTTTAAACATTCTTGTATTTATCCAGCTTACATAAGAATTAGAAACCTTGCTAAATCCATCTAGGTATAAATTTCAAACAATGTCTTAGAGAAACAGCTATAAAAGTGGAAGCATTAACAGTCCCCAAATGTTCCCCTTGATGCATAAGTGTTTTACTGAATTGTGGAGCTGCTTCAGCTACAGCCTGATTCCTTCTCCTGTGACTCTCAACTCTCTTAGCCATAATTTTGAGTGATTAATGATTGAAATGCTGTTTAAATCACTGCACCTTCCTCTGTCAGAACTCAAAATGCACTCACTAATGGAGAGAAAACTAAAAAATCTGTTTGGCATGTTTTTTCTTCGTCTTTTGAAAAGTGCTAAAATCTTTGATATTTCTGTTCTCTACTACAAGGGCAACATAAAGGGATGTCTCAGAAGGAGTGATAATGTAAACATTTGCCCCTGACAGATAAAGCAGTGTGGAATAAACTGGCTTTGACAGCATTAACAAATTTACAGTGCTGGGTTTGAAGGCACTAGCAGTGGAAAGGTTTGATAATGTTGTAGCTTTCAAATGATGGTCTCAGCAAAGTGCTTAACAGATTTGTCTACTGTTTCCCATCTGTAAATGACTACATAATTTACACTTTTAATGGGTGTTAGATTACCTGTCTGCCATTAGACTCTCAGGCTGCAGTGAATGAAAAACAGAAAACACCACTTTCCCAGGACATAAATGATTAGTTACCATCACTGGCACCCATGCATCAACCTCTGTGTCACAGCACCGTGGCTTTGGAAAATCCGGATAAAATGGATGGTTATACCCAGCCATTAATTATATTTAAGAATTTCTGTCTATTACCCGCAGAAAGATGGCTGGGGAAAGGTTGTTTTATAGTCCTGGCAGGTTAGAATGATGTTTAATCAAAACAGTGATGTTGAACATTGATAACCTGGGGAGATAATCTCTGCCATAATAAAGGTGACCTTTAAAATAAGGTTTCTTCACTGAGGCCACTTTATTTTTCCCTCTTGTCTGGCAATAAAGGAAGTAACAGAAAATCGTGGAGCATTTATTATGCCATTAGTAGCACTTAAAATCCTAAAATAAATATTGGAGTTGAGCACATACAGATAATACATTTGAAAATATTTCAAGGTTTTGTAGACAGGTAGAACTAGACAGGACTTGGTGGCCTAACTCGTTACTGTCTTTTTCATAAGATTACTTGAAAAAAATCCTAAGAAATGAATGCCTGCACAGCTAATAAACTCTGTGAAAGGTAAGCTATAACCTTTGAATAGGTTTCCGTGTCTAAAAGAGTATGATAGAGTTTGGATAGAGACTTTTTTCATATTGTTTCAAAGCAACATGGAAATGAAAAGGAATATAATTCCTAGTATGCAAATTTATTAGCAGGCTCTCTTTCCTTACTGGCATGCAATGAGGACTCCTCCATCTGTGTGTCACCCTGATCAATCCTTCTAAATTATGTGCATTGATGCGTTTCTGGTACATCCTCACTCAGCTCCAAACCTTGAAGGCACTTGGGGAAATTGAATCCAGCCTTGCTCTAAGCTGCTCCTAAACCTTTCCACTTCGTGGGATAAAACTTGTGCCAGACTTCCTCTCTCAGTCTGGACAGTTTCTGTGACTTTAAACCCCGCTCCCAAATCTCTATTTCAGTCTCAGATTTGGGTGCTTTGGTTCCTTGGGGACACGTGGGCAGGGGGTGGCCTTGGGCCACCAGCACCAGGAGAGAGGGGTGAGCTGTTTTAAAGGAGAGTTTTGGTAGCTAAAACTTGGTCTCGGTTTTTGACGGGAAACATTTGATTTTGTATTGATGGTGCCAGTATTTCTTTCACAGAATTTGCTGGTTCATTTGCTTAAACAAGGCTGGTAAAGATGGGATCTTTCCTTATGTGCACCCTGCCAGCTGTTTTTTTGTCTTTTGTCCATTTTGCCAATATGGAACATTATAATTTTCTTGATTCCAAGCTGTTGCCTGAGCCTCTGTTATCTAAAGACTTTTTAACTCAAATGAGATTTTCAGTTTCTAATCTAATTTTGAATGATGATTTACCCCCCACATCAAACATATCTGTAGTTTGTGTCAAATTTGCACCAGTGTTTGAGGGTCTGATACAGTGCTTATTACAACTATTGCCAGTGTAATATGAACATACTCCGGTGTAAATAAGAATTAAACCCTGTAACTCAGCCCACTAAAATAATCTTGTTTAATGAAGTTTCATTTCTGTCAGGCATCCTATTTTCCACTGAGTATAATTAAACTCAAAAATAACTGCCCAGCAATTAAAATGTGTAAGAACAAAGACAAGCTGCAGTCCTGATTTATTAAAAATCCACTATTTATTTGCAATAGTAATCTGCTATTTATATGTGAACAATAAAATTAAATTTAATTGTACATCAAGGTATATTTTATTATAGTGACTCCAGCTACAGCTTTTAGGACATTATGACATAAATCCAAATATTTCTAAGTACTTACATCCAAGATATGATCTGTAAAATTAATAAGAATGTGGAAAAATAATGAATATTGAGAAATTGATTGGCACTCTCAGAGAAAACATAATCTTGTTTTCATTACAAGGTTTGCTATACGTTGCTAGTACTCCATTTTTCCCCTTAAATTATATTTTTCTGTAATAATTCTGGATAATCTTTGAATCCAAGTTTTTATGGATGTCATTAATTCACATAGGGATGAAAGAAATACAACAGGGTTGTGAAAATTTACCACTGCATAAAAGTGCTTGTCTGCCACGCTGCCAACCAGGAGGGATGGACGCCCAAACTTCCTTTTATTCCCTTAGAGCCATCCCAAGGCTGGGAGAGGCCCCAACTCCTCCCAAAGAGCAAGGGAGAGCCTGTTTTGAGCTGAAACCCACAATTCTAGGCTGTGAACCAAAATCTTCAACTTAGGGCAGAGCCTGCGCTTGGCATTGGAGAGAGGGGCTCGTTTCAGGCAACGCTTCTGGCATGAATTCCAGGATTTCCAGGTGAATCAGAGACATTTCACCTTGATTTGTAGTCTTTTTGTAAACTTTTTTTCTCTGAAGCAAGCACTAGCTTTTAGCTAGTGTAACTCAGCTTTCCTGTCAGTCTCTCACTCTTTCTCAGCCACTTTAAGGATCACGTAGCTGACTCGGTCAGTAATTATTTACCCTGCTTTACCTCCAAGTGAGTGAACCCTGGTGCACAAGGACTGATACCCATCTCCTTCAGGGTATTTATTGATCTAACTGCAGCAAACTTTTGAGCATCGCTGGCTTTGCTCTCTGGTTTGCCAAAGAAGGAGCTGTCCATAAGTGCTGAGGCGCATTAACTCTCAGAAATTACATTGCTCAGGGAAAATAAATCCTCCCTTTTCTGCTGTTACAGACTATTGTTCTGAAAAACAGGTCAGGTTGCTGCTTGTTCATATAAATTTCTGTCTGAAAAGTAAACCAGTCATTGCACAGATATCTGCTCTGGTGCCTCTTTGTTGCTCTTACCCTCTCACTCCTCCTCTGGCTTGCTCGAGGTACATATGTCAAGTTTGACAGAGTCACATCTCTGTGAAATTTTGTGATATGACCAATTGATTTAGTTTGTTAAAATAATTCCTCATGTAAACATTTCTTTCTTGCTGTCTCTTATTCCTCCTCCTGTACTGACTGTTAACTCAGTGTTAAAATCGATTGTGGATGCTCAGGCTTGTCTCCAGATGTGGAAGGTTTGTGGATCATGCCAGTCTGTGCTCTGCTGCACACACAGAGCTGGTGACAAGAATTGATGATTCTTTACATGTCTCTTGATGAAACACAGGGAAAACGTAGGAAATTGCTGAGTTTCAAGAGCTGTAGGCTGCCAGAAAGGAGATCTCACCAGACAGAGCTGCTCTTTGGCCAAATAATGGTGCATTTTGCTCTCACCAGCTCCCTGTAATTGTGTGTGTGCTTGTCATTCCCACTCTCCAGCTTCTGTCCCTTACTAAACTGATTCACCTTCCCTACTGCTGGTGCTCCCTACCAGTGCTGCTCAGCCCTGCCAGTCCTGCTGCCAGGGTTCCTCCTCCTTCCTACAGTACTGCCATTCCTCATGATTCCCTCAGCCTGACAAAGCTAGCAACCATTCTTGGGTGTGCCCCAGTTGTGGATAACTTGCCATGGAAATGAAATCTCTACAGCATTTTTACTGAGGTACAAACTCTCCCTACACCAGTTGCTGGCAAAGCATCCCTGAACATCTGGCTCCCTTTGAAATCCAACAGCTGCTCTTCCTTTAAACCTCACACTTATCCCTACTCAGGGAGAAAAAGCAAACTCCAAAATAACCTGTATATTGGGTTGTTTGTGACACATTTTCTTGAGGTTATGAGTGAATCCAAAAATCTGTTGAACCGAGGCCAAAATAACTGAGCCTGACTGAAGGAAAAAGGTCAGCAGAACTTTTCAGGGACATTTAAGAGCTTTCATACATCAAGCTCCTTTCCAAATGTTCTTAAACACCTTGTCCTTTCCATGCAGGGCTGGAGAGCAGGCTCACTGCCTGCTGGAATGCTGTGGAGACCAGGGGAAGAGTGACTTGTCCTGATGTCAGGCAGAGCAGATGGCCCTTGCTGGAGGCCCAGGGAACATGGATTTGAACTGCCTGGGAAGGAAACATAAAGGTGAATTGTCTGGGCTCAGAGTATTCAGGGTCTTGTGCCACATCTGAACATCCCAGGAGTGCAGGAAGCAGCTAAGGCAGCATCAAATGCTCAAGGGATGCTGTCCCAAACATCAAGGCGAACGTGCTGCACATCCCTGAATAAGCACCTTTACGAACAAGGCTAAAAATCCTGAGCAGAAAGCAACACCAACCTCCTGGACCAGCCTGGCCCAAATGTCACTGTATGAATGGCTTTGCATTCCTGGGGGTCCTGCTGGGAGGCTTTCACTGTTTGGTAAATCCCGTGGGAATGCCAGTGCTGTCCACGTGGCCGGAGTGATGGAAGTGATTTGGATAAGGAATGGAGTAGGAGAACACCTGGAGAAGATCCTGTGTGAGGCACTGAAGCTGTGCCTCCAACCCTTTAAAATACCAGTGGTGTAGAAACCCAAATAGCACCAAGAAATTGTGAAGATTATTATGGGGAAGGAATTCTTGGTTGTGAGGGTGGGCAGGCCCTGGCACAGGGTGCCCAGAGAAGCTGTGGCTGCCCCATCCTTGGCAGTGTCCAAGGCCAGGCTGGATGGGGCTTGGAGCACCCTGGGATAGTGGAAGGTGTCCCTGGCAGAGAGTGGGATGGGATAAGTTTCAAGGTCCCTTCTACCCAAACAACTCTGCGTTCTATGATTGCTTAAAAGTGTGAGAGTTGGTACCTGAAAGCGGAAGGTATTTTTTACTAAATGTTCCTTGTAACCCCCTTGTCTGCAAAAATCAGGTATTTGGTATGCACTTACCAGCTGAGGAAACTTCTATGTGATTTAAAAAGAAACAAGAATGTAATTTTGCATTCTGAATTGTGCTGCTGGTGACAGCAGTCAAATGGCAGCCTTTCAAGGGCAGGAGCAGGGATAATCATCTTGGTCAAATGACAGTTTTAATTTAAGAAAAACTTCTTTCCTTACTGAGAATATTACCATGCGTATTTTCATTTTATTAGTTTATGTACACAACTACTAAATTATTTGCATGTTATAGGATTTTATTCTGTACTTAGCAAATGAATGACATCCAAGCAATTCTAGATTTAATTTGATCAATATTTAATGAATTATAATTATCATTACAACTCAGAGTTTTGCACTGCTGTATATTGCTGCATAATGTTTAATCAAGGGGAGAGAGAGACTAAAACATAACTGGAAAACAGCTATCAAGTTTCTGTTAAAGGAATGTAGTGGGATTATTAACTAAATCACAGTGGTATAATTTAATAATTTTCCTAGTTACAGCTTTAAGATTGAATTTCAAGAGCATTTCCCTAATTTATATTTTTAAATGCCTGCAACATGTATTTTAAAAAATACATACACAAAGAGGAAAATTACTCTGTGGTATCAGAGTTTAAAATCTCTGCATGACTGGAAAAAATTCCCAGGTGCTCTATATGGGAAAATGGGAATAACAGATGAAAAGGATATCAGCCTATATGGGGAGAACACTCGATAAACTTGGTGTGTACATTGGTAAGGGCCAGGTATGTAAATACTGCAGGAATAAGCAAAACCATTTAAAGTTAATGCATCTGAAAACAGTGAAGTAGGTCAGGAAAATCCATGAAAAAAATGTAAGTTTAACATTAAATCTCTTTTTGCACAAGTTAAAGATTTCTTTTCCTCAGAAATGCAGGTTATTGTTTGAATTTAGTAATATCAACATGATTTCTCAATTTTGGGGGTTAAGTAAAGCTTGGGGACTGTGAAACATCTTCTCGGATACTGCCAGCGAGATAGAAACACGTGCATTTCTCACACTCACTTGGAAGCCTGGAAAAAGTCTAAAAATTTGTGTTTTATGGAATCATAGAATCATAGAATGGTTTGGAGTGGAAGTGACCTAAAAACCCATCCAGTGCCACCCTCTGCTGTGGGCAGGGACACCTTCCACCAGCCCAGGGTGCTCCAAGCCCCGTCCAGCCTGGCCTTAGACACTTCCAGGGATCCAGGGGCAGCCACAGCTTCTCTGGGCACCCTGTGCCAGGGCCTCCCCACCCTCATAGGGAACAATTCCTTCCCAATAACCCATCTAAACCCTCCAAAACTGAAGTATTCACCATTATTTCCACTTGTCATTTCCCAGTTTCAATTGGAGCTATGTCAACATTTCAGCGATTCTTGAATGTGTATTCCAGCAGATCATCTCTGCAATTTGTTCCTTTGCCTCCTGAACCGTGTGAGCTCTCCTGTGGTTTACTCTGCATTCTAAAGGGGCAAATGATGGAATTCTTAACTATGGTGGAAGGAAACCCTTTTTCCCAATGAGCCCAGTATTTTCACATCACACCTCTTGATCCTAAACTTGGTGTTGCAAATGTCACATGGCCAAGGGCATCTGCATTTTTCAGTGGGCGCTCTGTCGTGATTTTAGAAGGGAATTCTCTGGTGAGTGTGCAATTATCACACTTTATAGACATCAATAAAATGACGCTCTTGGATTTTTTGAACATTTCCCAAAATTCTTTATCATTTGTAATTATTTATAAAAAAAATTCAGCTTGCAGCGATGCCTTCTGCAACTTTACAGCTGTGCATGATGTGAAAACACACTTTTTGAAAGCTGTGGCACATGCCCTGCTGCCATTTGCAGTCCCGGGTTTGTCACTGCGAGCAGCTGTGTGACAGCTCTGTCACCGCACTGGTGACACACTCCTGTCCCAGCCGGTTCCAGCCGGTTCCA
>VXBT01012282.1:0-20435 GCA_013400235.1 Oriolus oriolus | reverse complement strand
AGATATACACACACACGTTAGTAACTGCAGATGTGTTTTAAATTTGGTGCTGTTAACTCCGAGCAAGAATCCTCCTTGGAGAAGGCAAAACCATTGGAAGTGATACTGAAACCACACTACATTCCTGTGGACGTGGAGAAACGCCGCGGGTTCGGGTCTCATAGTGCCAAGGACGGGGCCTCTGGAGGTGACGCTTTAACCACTGAGCCTCTGTGGCAGGGAGGGCAGGAGGGCAGGGGGCAGGAGCACAGTGACACGGCGTTACAGGAGGGATTTGCGCCTGGTGTCCTCGTCCAGAGTGAGGTCCACCACTTCTGGGGGCGAGGACCAGTTCTGCTGGGGAGCCACTGCTGTCCATGGCTGCGCGGGCTGGGCGCTCCCGAACGGCGAGCTGCGCTTCCAGGAGGACACGCTCTGGATCACCCCTCCCCTGGGATGCACACACCTGCAGCGAGGAGAGGGACACACACAGCGTCAGGGACATTGCTCAGCTCAGCCACGAGATCCACACCTCCGGTGTTTTATTGCTGTCTGGTTAGCACGTCCCTCTCCAAACTGGATTCTCCACTTGTAGAGTCCGTAGCATCTCAAACACTCAGTGAACAAAGCTAAATTTAAATGCGGGCATTTGGTGGGGATTAAATTATTCCAAAGGAATGCCAGTGGGTGTAATGTGATATTCCTTGTGAAGTACGTGCATGGATCCCAGTGATCTTGAGGAAGCCTGCCCCACCATGTGTAGTACCATGCACAGTTTCCTGCTAGGAGCTTTACCCACTGGACTTTGTAAAAAGAGAAAAATTTGAAGTGAGGCTGCTTGAGACAAAAAGAAAAGCTATATTGCAATATTAAATCAAAGCCATGTTAAAACAAGGAGGTAATGATGCTTTCATTACAACAATTGTGAAAGAGATCTTGCTAATTACATTATTATAGCTGCTATATCTGATTTTTTTTGTTTTGGTCTTCTTAAGTGAAAATTACAAACATGCTGGGAAATGCTCACTGACAACAGTTCAGCCCCACTTCAGCAAAACATTTAAGCTTTAAGTGACTACAGCCAATGAGACTAAAAGGTGTATTTGAAGACAAAGCTCCCATGCCCTGCTGAAGCAAGATACACAGGTACCTATTCACACAGCATTTCCACCTATTATATCCATAGTAAATACATGACAAATTAAGCACAAGTTAACAGCAATTAGAAACAAGAAATGCAAAATGAAAGGCAGAATAATTTTGCTGTATGATGAAGTGATGACAGGCATTTACTAGAGGATTTAGGATGATCACTCCATTTCCAGCTGTAAATCCTACACAGGCACTAGTAAAACTTGATACCTAGTCCTCCAAAAATTGTTTTGCACTTGTAAGCACTGGTGGTGGCTGTAGCTGCTCCTGGCTGCATGGATAAACACGAGGTGTTCTGGCTGCTGGGGTAACCTTTTCCCATTTCTTTGTGAAGGCACGTGTATTTCAGGAACTCAAATTTCCTGCGCTGATCAAATACCTCTGACATTTACGTTTTATTTATTCCAATATAAGTTCGTGCTATTTATTTTCTCCAAAACTACTTAGGTTATGCTCAGTTCTCTTGTTTCTGGTTGGAGTTTCATGAAACAGAATGAAAAATCTCATTCTCAGAGCTGTAACTCCTCTGAATATAAATGTCTCATTGCCTCCTCAGATACACTGCTTAGGCTTAGACGTGACGTTCAGAATGGCTTTTTTATTACTTCTTCAGTCTTAAAAATACATACTTAAAGTATGCATCTACAAAGAATTAGCAATTAGACCCTGGAACTCTAACAAATGTATGGGATTTCTTTCTTTTAAGGCTTTCTTTTAAGGAGAAATATTTTTAATCAAACTGGCAAGAAAAGCTTGTAGACAGAGCAAATAAAATATGATGTTTGGTCTCCAGGACTGTGGTGCATCATTCTGAGAACAGTCCTCAGTGTTTAGGCAAAGCTAAGACTAACTTTTCCTCCTGAAGATGACAAAAAACAAGCCATAAATTATCTCACAGAAATGATACCTCAGAAAAATAAAAGTGTTTATCCTCAAACAAGTCACGCAAGCAGCCAACAGCAAAACATTCAGTCAAACATGAGCTCAGGGAACATGCTTCCAATCTGTCGCTAAGGGAAGATACCAAATAAAGGCAATTAAAAAAAAAAGAGAGGGATAAAAAAACCCAACCCTCCTAGGAAAAACTAGAGGAAAACTGGTTTATATGCATGCATGATTAAAAAAAAAAAATCTACCAGTGAAAAATTAAGCAAACTGAAAAACATGACTTTGTGTCCTAAGTAGATGCCAAGTAATATCCCAATGATGAGAAACAGCACCAATTCACTAACAATCTGAAGAACTACAAACGATGGACAAACTCCAGGGTGTCACGACTCACACCAGCCCAACGATGACATGGAATAGGGAGCACAATAAAAACCAGGATCCAAACACCACACTAACTAAGCATGCAGAAAATACCAGTCAAAAACCTAACCCTTGTCCAAACGACAACCCTGTCAGAAGCCCATCAATACTTCATAACTGCAAGCCTAGACCTGCAAGAGAAATAAAACTCTAAATAGGATTCAAACAACTGGAACGTGTGAATGAGTATTCAAGGGAGGCAGTAAACACTGGTCTGTGGGAGATGGGTACAGGAACAAAGGAAAACACAGAAGAGTGCTTTCAGTCTGATTTGCTGAAATTATTTCAGTCCGTATCTACTAAAACTCATTTTAAACAGCGACTCTGCAGTTAGTTCATGTTTCCGTTCCTGTAGAGGATGAGTATTATTGAGGCAGCAGCATGGGCAGCTTTCAAAGAGGGGACAGCAACACAAGGGTCCTGTGTGCAGTGCTGCACAGATTTACATCAGCCAGTGCTGGAGGGTGAATCCACACCCCTTACCATCAGCACAAAGACCCTCCAAGCCCTGGGTTCTGCTGCATAAACAGCCCTGAGAGCTGATTCCTAAGGAATTACCATCTTCCAAAAGAGTTGGCCGTGCAAAGACTTTCACTGTTCTAAAAGCAAAGACTAAATCCCCTTTCTGGACCTGAAAATTTCCTTCTTTTCACATCCAACTGCACTTGGCTGTGCCCAAATTATCCATAAAGTTTCCTGCCTGGGGATTTGGGTGGTGCACACCTTCCTTCTTCTTTCCTCAAGAAAGATGCAGTGAAGGGACAAGAAGGAACTCTGTTCCTTGTCCCAGCTCTGTTCCTTGTCCCTTCCACCCCTCTTCTGCCTCCAAGCAAGCACCAGGCAGCAGAAAAGTTTTGGAAGGAGCTTGTCTATGTACTGTTTCAACTCAGTTTTATTCCACCAAATTCACACTCCACACTATAAGAAAGTATCAGTTTTGTTCAACTGCTTCATAATATTTTAAGCCAAGGAAAGACCACAGACCAAAGATGAAGAGTAACATCAAAAAATGCCTACCAAAAAGAACAGCTGGACAGGTTTCTGACAGAGAGAGAAACCTCTGGCACCCTTACCCTCATCTACTTCAACCTCTCTTGAATCTTGAAATAAACCTAAGATTCATAATGATCTGATTTTTAACCTAAAGGGGCTATCTTATGACATTAGCCATTGAAAAACTGATAGTATTTTTACCCCTACTGGTTAATTAAATAAAGTGGAAGCTGATAAAAAAACTTGCGTTAGTATTTTGAAAAGAAACAAGAACCCACATAAAGATTTTCACTTAGTTATCTTAGTTACCTGCATATTCACATACTCCTTTAAAATCTGAATTCCTGAGTGTATGTACACTTAGTATCTCAATATTTGGTATTTTTATACTACACATCTTTAGCTAGTTAATGTTTGATATTGAATCACAAGTTTAATCTGAATAATTATCAAGTTGGTCTCTTTCTAAACAAAAACACATTCTGACATCACCATGACCAGCAGAACAGAAAAAAAAAGTGCAACATTTGCTGCCTTTTGGGCATCACTCATGGATGGGTAACTACAGAAGCGAAGGCCAGCAGTTCTTTCGTTATTGATTTTGGTAATGCAGACATTCTGATAAAGTGAAAGTAATATTAGAGCAAGAAAAAATAATTCATACCTGGCATGTTCCTGAACTCCAACAATCTCTACTTCGCTGTCAGAAGAGGCAATGTTAATTTCTTCATTGGCCTGGGCATTACCACAAGAGGTTTGGTCAGCTGCAAGGAAGCCTGGATCCAAACGACCTACAGATGGGGAAAATGGGAACACAGTTTTTAATGGCTTACATGGCTCAGAAATCAGCTGGAAAAGGAGTTTCCCAACCTAACAAAAAAACCAAACAAACTGAGATTAGAAAATCTCATTAGACCAAACTTCTCAACGCACAGTTCATCACCTGATACGGGAAAACCACTGGATTTAGCCAGTGTCAGTAGCTCTGGTGATGGTGCTGTCACACAAATGTGAACAAAGCCTGACTGTTGCACCAGGAACAACTACAATTTCCAGCTGAAATGTTAGGACAGTGCTAAGAGCTAGACTGTCCCCAGACCTCTTTGACATTAAGAAACAAAACAATCTAAGCAAATACAATGATACCATAGCAAAAAAATCCTACAGGTTGGACAGAAACGTCCCACACATCAAGGAAAATTAATTTAATTTCTTTAAATTAAAAACTAGGGGGAAGCTGGTCAGTGAAAAAACACAGCAAGCTCATCAGTTTCTGGCTGTGCTGCTTCACATATCTGCTCTAACATTACTACAAATACTTGAAAAGAAAAAGTGGATTTCTTAAGTCCCTTATGCAGCAGGGCTGGTTTTTTATTACAGTTCCTCAATGCCATCCAGTTTGTCAGTCAGTCAAACCACAAGCCCTCTCTAAATACTCACAGCAAGTGTGGCACATTTTTGCCTTTTCTGCCAAGTGCTGCTAAGAAGGCTCTTCACCCCAATTAGTGAAGCTGTGTTGAGTCATACAGGATAATACTTGCACGGGAAACACAAAGCAGCCAAAATTATTATTTCTCTCACAGAAAATAGACTTCTTAAAAAATCAGTTAATTAAAAGATGTAACTTCTACTCTCTCTTTTTTTTTTCCCTTTCAGGAAAAAGAGAAGATGATTAATTCCACTGTCTCTCTTTATCATTAGCCTGGGGGACACTGGGCAGCCATGAAGTGGGTGATACTACCTATTTCTTAAAAAACACTTGCTCAGCTGTACTACACAGGGGAAGAGTCATTTGCTGAGCAGGAAATTTGAGAGTAGGTGAATATTTTATGTGTGTCTAGTTTGAGTGGACACCTCCTCGAAGAGGAGAGGAGGAGGAGAAGCAATAATGATCCAGAGGATTTAAAAGGTGTGTGAACATGCAGAACTGCTTATACCCCCAGGGAGATTAAAGGACACAGAGAGAAGAAATTAAACTTAAAACAAGTGCCAGGGAAACTTTCTAATGACTGCTTTAAGCACTTGGGAAAGAAGCAAGCAAATAGAATCCCAGAATGGTTTGGACTGAAAGGGACCTGAAAGCTCATCCAGTCCAACCCCGCTGCCACGGGCAGGGACACCTTCCACTGTCCCAGGCTGCTCCAAGCCCTGTCCAACCTGGGCTTGGGCACTGCCAGGGATCCAGGGGCAGCCACAGCTGCTCTGGGCACCCTGTGCCAGGGCCTCCCCACCCTCACACACAGCAATTCCTTCCCAATATCCCACCTGGCCCTGCCCTCTGGCACTGGGAAGCCATTCCCTGTGCCCTGTCCCACCATGCCTTGTCCCCAGTCCCTCTGCAGCTCTAGTGCAGGAGAGAGACCATGCTGTATGCTCAGCTTTTGGAAAGACAAGATCCTTGGTGATCGGATCAGGGTTAGCAAGGGAAGGAAATCCATGTGCTACCAGGTACCTGAAGGAGTTTCCACCTCACAAGACTAAAAATATGTCAGCTGAGCTTAAAACAAACTAATAGCCCAGACAGTCTCTTCCTATCATTGCAGTTCAGCTGAACATTTCTTGGCAAACATCACTGACTGCCAGAAAGTCCAAAAATGGGTCATGGGTATTTCTTTAGCAGAAGTGGCTGGGCAGACTGTGAGACATGAAATGGAAGTGCTCAGAGGCTTTGATTCACATGCTGGGGGCTTCACATTGCCGAAGGGCAGAGTTAAATTGGATATTGGGAAAAAGTTCTTCCCCATGAGGGTGGTAGGGCTCTGGCACAGGTTGCTTAGAGAAGCTGTGGCTGCCCCATCCCTGGAAGTGTCCTAGGGCAGATTTGAGGGGGCTTGGAGAAATTTGGAATAGTGGAAGTTGTCCCTGCCCATGGCAGGGAGTTGGAATGGGATGGCCATAATATCTTGTTTTAGTGCCACACTACTCTTCTTTTTCTTGACAGGGTAATGTCTGGCAGAAGGGCAAAGCAGACCAGCTCTTAAATAGCACCAAAAAGAATCCCCAGAGGTATAAACTGGAGTCCCAAAAGAGCTTCCACATATTACCATAGCTTGAAGTTCAGACAACAAAAAAGATAATTAGCAGTAGCGAAACCATGATTAGCAGAGTAAACACTGCAAGAGTAGCTGAGTGTTAATCAGGGTTATAGCACACAGACAGATTTACAGCCTCTGGCCATACAAATTTCATGCCTAATAACATGCCCACGCTGTTAATTCCTTTGCATGAACATCAGGATGACGCCCAAAGTGATGTTTTGTTTGCCCTACACCACCAAGGCTTGCAAAACAGCCCCAAATATTTGCCCATGCACAAAGATGTGACAGTGTAATAAGATTTTTTACTTCGATAGAGCTGCTTATGTTGTTGTTTTCCCATGGGAACACATTCTTTAAAGTCTGCTAAACTAGATACTGGCTGAAGATTACACTTGTGAAACAGATGCAAGATTTGAAAATTCTGCTTTCCCAACCTAAACCTGGTAGGAAAAGGCCAGCACTGGCAAAGGTGCAGTCAGATGCATACTGAGGCTGCAGGGTAAGGTGTATGCATGAGCAAGAAGAGATTCATCTTTTCAGCTGCTGACATGGCCATAGCACCAGAACAAACCCACATGAACATTCCCGGGGATGAAGAAGTCTCTTGATGTTTCCAGTTTTCTTTTACCTGCAAGTCCCCATGGATATTGGTGGAGGAAGGGGAAAAAAAAATTCTACCTGCACTGCAGCATTTTAAGTGAAAAGTGGAAGAAAGCTTGGTAAGAAACATTACTTTTTATTTCCTTACATTTATTTGGTGTGCTGATCCATTGGTGCTATGTAATGCAGGTGATTTCAGCTGTTCTAATTGTTTAATAAATCCCTTAATAAAGGACTGGGCTTGCTAGGGGTCAAATAGCTATCAGTCAGCTGCTGCCCTGCAAAAAATACCAGTGAGCTTGGAAAACACAGGCAAGCTTCAAAAAGGCTTGAACAACATCCAGCCATGGACCACAGTGAAAATAATGCACAGAGATTCTCATACTCAAATCATGGACTTGTAAACCCCACAGTAATGCAACATCTCTTTACAAAGCACCATGTAATTGTGTTTCTCTAAGCCTTACAGACAGTGAAAAGCAGCTCAGAGCCACCACAACACTCCCAGTGTGGGTGCTCTGTGGCAGGAGACGTTTGGGAAACGCAGCACAAAAAGCAAACCTGTTGTGCTCCACCACAGCAGGCAAGACTTACGGGTCTTCAGCAGCCTGAAATCCTAACATAGGAGTTTAAAAATGACTGAAAAGGAGGTAAAACGTTGGTATACAAGGCTGTGGGATGAAGCTGATAGAAAATAATCCCTGCTAACATCCAAACCAGTATTTCACATGGTTGTTTGGCTCTTTTGCTAGTGAAGCTGAACAGTGTTCATGAGCTACATGAACTTCCCTGAGTTCTTCCACAATATTCCTGAAGGAAATTTCCTTGCTGTCTCTAGATGCTAAGCCCACCTACCAGCACCTCTGCACCCTTCATCTTTACCCAATGCTAGGCTGCCCACTTTTCTAAGGGGTGATGGAAATGCTTATGGAATATGGGAAGAATTAATACTTGCATTTTAGAGCCATAGACAAACCGAAAAAAAAAGACATACACAGGCAATCCCAACACTGAAAATGAGATTAGGACCAGTTGACTAGCTGGTGGCATGGGCTGATTGATTAATCATTCAGTAACAAGATTAGCTCACTTTCATTAAAAAAAAAAAAACAACCACCACCAAAACCCCAGACTTAAGTTCTCTGTCGTAATTAGAAGGAAAAGAGGAAGAAGAAAAAATAGCTATGAAAATTAGTGTCAAAAATAAATTGAAGGAATATTTGTCAGTTTTTATCACTTGTATTTTGGAGTAAATGTCAGGCCTTTTTAATAAGCACCTGTCACGTTCTCTCACAAAATCCACATAGGGACCTTTTACAGCTGTATAAACTATAAAAATACTGAAAGCAAGAAAGGGAGAGACACCAACTGCAATGCTGGCACAAATGTCAGAGAATTTAAACAAACCTGTATCAGCACTCATTTCATTCAGCAGCCCTCTGGTTCTCCAGGTAGATCCTGAGTCTTGATTTCCTAAAGAATTATTGTGCTCTTGAACTACTGCAGCCGCCAACAGATTGTCCACATTTACCACTTCTGGGTCTGAGTTTGTGTCTGATATATCATAGTGAGCCACAACAGGGGGTCCATCTGCAGGGGAGAAAAGCAGCACGGGTTAGAAACCAGCACAGACTGAAAGACACCTCAAAAAGTACAAATAATTTGTTTAAGCATTAATGCAACATCCTACATGAAGCTCTTACAGTTACATAGTCGTAAATTGCTTGAATTATTAAACTTCAGTTAATGAACATAGCCTGAGATTACAGAGACATTTTGACCTTTGCATACACAGAAAACACAAGTGTCAGAAAAACACATTTATCAAAGTATCAGTTATTTGTGCACTGTCTTTTACATTAACACATAAACATCTCCATATCTGACAATGTTACATTTACAATATTGAAAGGATAAAACCTCCAGTTTAAAACAAAAAAATAATAAGTTACAGGACATTAAATTGGGCAGACAAGATATTTATCTAGAAAATTTTACAGAAGTCAAGTGACAGCTTACATTTTTATAGGATTGATTGAATAAACCTAACTTTTTCATCAAACTGATCCAGTGACAATGAATTTAACATTAGGCAACTTTCCTTTCATAACATTTACCTACCAAGGGCAGGGGGATTTTTCAAAATTGCAATGTTTTTTGGTGTTGTTTGTTTGGGTTTTTCTTAAGATCAAGAATAACAAGAAACAAAATTATAATGTGCAGTGATAAATATGCTTTTCATTCAATGTGATTGTCATATGCATTTTTGGCCACCATAATGAAGGAGGAAAGAGGGAGATAAAATTGCTTACATGATTCTGAAATCTGTCCTTAAGCAGTAACAAAAAACTATTTTTGATCTGTTTTGTTAGGACCAACTAAATTCTTTGTGATGAATGAAAATCACTTATAATTGGAAAGCATGCTAGAAACAGAAGAGGCTCAGAAAAAAACCAGGCAAATTCGAGACAAAGATTGATGTGGAAGCAGGGAGGATGGATAAATAATGTAATTCTGAGAGGATGTGAGTGTTTTAGCTCAAATTCCCTGCCTCAACTGTAGTTCACTGACTCAGCATGGATGAAAGTGGTTGGAGCTCTCCCTCCCCAAATGAGAAAATCAAAACTTTCTTTGGGCCAAAGCTTCATCCACACAAACGAGGATGAGACAGAAACACAGGCTGGGCCAAAGCTCAGCATCTTTGCAATTCTTTAGCTCCAGGGAGGTTCTTGGAGTTCTGCAGCTGAGCATCTGCAGGACCTTTTGTTATGG
The DNA here is from genome assembly GCA_013400235.1 of Oriolus oriolus. Taxonomy (NCBI): domain Eukaryota; kingdom Metazoa; phylum Chordata; class Aves; order Passeriformes; family Corvidae; genus Oriolus; species Oriolus oriolus. The sequence continues at coordinate 10,590 of VXBT01012282.1, read as the reverse complement.
GTGTGATATATGGAGGGTACAACTTGTATGGGATAATATAAAATAATCAAAAACTAAGGATGTGTTCAGGAAAACAGGACTTTCAGAATTACAAAATGACTAATGAAATCTTTTAAAGTGATAAAGAATAAAATGAAAAGCCTTAGGAAAAACTGGTTTCTTTTCGGAGTTTTAAGTGGCTGTTGAAGACAGAAAGAACACGATGAACTACAAGTTCCAGATTTACTTCACTGAAAAGCTGTTTTTCTGAGGGTTTTAGAGTGGATTTTGGTGCATGGGGCTTTTTTGGAGGGGGTGTTTTTTAGTAACTTGGTGCCTGAAATATAATTCAACTGACTATTTTCAGAAACCCCTATTTTGTGATTAGCAACACAGTTCATCAGAGAGTGACATTTTGCTTAAGTCGTACTAAAGATCAGTTTTGCAACAAGGTATGAAGAAATCCGCAAAATATTTCGGATCAGACCTGCCTCCAAAACAACAATTCCATGAAACAATGTTACATTACAAACTTAAAACAGACCCAACAAAAATAAATGAGTAGTTAAATGCCAATGTATTAAAGACCAAACTGTTCGCAACATGAAACACTGATGATTATGACTGGAACAGAATTCTTGATAATTAACTGGAAGGCAATCTTTGTCTTTTTAACAGGCAATTACAAAATAATGGAATACCGAGTTCAAAATTAAGCTGGCTGATGTTCAGTTAATTATTTGTGACAGCTGATGATTAAATTACATGCAGAAGTTAGGGCTGGACTGAATCATGGGAGGCATGTTTTCTTTCAGTCTTATCATCAGAGTTCAGCGTGAACATATATAATGTGAGCTGTAAAAATAAACAGTCGAGTGCAGAAGATACGAGGGTCAAGTACAATATTGACTATTTGACCATTTTTTTCATCAAGTTATCTAAGATTTCAGGAGCTCTGGACTTTTCCTTCAGGCCTTTGTTTCTCTCGCTTCTGACTCAGACCTCCAAAAGCAGAAGCGAAGTTTGATTTTTAGATAGACATGTCTACACGAGTAAAATTGTATTTGGACAAAAGGCACCAATAGTCTCAAGTCAAAATTGTACCACTCCTACATGTATAATCATGCAAAAATGTATAATAAATGTATATACATGCAGAGTGATATTCTCATCACCTACCCATAGAAATAACTTGTGTGAAAGTCTTCATCAGTAGGAAATACAAGCATAAACTTGTTATCTGTAGCTCCACTCTTGTATCTTCCACACTTCCAAAGTGCACACCTTATAACTTAGCTTAAATTCAGTATACATCAAACAGACAAAAATATTTTCAATATAATTTACACACTGTAATTATATTTGTCAGGGTAATAGCCACCAATTTAACAATCTGGAAAAAAGAACCCCAAACAAGCTGCCTATTTAAAAAGCAATCACAGCAGAGATCTATTTTTGCTTTTCTCAGCCTTGCATTTCAGGATCAGGTCTGGAAATTTGGAAAGGTCCCCAACACCAGGTTTATCCATACCTATCACCAGTAAATGACCAACAAAGCCAAGACAACGGCTACCACACTGCAACAAATCCTCAGATTCCCCACATTTATAAAAGAAGAAATAAGCATAAATGCTTATGTGGGTTAAAAAAAAAGTCAACAAAAACCACACAAAACCAAACAATAAAGAAGTTGCAGGCAACAACAACTAGATGAAAGTTGCAGTGAAGGCATATCAAAAAAAAATCTTATAAAAATCCTGTGTTCCCAAAAGCCTGTTTCCTTTTCAGTGCTGCATGGATGGGACAGGAGTGGTTAAGTTTGGAAATAAATAATACTTCCCTAGCCAAGTACGTGATCATCCAGTGATGTGATGCAAAGTGAATGTATGGTACCAAGAAATAAGGACAATTGGCTTCAGCTAGGAAATAAAGTGAAAAAAATGCTTTCAGGGTGAAAAGGTAAAAAGGATTAACTACAACCATAGGTGTAATTCATCATCTTTTCTTTGTAATAGGGACACTACTCGTAATTACTGACTGTAACAGGATTTCAACAGATTAAAAAACAGACATCAAGACAAACCATGCCAGAACCAAGACCTAATGCGGAACAGTTAGGAGGTTCCCTGGTCAGTAATTTAAACTATCTACTTTAGAAAAATTACATCTTTTGAGAACCCAAGGTAGCTGGAAAAAGTACATTTCCCTGGTGACAAGCATTAATTCATTTCTAAAGCAATAAATGCTTTCAAAAGGCAAGGCTGAAAGTTAATAAGTACCAGCAGCAAAATACAGCTGTTGACATTTAATGCTATAAGGGGGGAGGGAAAGCCTGCTTTCTTTTTTTTTCCCCCAAAGAATTCAGAGGCAGAGGTCATCACGGGGACAGCATTTCCAAGTGTCCAATTCCTCCTTAATTTACACAGCTCATCAAAACTAATCCTACTCAGAACAACTGAATCAGAAGTCACATGCACAAAAATCCAGGTCTACACATACCAATTCTCATTTTAAGCTTGCAACACAGAAAATTCAATCATTTTTCACCTGCTACCTGCTCCCTTGTTTTTCTTAGAACCACATCTCAACACTCAGCAGCCTAACCCATGCTCTAAGATCCACACTCCCATTATCTCTTATTCATTATAATGGCAACACAATCAAAAAGGGGAACTCAAGCGTAAAATTTCAGCTGTAGGTTAAAAGCAGCCATTCCATAAGAAGCACTGTCCCCTTGCACTGCACGGGCTGTTTATCATTGCAAAGGAAACACAATGTATTCTCTGCAGAATCTGAGTGGGGAATTAAGTCCTTGAAATCTGTGAAGACAGGCTGAGAGAGAGCTGCGTGTGTTTGGACTCCAGGGAGACCCCAGAGCCCCTGGCAGGGCCTAAAGGGGCTCCAGGAGAGCTGCAGAGGGATTGGGGACAAGGCTTGGAGGGACAGGACACAGGGAATGGCTTCCCAGTGCCAGAGGGCAGGGCCAGATGGGATATTGGGAAGGAATTGCTGTGTGTGAGGGTGGGGAGGCCCTGGCACAGGGTGCCCAGAGCAGCTGTGGCTGCCCCTGGATCCCTGGCAGTGCCCAAGGCCAGGTTGGACGGGGCTTGGAGCACCCTGGGATAGGGAAAGGTGTCCCTGCCCATGGCAGGGGGTGGAACGAGAGGAGTCTTATGGTCTCTTCCCACCCAAACCATTCTGTGATTAGAAGTCATTATTTCTCTTCATGTTTTTTACATTTAGGCATGCAGAGCTCAGCTCATCACCTAAACTCCTTCCCACTGCAGCCAGACAGAGGAAGTTCAGAGTCAGGTAATCTCAGCCTGGAAATTGCAGCCTGGAGCATCATGAGGACCATCTCCCGTCCTTCCCCAGCAAACAGAAAAAGGTTAGACACCACCTCAGCCGAGGCACCTCAATTTTACAGTGCTCAAGTTCAGCAAGATGAATTCCAGTCTCAGGGATGGGATTTAAAATCTGCTACGTCTCCTCTACAAGTAGAGGAAAAAAGTCTGAAACCTCCAGAGGACTATCCTGATTAAAACAAATCCAAAATTAAAAGCCTAATTTTGGTGGTTTGAATTGCTCTCTGGAGCCATCAGCGTCTCTGCAAGGAAGAGACAAGGAGCCATATTTAGGTGTGAGTATCACGTCAAACTTTAAGACACACAGAACAGGTACAGTAATAACAGCAACAATAATTACAGCACTTTGTTCTTACAAAAAGCTCTCCATTAGTGGATCCCGGAGAGCTCCGTGGTGGTTATTAACCTCCTTTTGTCCACGGGGGAAACTGAGGCAGGCAGCGGCCTGCAGCTTGCTCAAGGCAAAGGAGCAGAGGAGCTCAGCCTGGCTGACAACAACACTCCCCTCCAATTACTGGGCTATTTTTACCTGGTGAATGCTTGAGGAGTTTAGAAGCAGTGCTCAGGAACGCTTTTGGGAAAGGTGCAAACGCTAAAAAGGCTACACACAGAGCCCCAGGAGAGACAGCCTCTGCCAGCCTCACCTCCACCTCTTGGCTGTGAACGTGGACACTGACGGTCCCAGCCTCACTACTCTAAATTGAATTTATTTCTATGTAACAAATGAGAATACTGAGACTTTTTAAAATAATGAAAGATCTAAGAATGATCTCATTTACACTTGATGCTTAATAAATTTAAGAGAGAACGCCCATTTACTTCCAGATTACACAAAACATAGAATGGACTTTATTACCTATATAAATTTTAAGATCAGATGGTCCTAATTGAAACAATCATATGTGCCAAAACCTAAAAGATTTATCCTAAGGGACTTGCCAAAATAATTTTACGGTGGACACATCAGTGACTGATCCAAACAGGAAGTACTGATACACAAAACTACAGGGTGAAGTGACAGTCTTTTTGTTTTAGATAAGCAATACAAACCTGGACTTAATTAAAACATGACTCAGACCTGCCATTTCAAAAGTATGTGCAGTTCAAATGGCACAAACTACCTGAACCCTAAAACAATTCCCAAAAGGGAGTGGGGGGCTGGAGATATCTGCTTTTTTATGTTGTTTAGCACCATGAAACACTTCATTGCTATTTAGATTTATTTATTTATTCCAGGTTACAGTAGTTACATTTCAAAATTTACAGGGTTAAGCAAATAATACATTGTAAATACAATAAAAAACAATAGCAGTGTAACAATATTCTCTCCAAAATCATAAAGTGAACTTTATCAGTGAATCGACTTCCTGACATTTTCCTTCATTTCACACAGTAAAGCTTTTCTGTTTGGTGTTTTTTTTAACCATAGTAATAAAATCAAATCAAAACAACATGATCAAATTATTATCTGTTCTCAGACCAAATCCTTTTTAATATATCACATGAAAAGAAATCTCAAAAATTCAAGTCTTGCTCAACAACATTCATTCTTTCAGGCTTTTTGATGGCTAGATGGAAAATATCTTGGATTTAATTTACCAAACTATGAATGAAGATAATAAAGCATTTTTCATTGTGCGTTAAGCAAAGGCACATGGAATATGGCTGTGGATTGAGAACACTAGGAAGTGGCATCCCCTTTGTATCTCACTGTAGGAGTTATTTTCTGTGATGCTGCCTAAAAATGCAGTAATTATGGTAGCAGATACATCAACCAGATCTCTTCCCCAGTTATACTTGGAGAAGTGTCTCAGGAGGGTTTTGGAAACCATCACACCCTTACACAGCCATGGCAGTTTAAAAAGGTAAATAATTCCCTGTGTTAACACAACTTCCATTAGGAAAAGGCAGCAAACATGCACCCCTGCAGAAAACACCCCACTTTTCCAAGCACAAACTGCCCCTTCCCACAGAAGGACTGATACAGCCTGTGATGGTCCAGACTAATCCCCTGCTCCACCACTCTGCACTTGAAATCCCTCCTAACTTAATAAGACCATTTTTCCATGTGCCTTCATTTCGCTGATCTAACACCTCGAGACTAATGAAATTTGTGAGAAACACCAATTTATGGCTTTGTGTTTTGCAAGGTACTGTCCATCTCTATCAGTCAGCCTGATTATTTTGGCTTCTACAGTACAAATCACACAGTGCATTTGTTCTAATGTGTAACTGCAGTGGTCACAGTGCAGACTCCCATTATTTTAAAAACATCTACTCAACTGGCCTGAATTACACACCCTCATCAGGCAAGGACTCCCCTCAAGGTCAGCTGAAGGATTCTCTGGACAAAAAACTGCAGAATAAGTTCAATTTTTAATGAGATTAAATGCTAGCCCCACTAAAACCAGCAGAAAATTTCTACTACTATCAGTGGGGCTAGGGTTTAATTTCTTAATGCCCTTGAAATATTTACAAATTTATCCACATACAGTATGTGGATACAGGAAGAGACAAAATATATTAAAAGAGAAATCAGTGATAATAAATACATTTCAATTTGTAACATAACTGCCAAATGTAATCCCATTTCATTGAAGTTTATATTGGTTTTCCAGTATTTACCCTAGCAGCTCAGATAAAATAACCCAACAATCCTGCACAAACACTAAAAGACATTGAGCTTAAAAAAATAGATGTGTATTTCTGCCTGAATTATTTTGTTCTAGTACTGTTAAAAATGACACTGAAAGGTTTACATTTTGTCTTTTTTTTTCCCTGCACTGTTATTTTTGCAATACAAAAACTGGAAAAAGTTTCACTGCCTTGAGTTTGGTTTATGTTATATGTTAATTTTTTTTTCTAAATAAAACCTGACCATTCAGATGTTTATTCCTAAAGACCTTCCTTACCAAACCCCACTGAAAGGAACATGAATGCTTTGGGAAGAACCTGCAGCCAAGCCTGCAAAAACACTGCACACTGAAGCCCCTGGACTTCCAAGGACTCCTAAAAAGGGACTGATTCTAGGAGGAAATCCTTTTACTGCAATGTCAGTTTGACATTTAAACTGAGCCTTTATATAAAGGCTTACTTCTTTTGCACTTGCACAAAAAATGTGAACCAAGTCACTGTGTTTCACCTGCTGCTAAATCCCAACTCCGGGACTGTACAGGTGCTCTGCTGCTCCTATGCTGGAGCAGCTGCCATACTGAAAACATGTAATTCAGTAGTTTAAATGATAATATAGGAGCCTGAACTAGAGAAGCCGTATCTGCCCCTGGATCCCTGGCAGTGCCCAAGGCCAGGCTGGATGGGGCTTGGAGCGACCTGGGATAGGGGAAGGTGTCCCTGCCCATGGCAGGGGTGGGACTGGACGATCTTTAAGGTCCTTTCCAACCCAAAATTCCATGATTCTATGAACAGACCAGTCAGGTTTAAGCTGGCACCATCATCCCTGGAATTACACTAGTCTACACCAGCTCACCTGACTCAACGCATCTCTTTACAAAAAGACTATGGGCATGCTTACAGACGTACACATTAAAATAAACAAACCGTACATAAAATTCCTTAAAGGAACTAAAATGTTTTTTTACACCATTCTGAAATATAAATCCTGGGGCAATTGGAGAAACTCCAGCTTATCTGTGGTTCTCCATGTCTGTGCAAAACTCCTACTGATTTCTCCCCTACTTGTTAAATTTGGTGGTTTGGAAGTACTTTGATGAGATGTGAGCATAAACATACATTCAAAATGTAACTCAGGGCTGGAAAGCAGATGAGTTTCCTTCTGATAGTCCTGAAGTAGTCTTAGACAAGTCAGACTGTTTCCATGAGATACAGAATGGGTAAGATAAAAATCTATGTTAAAATTTCATCTGAAGAAATTTTAACTCCCTGAGGGTTTCTAGTCGAAGCCCTTTGAAAATAAGAGCTTAAAGTGGAAAATCATGACAAACTCAACTGCAGCCATGTCACAAAAATATAGTGAAAATAATCCCAGAAGGAAAAAGAAATAAAACCTGAAACTATGTATTGAGAACCTGTTTTCTTAAAGAAATGCCAAAGACTGTCACATACAGTTAAAACACAAACTCATCACTACTTTTGGTATCTGGAAATTGGTTCCTTCAGGGCTCTGCACCTCCCAGACTCAGAATACAGATCATGAAGAGAAATGCTCTTGTTTATTGGCAAATCCTTCATCAGGCAGGTTACACTACACCTGAACAACAGAAAGGTGGGGTTCCCCTCTCAGCTTCAGGCGAAACAAACTTCCCCACGTGGAAAACCAGCTCATGGAGCAGATACCCAGCTGTGCACATCAGAGAACACTTTTCACTTCAAAGGAGACGGTTCATGACAAAGCTGAAGATTTGGCTCTGGTTTTGAGCCAAGTGGAAAGAGTGACCAAAGGAAACATTATTTACCATTTACAAAACCATTTACAACCACTGATCTTGCACAAGTGTTTTTAGCCTTCAACTAGGTAGCTTTCGGGGGGAAATTAGGTTAAAATTATATCTAATAGGAACTATTCCCTCTGTCTTCTTGGAGCGTTGAGATAATTTTATCCTAGAAAGAGTACAGCTTTAAAGTCTGTATGGTCATCTTCTGCTTGTTCTTTTATGTTCACAGCCGCTTGCATTGAAAATAACAATTAGCAGTGATGGATAAAAATAAAAGGTTTAAATTTTTGCCTCTGGTAACCAAACCCAAATTTTTATCTATTAATACACTGAATTATTTACATATTTTTCCTTTTTTTTCTTTCTTTTTTAGACTACCTGACCAAGACATTCAAAATTGGCAGCAATTTCACTGGCTATATACCCAATTAAGTTATTATCCATTTGTGAGATATGTATGTAAAGATGTTTCAGTCCAAGAGATAAATAAGTTCAACTGAACTCCCTACACAATTTATTCTTAAATACCTAATTGTTCCATTTATACTATNATTTTGGTGGGGGTTTTTTATCAGCAAATACTCTTCCCTGAAAGATCTTTTTAAACAGATGAAGACAAGTTTTTAGATTGCAATCAAACATCAAACAACTTGTTTAACTTCTACCTGCAATGCACACAATTTCAGACAAGGGAGTTTTCTAACAAGTTCATATCAAAATCTTTGTATCAAAATTACACATGAAGGTGATCTGAAAAGACTTTATCCCAGTACTTAAAAATGATCTCCTGCATAGTCTTTCAAACCGTTACTCTGAAAATGACATAGGCCGCCAACCTGATTTCTTTTTAATGAAGGCATCATATACTTTAAAAAAGGACAAGAATAATGTTAAAATACCAGTGTCGATATTACACTGATAACAAAAAGTATTTCTTGAGTTCCTGTTACAGGTTTGATCCAACCTGTCACATAAATTGATGGAAAAACTCCCCCTGACTTCTGGGAGGGTAAAAAAAGGCCTGACCTACAGAAGATACTGTGGTTACTCCTAGCAGGAGGAAAAGAAATTAAACTAAAATAATTAGGAAAAAAGTGACCGTGGTTTAAAAGGCAGAGTAACTGAGCTAAAGGAGACCTAAGTGTTTTCCTTACTTAAACTGCACTTTTCATTTTCCATTGTAAAAATTTTGATTTAATTTTCATTAGAAACTTATTATTAAGTTCTACCTGATGATAAATATATGTATTTTTGGTAGCTACAGAGAAGTTACTTCACATAAAGGAAGGCCTTATTGGAGAGGTGACCAGAAAATCCCTGTGTGTAGCAATAATAGTAAGAATTAAATACTTCTAACATATAGTTTAAATTAATCCTACTTTAAACATCACAGTTTCAAGCCTGCCTATTCAGGATAACTATTAGTATAAAAAAGAATCCACAAACCAGAAAATTCTTGCACTATTTAAATTAATCTGATGCTGTGGCATTCCCCATCACAAGTACAGAATGATTTCAGTGGCGTTCACACGCCGTCCAGTCTGACCCAGGCCAGCAGCTATCAGACCACCACGGTGTTTACTTATCAAGCCTTCCTTTAAATTCCTGTGCCGAGGCTCAACCCATCCATCCCCCGATGGCTGCTTATCTGAGGGCAGAGAGGACTGTTTTTATTCCAGCATGATGGATGTGGCTGGGCTGCCTTTACAGGAGGAAGCAGCGGCTGCTCTGTGTGCACAGGTTGGGGTGACTCATCTCACCCCAAAGTTATCTCTTAGGGACCGCTGATAAGCGAGATTTGGCACAACTCATGGGAGAGAAAGACACTGCCAGGAGGCATCCTCGGTGAGGGCTTACCTCTTCCCACTGAGACCCAGGAACAGCAAAGCAGACATCTGGAATTAGTGGAGATGACTTGCACCCAAACCAAACACATAGAGATGTGTGTGCATGTGCCTGTGAGTGCACACAGGGTGAGACAGCTGCTTCCATAAACATGCCACGTGCAACACAGCCGTGACACTGATAAAAACCCTGGACAGGGAATGAACTGCCAAATGGGAGACAAAAAGGAATGAAATCCGTTGTGCACGCTTGTTACAGATAGCTACATTTTTAGGGTGAGTTTATTTATTAGTTCTGCCTAAAAATGAAGAAGAAGAAGAAAGTGAAGAAGAAGAAAGCGAAGAAGAAGAAAGCGAAGAAGAAGAAGAAGAAGAAGAAGAAGAAGAAGAAGAAGAAGAAGAAGAAGAAGAAGAAGAAGAAGGAGAAGAAGCAGAAGAAGCAGAAGAAGCAGAAGCAGAAGAAGAAGAAGAAGAAGCTAATGTGTAGTGTGGTCAAGCTGCAAAACTTGAGAGTAAACAGAGAGTTAAGGGAATGTCATGGGTCTGTATCTAGTCTGGATCTCTAGGGTGCTTTACCTCTTTAAATGTAAAACTTATTTCCTTATATAAATGTTTTAACATGCAAAGAGGGCATCTGGATGAATACCCTGAATGCTGCTATTGTAGCAAACACAGCCCTACTGCTTTTGGCGTATCTAGACAAGGATTCTAAGTTATATTTTCTCGAGTTTGGTGATGAAAGGTTAGGGTGGTTCCCCCCACACACCTTTAAAGGCGTTAATATGTGTGTACTGGCACATGCAGGTGGGTATACTGTGATTTTTTTTAAAACTACATATATTCACTATAAATTAAGAAAAACAAACAATATCATGGTAATAAAACCCAAAAGAGAAAACAAAACAAACACGTACAAAGAGAAGAGCAAACCTCGTTTTTAGCATAATCCAAAATAACATCAAGATTCCAAAGATCTTTTTTTTTTTTTAA
>VXBT01012280.1:0-85297 GCA_013400235.1 Oriolus oriolus | reverse complement strand
TGTCTGACCAGAATGGGAGAGCAGTAGATAACAGGCTATATGGAGTTTTAGAGTTACACACTAAAGCATTATAGGATATGAAAATATAAAAGCTAAAATCCTAAGGCATCTATTTCCAACACTCATTTGTAACTATAAGTGAGCTTCGTCATGGTCTCTTGGACAGCATAAGTACCCCTCCAAAACTGACCCTGTAAAGGACCTGCTGCTTGTACATGCACCACTCATTCCCCGTGACATTCCCATAGTGGTGACAACCCCATGTGGCAAGGTTGGAGACAGTCAGAAGTCTCACCGACTCTGAAAGCAATGTGCAGGTGAGGCAAGACACAGCATCATGTGGGGGTAGCTCCAGCTACTCTGATCTCTTGTTATACTGTTGCTAAGGGAATAACTTTTGTGCTTCACGTGGGTTTGCACCCATCAAGTCCTGCAATTTATGAGGCAGAAAATCGCTGTGGGAATGCACGTCTTGACCTGCCTTTTGTCTGTGCCAAGGAATAGATTTTTCCTGCCATACTGGCCTGTCAGAGAGGAATTGTTCTTTGGTATGGAGCTGGGGAAGCAGAAAGCTATTGCCCTCCCCCTATGCATCCAAGGGGCTCCCAGTGCCAGAAAAAGAAGCTGTAGCCATGTGAAGCAAAGCTGTGGTGCAACATAAGTTGACGCTGCTGACAGAAATGTATTCCAAGGATTAACTCTGATCTGGCAGGCTTTGTTCTGGATCAGACCCAGCACAGACTGTACTGTGCTGTCTCTAGGTCAAATCAGGTGTCATCTGACTGCACTAAGCCCTTATAGTATCTCACCATGGCAGTTAAGCCAAGATCACATCTTCCCTCTCCTATATTGTCTGTTCTGTGTGTTCTCCTCCTTCTCCTTCTGCTTCCTCCTCCTTCATCTCCCTTGTGCCACTGCCTGTGGTCTCCTGGAAAGGCAGTTCTTGGAGCAGATCTGACAGTCACCCCGCAATGAAATGGGAAATGTGGTCAGGCCATGCAGCCATGCTGGCAGGGACAAAGAGGACAAGGTTGCAGCTGTCCACATTTAGCTTGGCTGACATTGGCATGGAACCACACACCAACTTTGCGCATCTGCTCGGTCGGGCACGTATAAAAACATATCTGTTGCCTAAAGTCTGTGTTATGAATCTTGGCTAATTGAATTTAAATTTATTCAGGACTCAAACCCTGTTTTGATTCAAATCTGTGTTGTAACATGACCCAGAAGTACACAAACCTGGTACGGAGGGTTAGGGAAGAACAACCCCCTCCTTCAGTCATGCAGTCCCTGGCCTTTTTTGCTGAGACCTCTTGTAGAATCTCAGGTTCATCTTCAGGGATGTGGGCACACCTCCATCATGGACTGAACAACTCAGTGAACCTCCTGCAAAGGAAGCTAAAAAACTAATTCCTCATCACGTGGGGCTCAACTGACATCACTCAATACTTGGAAACTCAAATATGCATTAGTTCTCTTATGACATCCCCATTTCAGGAATGATCTGGTGACTCCCATTTCTTAGACCTTCCTTTGCTCCAGGCTGTCCAGAGTTTGGCTTTCTATGCATTCAAAGCTAAGAGCATGACACTTGATCTTTTCACCAGTAACACCATGTGCCTGGGCTGACATTCACACTAATAGGGCAAAGGTTTTATCTTCTTCTGCTCTGCACTATGGTCCCATCATGTCATGGCTGAAGAAAACTGCTTGTTCCTCTTATGGACTGCAGACAGAAGTTCCATAAGGGGGATGAAAAAATTTGCATAAACCAAAGCCAGGATTAAAACAAAGTAATCCTGGACAATAGACCAGCGCCTTCTTATCCAAAATGCCTTTGGCTCCAAAGGAAATGTCTGTCTAATTAATGTCAGCAGAATTAGCATGTGCATGGTTTGTATGTGGTCTCTGCCAAGGTTACAGTTGGCAAGAGCAGACTTTGCCAAGAGCAGCCTGCTGGCAAAGCCCCATATTTTCCACTGCCTAGAAGCATATCTCTCCTCATTTCAGATACTTTCTTCCACTCCTGCCAAGTCAAAAGCCCCCACCCAGGGGGCACATTAACCCCTTCAGAGCCAGCCTCTGCATCCACAAGGAAAGAGAGCTGAGTCCCTTATGCAATATTTAACCAGCCAAGGATGGTTTTTGTCCCCATTTCAGCCTGGAGCATGGATGCAAGACACAACTAGCCCAGAACTTTAACAAGACATCACCAAGATGAATCATTACTACCAAGTTATGTGATTACTTAACATTTTGTATACATAACTGGATAAAATGAGCTCTCTCTTCTGTCTTCCTTCTCCTTTGTCCAATCTCCCCAATTATCTTCATCTACTGAAGCCAAGATCCTTTCAATACCTCCAGCTTGCCAGGGAGAGATGCCCCAGCTTGCTATTTAAATTATAACACACCCTCTAAAAAAGTCTCTGGCTCAGAATTCACCTAAGTGAGAAGATCCCTTACATGCATAACAAGGAATGCACAGTTGGATGAGTAACTGATTCCATTCCGATAGAAATAGAAAAATCTAGTTGGGTCCTACTCTCAGTTTGTTCCTTCTGTACTTGCACAGACTGAAGCAAGTCTGTTTTCAGGGCTCAGAGATGAATTGAAGGCTCTGGGCTAACTTCCCTGCTGAGGTCGGCTGGCTCAGGGACGCCACCTGGGATTCACAAGCAGCTGTTCTCTTGCTGTTAACAGAGAGTTGGGAGAGGGAATCCCAGGGCTGCAAAGGTGGAAATGACATTGGGGGCTGGAAACAGATGATCTTTAAAGTCTCTTTCAGTCAAAAAAAATTCCATGATTCTATGATGGGAGAGAGACTGTTGACAAGACCATGTAGTGACAGGAACATGGGGACTGGCTTCAAACTGAAAGAGGAAAGGTTTAGATCAGATATTAAGAGAAAATTTTTCGTTGTGATGGTGGTGAGACACTGGAACAGGTTGCTCAGAGAAGTTGTGAATGTCTCATTCCTCAAGTGTTCAAGGCCAGATTGGATGGGGCTCTGAGCAACCTGGGCCAGTGGAAGATGTCCCTGACCACAGCAGGGGGATTGGACCAAGATGACCTTTAAGTTCCCTTCCAACCCAAACCATTCTGTGATTCTGTGATTCTTCTTCTTGGGGCCTTACCTGAAGGGCTGTTTTGCAGTGGGGTGATGCTGAGACCCTCAAAACTTCACTGTAAAATGTAAGGTTGAGATTAGCCCCAAGACACAGCAGAATTTTTGGAAAGGAGGAGAAATTCCTGACATCTAGGGGAAAACCACCAGAAGCCAGATGCCTCCTGGGGCACCTGGAAACAGAAGGATCTCAGCACAGCAAGGAAGTTGAGATCTCTAGATTTTCATTCAGGAGAGGAATTGTAGTGGTGCAATTTTTCAAAACAAAGATAAGTGGAGGTAAGGTGCATCCCTCTGTGCCTCCATGCAGCACCGAGTGAAAAAAAGCAAGGATGGCCACCTGACATGGAGCAGCTGTTTCTCGTCCTGCCTTGACCTATCTGGGGCTGTAGGATCTCTGACAAATTTTTCACTAGATGCACATGCAACCATGGAGGAACCTGGAGCCCAGCAAACTTGTCAGTCTGCTAAGGAGACTAATAAACTTTACAGATATAATCTCAAAGAACACAGAGCTGAGAAAGAAGCCTCTGCCAGGACAGGAACCTTTTCTTCTTCTCCAGCAAAACCAACCAATTTCAGTTTGCTTCATGTGTGGGGAGGAAGGACTGTACAAGGTCATGCAGCAGAGGAGAAAGTGTCAGCTTAGCCATGTCTAAACCAGACAGGCCTTTTTGTCCCTCTGACATGCCTGTCTCCAGCTATCCTAGCAATATGTCTGTTTTTCCTCTGCAGATGGCATGTTTGAATACGGGACACAGATGGGCACAGGATGTAAATGGTGTCAGCTCTGTACACTGTGCAGCACAATGCACAGTGTACACCAACAGAGCTGTATGCTCACAGTACTGCTGCCCTCCCACCACCAGTGGCAAGTAGGATGCCTTCCTTTTTCCACAGGAGGGACAGCAAGCACTGGGAAACAAAGGTCCGTGGTCCCTATAATACCTATTAAGAAGTTTTGAAGAAAACATGAGGTTTGTTACGAGTTTTGCAAAAAGTATTGTGGCACCCCTCATGGCACCATCCCCAATGTAATCCTTCATGACAGCACCCTTCTAGAAGAAGCGCAGCCTAAGGTGTCTTTCCATATGTTCAGGCTGGTGCACCTGAAAGTGGGAAATTGGCTCGGGACTTCCCGAGGTAAGGGAGGAGGGCTTTTCCCCAAACACTGATTCTCAATGGATTTCCATCTCTGTTTCTTAATGTGCTTTTTGTGCACTCTTGATTCCCACCAGTCATCCACCCCAGGGCAATCACTTGAGTGTTGCCACTCTATGAAGTATGAATTGAATTAGGCAGGAGGCAATTATCTGTGTTGGAACTTTCCCAGGGTATCAGAGCTGAGATCCTCAGCAATATCTGATGAGATATTTACAGACCACAAGCAATACAGTCATTATTTAAAATTATGGTGTTTCCCACACTGCTCTTTAATATGTTTTTGGGACACTGGGCTTCAGATTAAGCCAGAGAAAGAAGTTATATAATACGTCTCTATCACAAAGCAATAGAGTTTTCCTTTGAGATCTCGTTGAGTACAGGTCTGCTGCTGTAACTTTTTTATTCTCGGGTGGCTGGAAAACAGTCCTTTGACATGAGCCATGTTTTGTGTGCACATTGAGCACTGATGTTGCTGAGTCCGTGGGAAGGATCCATCATCAGTGCAGGTACTGATGATGGATATTCCTGCCCTGCTCTGACCTGACTGTGATATCTTACCATATTCACAGAATCACAGAATGTTCTGAGTTGTAAGGGGCCCACAAAGATCATCAAGTTCAACTCCTGTTGTTAATGTCAGACTGATTATGAGCCAGCGATGTGCTCCCATTGCAAACTGGACAAACCACATATCAGGCTATGTTAGGACTTTTGTGGCAAGCAGAGCAAGAGAGTTGCGATCGCCACTGCTGGGTCCCCAGTTCAACAGGGCCATCGAGAAACTGGAGAAGGAGCAGAGGAAGGCTACTAAGACCAGGAGACAGAGCACATGTCCTTAAAGTCTGGGTAGCTGGAATTGGTTAGTCTGGTGAAGAGGAGTCTGAAGGGGAGATCTAATGGGAGCCAACCAATAGCTGAGCTACAGCGGTGGAGCTGTTCTCAGCAGGGGCAGGTGATACAAGAAGGGCTAACAAAATGAACTCTGGGATGTCCGCAGTGGATTTGAGAAAAAACATTGTAGCTGATGTTGCAAAAGCATAACTAGAGGTCCAACACTGGATGCACAAATAGTCAACGACCTATAGGTCAAGTCACATTCAAAAGAGCCAGTGGGATTCATAAATCACACCATTTACGGAATGCAGTACATCAGGGGGTTTTTGGTTTGCCAGTGATAATGCAGTACCTGCAGAGTAGTTACATATAGCACCAACAATACATGTGCAATCACAAGCTTAATATCCCAAGTCAAAACTCACACAGCTGAGGACACATGGCTTACCAAAACATGTCCCTGCCAGGGCGCATGAAGAGAACAAACCTGTCAACCTGTCCCTGAAATTTCATGTCCAATTCTCATCCCCTGGTTAGATGCAACATCAGGGTACTTTTTGTACCTTGTTAACCGCTGTTGTGCAAAGGGCTGTGGTTGGGACTGTGGCAAATCTTCCATACTTCGTGAGCACGTTGTACAGAATATTTCTTGATAGGAGGTGTACTTGGCATTTATGGGTATGGAAGAACAAGACCAGGCAGCCTATGCCTCGCTCCACGATCCCTTGCATCAATGCCATGGTGACACAAACCACTGATGCCTAAAAAGGCAAACCTGGAAACAGAGACTAGACAGGGGTAAGGGAATAAAGGTGGATACTCATTCGAAAGGCCCTCAGAGGCACACCCTGGGCAGGCCAAAGGCTACACTCAAGATGGACGACATGTCATGAGTTCTTCACACTGTCATAGGTTTGGTCCACTTGCATATCAGCATAAATTCACCTATTAAACTTTAGCCAATGATGTAACCGCCCCCCCCAACTCGCCCCCCTTCTCAAGATGCCGGTTTACACATTTTGGGCCTAGGAGAGTCTGGGTGTCCTTGAAGAGCAGGCCTGGAGAGGCTTTACTATGTCTGTCTTAGCACGAGAGAGCAGCAGCTAACAGGCTGCCAGGCAGTTCAGAGCTACACACTAGGAATACAGAATTTGACAAAATGTGAAAGATAAAACCTAAGGCATCACCACAAGACCTCCCTCTGCTTTCCGTGCTTCCACCTGCAGGCTCCATGGCATATTGAGCTTTCCATTTTCTACACTATTTTACACTTAAAACAGCTGTGATGGATGACCAGCTCTGGGTCTGGTCACCTGAGTTATCTCCATACTCAGAGTTTTCTGGGACACAGGTAAATCAAAGCCATGTAAAGTGGCCAGCCTTGTAAAATGCTGGGGATAGCCCAGCTAGTCAAGAGCAGCAGATTGAAGTGCAGATCTCTGAAGATGTCTTCAGTCTTCCCATCAGCTTTGCCAGCTTTCTGTGTGAGCACAGAGGGGTTCAGTGAATTATTTTAGCTGAAAAATAAACCAGAAAGCTACAATCTGTTTCAGGCAGATACATTCTAGAAGTTGGAGCTGTGGTGGCTGGTCAGTGGCAGACAGTACCTGAGCTGCCACCACTACCAACAAAATGTGTACAGGACCACTGATAATCTAAGATAACCTCTGCTTCATAGTAATTTATGTTCTGGGACTAACACAGCTTGCTGGCTTCCTAACTGAGGCAGACTCATGCCCATATTGCATACAAATGAAAGATTGCAGCCCGCAAAACCCAGGTCAGGGACCAGTCGCAGCCAAATCATTCTTGATTTACTGGTTGCCAGTCCCAGTTCAGAGCTTGTAATGAGCCCCATGTGCAAGTGCATGTAGGAGAACAAAAGTCCTGCCTCACCTTATGGTAACAATTCCATGTAAGTAATTTCACAGGCAACAGACTGCCTCCTAATCAATCCAGTTATGAAAGAGCTCAGTTGTGGGGAGAAGAGGCAAGATTTGAATCTGAATGGAACTTCACGCTGAGTTTCGGTACAAAAGGAAGATAAATATTGAAATGTGCATTTGCTTCCATGAAGAAAAATTTACGGCTGTGTAGCTTCTCTAAGAAAAGCATGACAGGACAGGTAGAGAAAGGGGTCCTGGGCTGGCTGTGTGCTGCGCAGAAAGAGAGGTGATGCAGGCCAGCCCTAGGATGACTAGTACAAAATCTGCTTTTCTATTATTTTTCTCTTCTTCCAGCACACTAAGCTCTTCTGGTTGCTTTGCTGTCACATACAAATTCTCTGTTTAGTTTTGTTTCTCTCAATTGACATTGCAGTTCTTGAGAATCAATTGCCAGTGAGTGTGATAATGCACTCTCCTGCTCAGTACTCCGGGAAACAGAGGAGTTATAACCTGTACGTCACTCACCTGCATGGACCCCACTGGGGGCAGGTAATGGAGAGGGCATTTCCAGGAAAAGAAGGCTTTTCCAGGAAAGGTCTTTGCCGTGCAGCAGAAAAATGGGGAAAGCCTCTGAGTTCCCCTATGAAGGCTGTGCTGTGAGCCTTACAATGACCTGCAGTGACTCTGGCTCCCTCTGGAATATCATCAAGGTACAAAATGTGTGTTTCTGGTCTCGCACTCTTCCTCAGTTTAAGCCAGTTTCTCTTCTTTTTCCCTCATTTTGAATTATAGCACTGCGTAACCCAGGAATAGTGGATAATTTTTGAGTGTTTTGGGTTCATGGCCAAAGAGTTGGTTACAAATATCTATACAGATAGGACAGACTGAGAACACACAATCACTGCAGCTCACTACAGTTTCCTAAGTTGTAATATATTGGTTGCTTCTGCTCACATGCACATAAGTCAAGAATGTACCAAGAGGGAAGGGAAAATCAGCAAATCCAAATTCTCATCACGTCCCACACCTGCTACCAGACAAAAAGCATAAGCCAACAGCAGCAAAGCTGCACTTTGCAGTGTTAATAACAGCTCTAGAAATATTTTTCCAAGCTGGATTCCCAAGGAACAAGTGTCTTAGCAGGGCATGAGGAACAAAAGTCAGTGGTGAGCAAATGGTGCCTCACAAGTTCAGCAAAGCCTTTGCACGATGGCACCTGTTCTGACTGCACTTTCAAGGAACTTGACAAGGATCAAGCCGAGGACTCAGCACGAAGCTGGAAGGATTCATCAGACACTGGGTTGATGGGGTGCTATATCACCAGCATGTGTGAGCACTTCCTTCAGTTGGTCAAGCCCTGTATGGGATTCCTCCAGTGGTAACCACAAAGGGTTTGGGTTCCAATCCAGGTAGTCCAGGTATCCTGTATTGCCTGCTGGTTCTCAAAAATGCGCTTTTATCTTTTATCCCCTGCTCCTCATCCTTGAGGGAATTTTTCTTGTCCCTCATCTTCTGACACCCCCTCTGTGTTCAAACCATCATTTTTCAGGCTGATCCTTAGGGTCTCACTTCCTTCTTCTGATCCTTGGCTCTTCATCCAGCTGTTGTTCTTGTCTGGCATCAACTATAACCACTATGAAATAGGCACGTGTCCTCAAGTGAGGCACAGGGGAGTCCATACCCACAATTAGGTCACTTTTCTCTATTATGGCAACAAAGAGGAGGAGGTGGGGAAGCCATACATAAGCAGTATGAAACTATTCTAGGAAAACAGTCTCTGGAGGAATCCCAAAGTCTCCTTGGTTGTAGAGCCAACATCTAACATCCAACATCTAACAATGTTTTTATTTAACTTGCTTTTCAGCCAAATACAGCTTTCTTAGGAAATGGGAAGCCTTTGCAAAATGCTTAACTACTCCCACATCTCTGGGATGTGGGATCTCAGTGCAGAGGGAACCAGGTGATGCTCTCCAGGGACAGTCACTTTAGGGAAAGTCTCCTGCTGGCCTTATAACCCCCTACAAAACCATGCTGGGAGGAGAAGCCCTGCCTCAAACACTGACAAGGCTGGAAGACACAACATGAGTCATCTCATAGCTCTCTCCAGTCCAGAGTCTGTATGTCACATTTATTTTCTATGAGACACTGGAACCGTAGCAGCTGATAGATAAAAGATGGTGAGAGCCAGAGCTAGACCTGCTCTTATAGGAAAAGCAAAGTATAAGAGAGATCAGGTAAGAAAAAACAGAAAAAACTGGAAGGTGAAGGTGAGGATAGTGCTGAGGAATACATTTAACACAGGCAGCTCAGTGTGCAAGCTGCAGGTTGAGCTCTGGAGAGCTGGAGCCAGAGGCTGAGCCCCAAGCAAGAGGATGTGAACTGCTGTGCCTTTGCATAGCAAAGGGCACAGGGACCTGCAGCCTGGGCAGGGAACTGGGCATTCAGAGGCACACCAGGAGCCAGTGATTCCAGGCTTTCCCAGCACTTAGACTGTGAGCATATAAAAGCATAGGAATTTCTCTGTTGGAGTTCCTCATCAGAGACAGCAGCTCAAGCTGTTATTCTGTTATTGCACCATGATTAAATTATTTTAAGGATCAAGATGTCTGAAACTCTGCTTCTGTGGGAAACCTGGGGTCAAGCCAATAAGGAAACCCAGTCTGACTGTGGGAATCTGCAGCATGTAGCTGAGAAGGGGCCTCAGCTCAGGGAATGCTAGTGTGATGGCCAGAGTGGCTCCTGGATGACCAAGCAAGGAAGTTTCCTCAACAGTAGTTGTCACCTTACATCAGAAAAATAGAACAGATGGTTTTTGTTGGAAGGGACTTACAGCAATCATCGGCTCGCTCATGGTGCACTCAACTCCTTCATCCAGATTGTTGACAAATACATTGAACAGGTCCTGGAACTGACCCCTGAGGAAAACCACTGGTGACTGATTTCCAGCCAGATGTGGCCCCATTCATTACCACCCTTTGATCCCTTCCTTTGGACAGTTCTTCACCTAGCACACCATGAACCTGCTTCTCCCACAGCTGGACACTTGTGAGGGACAGTATCACAAGCCTTCCTAAAATCCAGAAAAACTACATCCACTTGGTGGGTGACCTTATCATAGAAGGATATCGAACTGGTTAAACAGAACATTGTGAACCCCTGTGGACTGTATCTGATGATTACATTTTTCTCTAAAATCCTCACTGAACCACGGCCGCAGTAACTAACTATAGGTGTTGTTGTGTTCCCCCTTCCACACTGTGGATGTTTCTTCTTACGGACTTAAAAAGCCTTGCAGCCTAATTACCCTTTGGGCTGTGGGCTTGTGGGACACACCAGAGTGCACTGCAAAACCCCTAGAGCAGGAAATCACAGGTTTCATGCCTTGGGCAGAAAGACTGAACCCCCTGGATTTGCATCCAGGAATGAGAAAAGAAGTGTGGAATAGAAAAACCACTCCCCCCATAAAAGTATTCTTCTGCTATAAATGCAGCTGAGAAACAGAAGTGGTTTATGCTCCTGGCTTTTATATCCTGGCAACTGCAGTGCTGTAATACTTACCATGCATTAGAGTAAATAGGATCTAAATTAAAGGTTTACGTTACCCCAGCTGCACTCACACCACTGGGAGAACAAGCCCAGGAGAGCAGCCCATCAACTCTGCAGCTTCGAGCCCCTCAGATGAGCATCGCAGCAGGGCTTGGATAAAGAACCAGCCCTGGAAGAAAATCACCTTCCTTCCCCACTCTGGGGCTTTGAGTTCACTTTAACCTCCCCAAAGAGCTGGCCCCTTCCCGGCAGGATCTCTGCAGCGCCCTGATGACTTGATTGCGTTTGCCTCATATCTGGAGAGCATCCATGTGATTCACCCACAGATCCTCCAGGGCCTTGCAGCTTTGATCCTTGTCCTCATTGCTCATGTCTGTTTTCTCACAAGAAAGAAAATAACAAAGATGACTGACAACATGCAAGATGAGGAGTCTGCTCCATGGTCACCAATTGCCAAGGGTACAGGCCCAGGCATTTAACAGGACTGGCTGGTGGGCAGCGGGTGCCATGCTGTGCTGGGATCTTACACCACCCAACTTCCATGAGCCAACTCTGCTCCCTGGAACAGCACACATTTTCCCTGAAAACCAGAGAAACCAACGTAATTGCCTTCCTAGAAACGAGTAAGAGCACAGAATGACAGACATTTTATCAGCTGACTTACAGCAATGAGTCAAGGTTTGGTGTTTGGGCCTGGTTTGCCCGATGGCACCCTGAAACGGCCAGAAGGCTTTAGTCTCTTTTTTCCTTTTCCTTTTTTTTTTTTCCTAAATAGATATATTTCCACACATGGGAAAATAGCAAGAACTGAACTTCAGCAGCCAGTAGCTGAATACGGAGGGGACTGTGTCTGATCAAAACGGAGTTTTATGCAGAACAACCTGCTCAACCAAAACAGGCCTTCCTCTCTGAAAAGCACAGTCACCTTTGTGTCGCACTTGGACACGAAAGAACCACGCGCAGGTCAGCTGCCAAAACAGGATGTCAAAAGGGCCCAGAAAGGACCGGCACTCTTTATTTATACATTCTTAGAAAACACCATGGATTGGAGGGTGAAATTACCACCCCTCAACCACATAGGTCAAAGGAGAAATCCATCAAACTTCTCCACCTTAGGAGAAAGAATGAAAACATCTTGGACAGTTAGCATAACATGGCCTATGTTTACAGAAAGTGCATGAGAACTCTATCTACAGAATTAAAAACATTGAAGAACTGTGAAAATCAGGGCAACACCTTTGTGCTGATTCCATTTTAAACAAGAGAAGTTTTCAAAACAAAGATTGTTTTCCAAGTTAAAAAGAAATTGAAAATAATTTACATATCTATCTATCTCAACTCTAGGATCCTGTTACCACAGGTGACTGCTTCCCTTCCTCCAGTCCTTGGAGACTGTCATAGTTTAACTGTCATGCTTACTAATGTCCCCTCAACAGGGTCAATAATACTATTTCATTTCTCTATCCAGCCAGAGATGTTTATAGGATCTGTAGGAATTCTTCACTTCTGCTCTATTGGCCCTTCTCCCATTTTTGCCCACAATGGGCCAAGTGGTATCAGGGGAGGAGAGAGATGCAGGCAATGCGTGCACTCACCCTCTTGCACACCCCTACTGCAGGATCACATAGCCCTGGTCTCCTGGGGAAACCAGACAGAAGTGGATAATCATCTCATTGTATGTCTCCAAGAGTAAAATTATCCCCTGCAGGAGAGAAGACCTCTTGTGTGGGTAGTTTTCCCTGCCTGCAGAGCACACGTGTGCTAAAAAACGAAGCGTACCACGTGAGCTCTGGAACCAAGGCAGAGATGAAGCTTGATTTGAAGATGAGAGTTTGTTTGCACACAGATCACTCCAGAAGATATTTACTGGGTTTCCTTTGAAGAAGCTAAACAAAACCTCATAGGAAAAAATAGTGAGAATTTTCTGCTTACGTATCTGGTGTACAGCTGATGAGACAGGGTACAGCCAAGAGCTAATCTGCAACACAAACTTTCCCCCAGAGACACCACTCTATCCCCTTTATGGGATATCTGTGATGCCAGAAGGGAGAAAAATAGGAGACCAAAGCTACCAGCAAGGACATACACCATGAAAGAAGACCCACACACACTTTTCAGTCATTTCCTTGTTCATGCTTCCTCCTGTCTTTGAAGTAGAGTTTCTAAGGGCTGTGCTTCATGATGCTCCCAAGTATGCACAAAGGAAAGAGAGTAAGGAAGTAAAAAGAGATGAAACGTGTTAAAGGAGAAGCCTCTGCCTGAGCATTGTCACACCTTTCAAGGAGTTGCACACACGTCACCTGACACTTTTAACTGCTGGGATTAGAGTCCCACTCCAGTGAGACATATATATGCAAAAAGGGTTAAAGATAAAAGGAAATATGCCCAGTGGTGCCAACTGACACCACCTGAAATGCAGATACATGATAAACAGCCTAGGGACAAAGTCTTAATTAAAGTATTTTTCTGAAAATCAAAACTGAACCCAAAAGGGAGGGGCCACATGCTGTCTTATTGTATTCCTATTTTGCTGTCCAAGTTCTAGGAAAAGGAAATTGGATACACCATTCTCACATCAAATGAGTAGTGCATAGCCAAGCCAGTTGATTGATGACAGAATCTTGAAAACCAACAAAGAATGAAATGGGATCTTACTCTACTCCTGATGCTGTTGATTCTGGTGACAACTACAGCATGGCTAAGTAGAATACTAAAAAGAATGATCCAAAGTGGTGGAAAAGTGATAAATTTTAGAAGAAAAAAATCTGTAAAGAATATACAGGATCCAAATTCCAAATTCTTGAGGAATTTAAAGAAGGGACTCTCTTTTCTTGTTGTGAATCAGATAAGGCATGTGATCCTACTGTGACAGAGGTAGTAAAAAAAATTAGACCTTATTGTTCCAGTCATACTAGTTAATTTCAGGTGTCATGTGGAAGTTAACGGCGAATCTGGCAGAATGCAAACTAATTTACCTTGTAAAAAAATTGACTGGATACCATCTACAGTCCCTCTGCCCACCGCAATGAATCCAGCTTCAACTCTGCTAATAAGAGAGGAGTTGATCCCTCAAATATCTGAAATGTGCTTTTAAACATATAGGGACAATAGGTATTACCTAATCCCTCATGGTCACTGAAACACATAGAACTGATGAGACAAGCTGGTGTTTCTGCAGTCAAACTGACCTGCTCACCGTTCCCACATGCATCCTATGTGGGATGGTGAGCATAGCTATAGGAGCAAACCTTTGCCTCCTTGAGATGAACAAAAAGAGATGCAGCTGGTACTGCAGAGACAGGAGACTTTAAAATTGTGTATGTGCTGATGTCCTTGTGCACAAATTGAGCATAACCACAACAGACTCAAGGAATTTGGAACACCCAGTGTGGTCCTCTCTGTTAGCATTAGGGACTAACCAATGTCTTGTGTCTAATACACAACCTCAGTGGGAAAAATCAGGGAAAGAGACCAGCAGCTGACTGTAGATCAACTGCTTTTGCCATTGCAGTTCTCTATCAATAGTCCAAGGCAACGTGTTACTTGGCTTTAGCTGCATCCAAGCTCAACTCGTTACTGATAGTCACCTTGCACACAAAATCATGGAGAATAATCACACAGTTTGAAAGCTTTCATGATCTGTGTTCAGCGTGTGAGCAGGAACACTTAATAAAAACCAAGGGAGGACTGTTGAGACATATTATTTGTTTAGCTTAAATAAGTAAGTTTCAAATAGAATGAGTCACAGAGTTATAGTGTTGTGCGATTTAGAATGCTGTTTGCTCAGCATGAGTAGCTGGATTTGCTGAACCCTTGGTTTGCAAGCTGTGGACTTTCACCTAGATAAGCCTGCGGCCTAGAGTACATTTTCTTAGTAACTTTCCTAGCAGCTGGTACAGTGCTGTCCTTTGCCTTTAGTATAAGAAGAACATTGATGACACACTGATGTTTTGGTTGTTGCTAAGTAATGTTTATCCTAAATCCAGAACATTTTTAGTTTCCAATGTTCTGCCAGCAGGCAGGTACATTAGAAGCACAAACCAGGGCGTCACCTGAAGGAGCTCTGGTCCCAGGCTCATGTGGTGCCCCAGGCAAGACCATGGCATGGTACATGTGGAGCAAAGGCTGGAACAGGCAGGCACCAGGGGATGGGAACTCACCTGACTCTATCCCTCCCTCTACCTCCATCATGGAAAAGTCCCTGGTCACCTCTGCCCAGTGAAATCCATATGGAGGTAGACTTCAATAGGAGGGGAAGATGATGGAGGAGGGAAGGATTTAAACAGATTTTCCCAAGGTTTGGCTGAAATGTCTGAGTGATTGCACTGGCTGGAAGGTGAGGAAACACTGAGGACCCTCTCAGAGAGAAAGGTTCAAGCACAGTAGGAAGGGAAGCCTGGTCAAGGTCAGAGACCTTGGAGAGAGAGAAAGGGGAGCAGGTGGAGGAACTGAGCTGGGAGGGTACATGGGACAGCACACAGGCTGTGTCTCTGAACTACTGCCATGGCTCTTTCTTCCACTGACCATGTCCTGGCTTAAATTTCTTAAGGGAAGAGCTCCCTTCCCACATGTTTAGGGCATAGGTGACCATTAAGCTGTGTTACCTTGGCTCAGGAAAAGGCTCTCATTACTCCTGCTCCCTTTGTATGTTATTTTCCTCTCAGAGGCTGACAGAGCTGCAAATGTTTCCTCCTCAAAAATGAAAGGAAGAAGCCATGAAGAGGCCAAGCCTTGAAGGGAAACAATAAACAAACCCATGACAGCATCACCTCTTTGATAAAATGCTGGGAAGATTTTATGAAAGCTCTTCAGAGAAATGTGGCTGGCTGCTAGCCTGGAGCAAGAGCTCCCAGATTCCTTGTGCCCCCAAATTCACAGCTTGCTTCATAAAGGCTGGTCCTTCCCCCCTGCCTCCATCACCCACAAGTATAAATGGTGCTGGGCGGGGGGTGGTGCTCTGCTAGGACCGAGCAAGGAGGAGAGCAGAGGGAAAAGCACTGAAGGGGAGGAAGAGTGAGTTAATGAAAGAGAGGAACAGGACAAAACCTGGAAGACAAATTAATCTAAGAGACACCAAAAATGCAGAAGAGGCACGTAAAAGGGCTGAGTGGAGAAGAGGTCATGGGAAGGGAAAATACCAAGCCAGTTAACCAAAATGATTGAATATCAAATGCTATGCACAGGCTGTCTCCTTCAGTGCACGACATTATCTTCAGCGTGCACCTTCTCCCTGCCTGCCCAGGGGCAGGGTGGTGCTGCTCTCTCTCTCTCTCTCTCTCTCTCTCTCTCTTTACTTTAAAGACACCCAAAGGCTCATGCCCAGGCCAGCAAAGGGTCTCAGGCGTGGGAAAGCTCTGCGTCGCCACTCTTCACTTCCAGACACCTGGCATGCACACTGCAGGAGACACACAAGTGCCCTATGGCACAAACAGGGAGATCCACCCTTCCCAAAACCAGTTCCCATCTCCTGAGACCAAGGGCAGTTCTGGAGATTTTCCATCCTGCTATTATTCCCTTGGTTATACATACAAAACATGATTTTTTTTTTCCCTGGCTCTACAGTTCAGGATAGACCCAAGAGCCCTGGTTTTAAGTTAATGGTTTCGTTCTGGCCACTCTCATTGAGTGTGGAATTCAAGGTTTAAAAGTCACTGAACTGAAATCAAGCAGAACTATTGCTGCCATCACCCCTTCAGAGTCATGGTCTTTCTTGCTTTGAAGCTTTTTGTCACAGGGATTTGCCTGCTTGCAATCCCAGTCCCAAAAGCAGGGAGGGTGGAAGAGCACATTACCCATGCCTGCACTGCAGGCAGTCCTTCACAGCCCTTCACAGCCCCACTTAGCTTATGAAAATCAGAAAGACTGGTACGACAGCCAGCTTCTTCTGGCCAGGGATCCTGGTTGTGGAGTCTTCCTCACTGCAGGTATTCCAGAACCATCTGGACACAATCCTATGCAATGCGCTGTAGGATAACCCTGCTGGAGCAGAGACATTGGACCAGATAACGCAGCTAGTGGTCCCTTCCAACTTTACTCATCTTGGACTCAGTGATCTTCCAAATGTGCTGGAGCAGCAGCATTGCTGCTCCTAGAGTTCGGGGAATAGCTGAGCTGGGAGTTTTGGGATTGTGGCTCTCCTATGGACCTGTACGTCTGTCCCACTGGCTCAGAGGAACTTTGTCAGCATGGCTTCTCCTCTCCCATCATTGTCTTTCCTCCTGGAAGGCCAATAGAGCTTTAAATATTTCCTGAGTGAGCACAAAGTAAATGAAAGGACTCAGGCAACTATTTGCCTGGAGATTACCTAAAGCGATGCAGCAAGAAAAGGAAAGCAAAGTTAAAGGGCAACAGAAACTCTGCCCTTCTGTGTTGGGTGGAGTTCAGAGCTTCCAAGAGAGCCCAGAAGGTTTAAGTGAAAATGTAATTGTTTCAGGGTCTGAGCTGGCACCAGTCGAATCACAAAATACAGCTGTTACAAGTTGTCCCCGTGACTCATACCTGAGAGGTGAGTGTTGTCCAGATATTAGCCTTCAGCATTAGTGCTCTGGGTTTGAGGCTCCTGGCCAGGGACAGGGTAGAGTCTTAATAAGAGCCTGTCATGTGAAATTACATGTTTGTGTGACTGACACCTGAGTGTGCTCAGTTCAGATAGGACAAGGAAACTAGCGTATCTCTTTGACTCAAACTATATTTCTTTTAGCTCCAGTATCTCAGGCTGAGCCTTAGCTGCCGTGTCTGGCAGGGAACATCCACCTGGGACCATTTTCCACTGAAAGCAGCCGCACATCTGGGGGATTCCCTGACAGGTTCTTCAGGAAGGTGTTACTGTACTCCCAAGCACAACTTGAAACAGTTGAAGATCTCCTGGGACGAGGTAAACCTGCCCGGCAGGAAAGTTGTCTTCTGGAGAGAAAATGAGAAAAAAATAAATATTAATTATGAGACAGCATCAGTGTTTCTCGTTGGGATAGCGAATGAGATTGCCCCTCCCTGTATAAACCAGCGAACTCCTTTCGGTTACTATGTAAATGCAGTGTTACTCCAGCTCCTCCAGAGAGCTGGTTTCAGTGAAGTCTGTCACAAACCAAACCGAGAGTGTTTGGAAGTTCAAAAGACACCTCATCCGTGTGGTTTTTGCTGCTCCCTGTTGAAGCATTCCTAAAGAGGGTAGGGAGGTGTAAGTGGCTGTTGTTGGAGACTGGGTGCAGGAGCAGGCAGACCTTTCATCTGTTCCCTGTGCCACTCCTCTGCCTCTGTGGAAAGGGGTGCACTACCACAAAGGCAGTGGAACTATGGGGGATTTGTTGAGTTTCTGCCTCTGCCCAGGCCAAAGTTTCCAGGGGGGAATTCCACTCCAGTTCAGTGATCCCCGGGACTTGACCCAGTTGCACACACATGGGACTCTCAAAGCTATCTGCATGGGGTTTGCACATATGACATGGGGCCTGCAGGAGACCTCAACCCCTCTGGAGTGGCAGCTAGAGCCAGGCAGGGTGACCCAGGGCATCTCAAATGTTTCCTGACCCCTGCACCTAGGCATCTGAGTTGAGCCCATAGTTAGCACAGTCAATAAAGAAATTCAGGTCTCCTTTCCAGGCGGACTCAGGGGAAGTTCCTGTTGTTGCTTGCCAGTTGGACCAGAGTCGTGGGCTGCCAGACTTCTCTCAGCTGCTCTTTGTCCCTCTTGCACTGTGCTTGTCTCATGCTGCAGAGCTCAGATAAGTTCTGCACCTGCCCCCTCTCATGGGTTTTCCAACAGTCTTACACAGTCATCCTCACACCCTCAGGCCCCCGGAGACAACACAGAAATCTTCTCAGCGTTCCACTATTCTTGTCTGGAGTCTGGAGATATCGTCATCTCTCCCTTCTGTCTGGAAGGATGGATATCATCCCAGCACCAGGAACATTTGTCCCTGTGGCGCGTTTCTCAAGCTCAGCTGTTCATCAGGGTAGGCACAGGGCTGGCCTGCAGTGTCTGATGTCTGTTCAGCACTTGGAGTGCATGGACTATGAAGGCAGTAGACACAGAGAGAGAGCTCTAGCAATGTGTCACTCTGTGGCTCTGTTGCTCAGAGAGAGAGGAGACTCTCTTATCTCGTGTTTCCACCAGGGGCAGAGTGATTAATTTAAAGAGCTAGTGGCATGACAGACACTGAGAAGTGGGTAAATGCAGAATGTCCCAAATTAGATGAGAGTAGGTCCTGTCCACAGATATACAGCTACTCTATACACAGTACTTTTCAAGACGCAAAAGGGTTTTTAGGATGACAAGACATGACCAGAGCCCCAGCTATCTCCCTATCCCACCCTATTCTTGGACATTACATCCACACTACATATGATGAATGTTACAGGACTCAGGGACGTGTTTTCCTTCCTGAGGGTGGTTAGGTGGGAGCATTCTGGCAGTCCTAATGTCTAATGAGTTATACTTGGGTCTCACATCTTATACCCAGATTGCAGATTTTTGGTGCTCACCAGAGTAACACATGAGGAGGACCAAGCCATACCCCAGCACCCAAGTAACTGTTGTGGGAATGCATGGCACTAGCTTCTGAGCAAGCAGGGGCAGCAGGTAAGATATTCTTAGCTGTCCTGGAGGCAGGAGGAAGGTCTCACCCCAAACTCCAGTCTCTTGGGCCAGGGTGGTTACCTGCATTCAAAGGGAGCCTGTTCCCTCTGATGCCACCATCTGCAAAGCCAGGTGTCACACAGCCATGCAGGTCCTGAGAGCCAGCTGGTCTGGGCCAGACTCATGGCCTGAGATGTAGATGAGCTACGTCAGTGCTTTAATTGAAAGATTTTATGCAAGCAAGAAAAAGAAGTCAAAGATACTTTCATCTGAGACAAAGTGTAGAGGAGTGATGGACATTTTAGAGAAAGTTTCCCAGATCCCAAAAGGTTTCATTCAGCTGGTTCCAGGCCAGCAGCAGAAATTAGTAGAATGCAAGCAGATATGCAAGCTGGGGAGGAGGGAGAGCAGGAGATCTGGCAGATGGAAACTGGGCAAATTCCATGAAAAGGACTAAGGCAACTGGTGATCCCACAACCAACAAAACCACCATCTAAGGCAGCATATTTTTTGTTATATTTTCTGAGGTGTGTCCCAGTCAGAAATCTTTAGCCTGAGAGCTTGTTCTCCTTGTTGTCTTCTTCCTATTTATTTATTTTCTCTTCTTCACCCAGGTGTAGGTGATGGGGAGAAGGGAAGACAGCAAGCAGATGATCTGTCAATGTTCATCCGCTCTGGGCCCATGTGGAAACCTGCCGTGGTACAGCCCCACCAGACCTGCCTGGAGGCGTTCAGCAAATGCAACCAGCTCCTGCATCCCCAGCACCCGCCACTGCCCAATGGAGAGCTGAAACTCAGTTTGGGATGGAAGGGCTGCACAAAGGGAGACTGTGCTATTCTCCCATCCACACTGCAGCGCCAAGCAGCCTTTGATTCATGCTCCCACAGGGTGAAACAGAGCAGGGTTTGGAAGACATCAGCACTGCTTCTGCCATTTTACAGATGGAATAGAGCAAACAGACCCGGAAGAGCTTCCCAAGTTATACCAACAATGTCAAAGCACCTGCAGCAAAAAGCTTAGACCACACAAGGACCTAGAGGAATTGAATACATTGCCACTTCCGTCTTGCATTTTAGATTTCATAGATTTTAAGGTCAGGAGGGACAAATCCTGTCCATTTGGCCACCTGCAATGGTGAGGTCTGGGAACTTCCTCCAGCAGGACTTGCGGTTTGCAATTTAACTGAAAGACCTTTTGCAAGACAGCCAGTCTTAATTTGAAAACCTCACACAATAGAGAATCCACAATACCTTTTAACACTTTGTTCCAACAACAAATTACTCTCCCTGTCAAGCATGAATAGTTTAAATTGCAGATTTATTTCTTCCTACAAAGCATATTTCAATAGCTTGACAGCTGGAGTCCATCTGACCTAAAACCCAGGTGACTATATTTGGCCAGATGAGTCTTACCTCTCCAGTGAGGCACTACAGGGTGATTCAGTGCCTTTGAAATTTAGGTATGGATGAGGGAAAAAGAAAAGAAGAAAAAAGTTTGGATTTGGATGGGTCTGCCAGGTGAATAACACCCAGAAGGTCTCTCAAGGCAGCTAAACTGAAAATGAGCAGAACCACAACTCACAGCAATTTAAGGGTGTCTGCTGCCAGGGAAAACACCTTTCCCTCCCCAAACTTTAATAGCACTTCTAGAGCTCTTGATATCTGGTGTATCAAACTGTGCTTTGCACTGCCCTCCTTACATGGCTAGCAAAGAGCAAGGACACAATCACATCTCCTATGGACCAGATCCTTCTGGAGGTTATGCTCTCCCTAGCTCCCCATCCACTGATGGCAGGCAATGCCTGCCCCTTTTCTCATGTTGATGGATCTACTCAGCAGTGCTTGGTGCTTCTCCAACAGCAAAGCCAAAGCTTACCACAGTGGTTAAGACAGAAAATTTAACCTGAAACTGATACAACATTTTACTGCCATTTTAATAAGGGTAATAACACACACCACTGAGGCAGGAGTAAGGCAGGGATATAGGAAAAGTTGATTACTACATGCCAGGCAAAAGCAAGAAGAATGTAGTAAGTAATGTAACAACAACAAAAACCACAAACAAACAAAGGGATAAAAACCAAACAAACCAGAACACACACTACACCTTGAATCAAAAGTCTTAAGATCTGCAGCAAGAATTTTCATGTATTGATCAAGCCAGTTGAAGATACAAAGCGGTGGAAGAGTAGAAAAAAAGACTAGCAGTCCTGAAGGGAAATGAGAATTGAATTCTGCAGCTATGTTAGTTGATCACAGCAATATTCAAGGCTGCTACATAGAGTTTGAGGGATAAAATTTCAAGTTAGAAATTGAAAAAACAATGTTCTGTCTGCACATAGAGCAAATCAAACAAACCTGGGAAATTTCTTCCCAAAAGCCATTTGATTCCTAGCTGGTGAATTGCAGGAAATCACATTCATCCAGACCTCACTGAATTGTTCACTGTGGCACCATGTGGGAAGTGAGGAGTTATTTTAAGGCAGCAAAATGAATACAGGAAAAATACAGCAGTACACACACCAGCCAGACAACAACAAGGATTTTATTTATAGGGAAGCTGCTGGTCTAATTTTGTGAGCACTGTGTTCAGGTCTGTAGTACTTTTCCTTGCCTGGCGTAGCTAAAAAAAAAAAAAAAGGTGACTTGGGTAATATGCTAGATGGGGCTGGACAGCAGATGAAGGCAGAGTAGGATTGCACATTCAGAACTATGTTAAGTGAAAGAATAGTAAGGAAATTTAAATTGTACAAAGGGTGAAGGACAAATACTTACCCAGTAGTTCTTTTGCCTTAAGAATAAGATGTCTGACAGCAAGACACTCTCACCCCCAGCCCATACCTTGGTCACTATACCGAGCACAGCTACTCCATCTCCTCTCAAATGCCCCAAAATCTACACCCCAAAAGGGAAAGGAATAAAACACCTGTGGAGCCTGTAGATGTACTGCCTGAAAGGGTTAATTCCCCTTCGCTCAAGCTGAAGAGGAAAAGGGCTTGAGGAAGACATTGCTATGGATGACTTCCTTTTCATGGTGAAGTTTGCTGACAGCTGCTTAAAAACACAACCAACACTAGCATTTTACAGTGTGGATATTGACATTTTATTTTTTTTAAAAAGGAAAAGAAAAAAGAATACATCCTTTTAGTGGCTGGAAATGTGTACAAAGTTACATTTTTCAATGAATTCACACATTAAAGAAACAGGCTTTGAACAAGTTTCTCTAATTCATGGGAGTTACTCATCCTTTCACAACCAATAATAATTTTTTTTCAAATACTTTGTAATAATATGGCATTGGGAGAGCCAGAGATCCCCTGAGATGCCAGTACTGCTAGTACAGGAGGTGCCGGACCTCAGTCCCTCAGCCATGAGTACCAGGGATATCCCAGTCATTCTGCAAGCTAGAAAAGGAGGTGCTCCAAAAAACACAATGCCGTAATCCAAGACCATGCGAGGAAAATCCAATAATATCTCAAAGCTGACAGAGAATCGGCAGTTCCCACACATCTCTAAATTAACTCATCCCAACCTTGGTGTTTAGTAATAGCTTTAAGGAGTATATTTATATGTAAATCTACTAAAAAAACCACCAAACCCCAACAACACCATTGTAAAATTTACATGAACACACACAACTTAAGCAACACTGCGTTTCCAGTGGATCTTGGCTATAAGCTGCTTGCAGTTTATATACAAAGCTGATTAATTAGAAAGGCTGCTTCAGGGAGCCAAGCTTTCTGTCTAGGTTAGCCCCTGGTTAGAATAAGGATTTCCTATGTGTGATCTTCTAGGAATCAGCAATAATAAAATTTTTGATTATAACACCAGGGTGCACCTGTTTGTAAACATTTTGTCTTAATAGTGAATGAAAATCCAATGCATTCTTACTATGCACTGACATTATGGAATTCTAGGAATTCATAGGAGATATAAAAGTTTGGCCAATAAAAATCCTTTAGACAAGTTAATTCCTGGTGTCCAGTACTGACTTTAGAGCAACATCAAGCACAATTTGATCCACAGTAGGCAAATTTCCTCCAGGACGTAGGAGTTTCCAATCCATGCCAGCAAAACAATTTTAGTTTTGCATAATCCCCATTCTACAGATTGGAAGACAGGTTTGAAGGGAAGCAGTTTGCCAAGGTCATAGGTAATGTCAGCAACATAGCTCAAAAGAGCTTCAGATTCCTGAACACCTGATTTATGTTGGACAACAATGCCCACTTCTTCCTGACTACTACAGTCCTCAATCCCCTTCTATCAGGAAAAGGTTACATGATACTGCATTTGGAGGAAGGCTCACAGGGAAATGTCAAAAGCAAATGTGTCAGGGATACAAAAAAAAGAAAAAAAATTACTAGAATATCTCAAGACAGGTAAAAAACTCTTCCTGTTGTTCTTGAAGCTCTTCTTAACTTCTCCTTTTTGCCAGCTGCAGTCCTGAGTAATGAATACCTGTCAGATCTGGGTGGCAGATTCCTCAGACCCTCTCCTTGTGCTTCACATTAGCCAGCTTGACTGTTTCCTGCTCAGAGGCAGGTGGAGAAGGCTCATCGTGACATCCAATCATCAGCTGATAGACAATCACTCCCGCAACTGCCCCAAGGAAAGGAGCAACAACTGGAACCCACCACCAGTGGGACGGCTTACCAATCCTGGAAAACGAAAAGAAAGTGCACGAGGTAAGAACTGCAGCCTAAGCACTGGAATATTTGCACTTGGATCTGGAGCAATGCAAGATCTGACCCTCTCCAGCCATCACCCCTCACTCGGACAAGACAACAGCACGTGCATGTCTGCAGAGCTTCCAAGGCAGTACATTGCCACACAGACACACACACACACACACTGTAAGTCCCAGTGACAAGCAACTCAGAACAGCTGCTTTCAGGACTTCCAAGACTGTTTCTCCACCAAGAAAGGCAAGAAGCATCTGCAGTGCCTGCACTAGGCACTTTCAGTTCCCTCCCACTGCTTGCAGGAAAGCAACCCTTGGTAACATGGCTCTCTTAATTGTCTCAAAAAAGAACAAACACCTTCCATTTTCTACCATTAAAAAAATCATGAAATGCTCATGTTCAAGGCGCAGCTGAAATTCTCATTGATGCTCCCAGATCTCCTTTTGGATAGCAAAGTTATGTCATTTGCTCTCTCCACTGGAAGCTGCCCAGCTTCAACGTTTTCTTAAGAAGCCGAAGAGCAGACAGTGTCTTTTAGCAACATTTAGACAATCCAGAAATACCTCATGGCTGCCAAGACTCTTTATAATGCTAGAGCTACCATCTATTTGGACTCATAATTTCTTTTTCCCCTTGATGCAGCAGGTTTTCACCATCAAGCACTTACCGGAACACTTCAGTGCCCCAGCCAGCAATGGCTGTGAAGAGACGAGGCCCGAAGTCCCTGGCAGGGTTGACAGCATAGCCAGAGTTGAAGCCCATGGAGGTTCCAATAACAAGGACAACGAAGCCAACTGTGAAAGCCTCCAGTCCAGTGGGGACGGGATTGTTGTAGGGATCAACAATAGCCAAGACACAAACAATCAGGGAGGCAGTACCAATGAACTGGAGAGGGATGGGGAAGAAAAACAACAGTTTAATCCAGATTAGTCTTCTAATCAAGTTATTTAATTCCTCTGGGATTTAATTATCTTAACAGGAAGAGGTGCACCAAGTCATTCCATGACACTATCAGACCACAGCAGCCATGGGAATGAGACCGTGAGCCTCTCTTGAGATTATGGCAGCCCATAATCTCAATCAAGCTTGCACCTTTTTCCCTACCCCCCAGAAGAGCTATGAACAGCTGTTCAGGCAACCAGAAAAGCTGGAAACATCTTCTTCCCATATGCCATGGCTGGGTAGAAGCTGTCCCTTTTGTGGTTGATGGCAACTTTAAGAGACAGTCACATTCAACAGCAGCCACTACCCCACACCCAGCTGACCTCTGGACTGTGCCACAACCACAGTACTAGAGTGAGAGTGAGGAAGAGCCATCATTCCTCACACTATGGCTCTTCGGGACTAGGAGTAAATGGCATTCTTTTCTCTGGTGTCCTGACCAGTGTTGTACCACTTGTTAATGCCTTAGCACAAGCCTTTTGGCTGTAAGGCCCTTTCTGGCCCTGCTCTTCCTATGGGCTAGTGAGATACCTGTGTCAACTCCAAAACACCTTTCTGGATATCTCATCTTTAAATTGCAATTCATTTTCTAACTAGGGGTGAGGCCCAGAACCACCCAAAAGATTCCTCTTAAAATGGACTTTCATCCTCCCTCTTAAGCACCCTCTTACCTGGTCAAAGAAGCCGTTCACAACATTCAGATGCTCAGATGGGTAGGTGGCAAAGATACCAGCAGTGCCATTCACTCCTAGTACACTGAGCCGGTTATTGTCAAAAGCCCAGATGGCATCTAGAGGCAGGCAAGGAGAAAAAAAAAAAAAATTTGCTGTGGAGCAAACACTCATTTGGAAAACTTAGGGCATCATCCACCACAGTGTTTTACCAGTCAGGCTCAGAGGCAGATGTCATTAGTCCCTAACAATTATTATCTGCCAGGCACCAGGAAAGAAAGCCAAAAAGCAAACACTAAGGTGACTTCAACTCTCTCCCAAAGGTAACCAAATGCCTCTGGTATCAATCTTCCTGTGAAGACATGACATAGTGATACGCATCAGCAAACAGGATTTGGGCTGCTCTTTCACTTTTCTTAGCTTCAACTCCCAAGGTTGTCTTTAAAGCAGCCAGTACCTTGCCTACCACTGTGTAGAAGCTGGATAACTAACTTAGCAGGGTCTATATGCCCTTCATGGTGAGTGGAGACAAAACTAGACACCTCAGAATGTAGTTTTC
The DNA here is from genome assembly GCA_013400235.1 of Oriolus oriolus. Taxonomy (NCBI): domain Eukaryota; kingdom Metazoa; phylum Chordata; class Aves; order Passeriformes; family Corvidae; genus Oriolus; species Oriolus oriolus. Next base: position 59,314 of record VXBT01012280.1, on the reverse strand, counting down.
CATGGGTTAGGTAGCTAAAATGGGGTTAAATCCCTTCTGAAGAGGAGGCTTCAGTCCACCAACCAGAAAGGTAATTGCTGTTGAACTGTAGCTGTGATGTTTACTGAGAGGAAGGTAGGTCTCCTTGCTTCTTCCTAAAGTGAAAAGCACCCCTGTTAGTGCTGGGGTGGCAGCTTCCTCCCTGCAGCTGGAAATAACAGTGACCCAGATGTTCCACTCAGCTACAGGGAACATCACTCCTATTGCCAGAAACAGACATCAGGAGGCAAAGTCTGAGTCCAAATATCACACCTGATATTAGAGGAAGAGCAAGGGCCAGCACAAAGATTCAGTTCTTGCCTACTGAACATCTCCCTATGATGATGAAAAGCATACAGGAGGAATAGAGGCATGAGGAACTAGATTTCTAGGGTGCTTTCCAAGGTATGGAATCACTCTGATAAAAGCAGTAAAATCTGCTAAAAGTCACGTTATCTGGAAGCTACCACGAGACAAAGCATAAGACATCACAGTGAAGACTTCATTTTTTTTTGAGCCAAGAATGAGATGATTCTGGAACAGTGAACAGATATGAAATCTCCATCACTGCTGGTGTTTCATTGACTTTTCTGGAAGACCAATAGACACAAGAGGAGCCATCCAGAGGTCAAGGGCAAAGACTTGCACTTTGACAATGTTGGTTGGCCTTTAGATTGTTTTGAGGAGGCTTGAACCCATCATCCTGAGAATGGGAAAGCCATCCCAGAAACACAGTAAGGAGGTTTCTTGGATCTCTGCTCTGCAAGAAGGTGCTCCTCTCTGATCTGGAAGCCTCCCTCCCTGCAGTGAGTCACAAACACAGCAGTCTCACTTCAAAAAACACAAAAAGCTTCCACACTTACCGTAGTACAGCCCAAAGACGATGCCAGCTCCAAGGAAAGCCCCCAGGGTTTGTGCAAGAGCATAAATTGGTAGCTTGATCCAGGGCTCCCGGGCCAATAAGCACATGGCAAAAGTGACGGCTGGGTTCAGGTGTCCACCTGCGGAGAGGTTGGTGGTTAGTGTATTTTCACGGGCAGAGTTTAGGTCCAAGAGTTGTGCCAAGGGGCACTAGCTTCCACACCAGTGCCACACAGGAAAAGTAGGCCTACACAACAATTGACACAAGTGAAACCCAGCCTATACAGAGCCACACGTACCTGATACCTGTCCTGCAATCAAAATGCCAAGTGTTACAGCGAAGCCAAAGGCCAGGTTGACAGTCAGGAAACCTCCATGAGTCCCTCTGCTGAGCACAATCTGTGCAACGGAGCCACAGCCAAAGAGCTAGGAGGAGAAAAAAAGATTGAATTTACCCTCTCTGTTTCACATCAGGGCCAGTTGCTGACCAATGCCTGCAATTGCTCCACTTACACCTTCATGGACCATCATAGTCCACTCACGACTCAACGCCTTCACAGCTTCAATCTTTGGTCAAAGTAATAATCTAGGCATTATCTCTAGGGATGAGAGGGAAGAAAGGGCACCAAAAAAATCTATCTCCTGGCAGGATGGACTGAAAACAGGGCCAAAATTAAAAGCAAGATGGATCTACAGGAGTCTGGAATTCTTTGTCCAAACGTCTAATTTTAAGATGGCAGGTGAGAAAGATCAGCCAGATAGCATCCTGGTCTGAGGTATTCACAGTACAACTATTCTAATGAGGGATCTGGGTACCTTTGTGTTAAAAAGGGTAATAATTGTTTGACACAGTAGCACATAGATTGGTAGAGAACAATTTTGTTAATGCCTGGAAATACAGCCGTGACTGAAGAAGGCCACATTCAGCCTGACATTCACAGAGTTCTCTTTTCAGGCTCCATCCAGAAAAGTCCACATTCAAGAGAGTCCATCAGCACAGCCAGTCTTGGCCTTCTGTCCAAGATCAGGGTGCACCACACCAAGCCCTCTGGCAGACAAAGGCTGTTTATTTTGGGTGATAAAAGTGTTTCCTCATAGCTAAGGTCTTGCTTAAAGATGTTTGCTCCAACTGGATAATCCTTCTCTTCCCAACTGCCTCCAAAAACCATCATTCCTATGCTCACCCTTAACAACTCAAACCAGTTTCCCCTGGCAATTCAGTTTATCAGCCATCCAGCTGCAGGCTTTCTATCTTGGCAAGTCTTTCCACTATCCACCATGCAATTTAAAGAGCTCTAAACTTGATCATCTGTATGTTTGTATCTCCCACTGGCTTCACCTGAACTGACCCTTGGTGTATTATCAGTTGGAATCACCACACTGGCAGGTACTGAGAGGATCCTTAAACTAGGACAGAGATTACAGCTTGCTCATGAGCTGCTCACATCTAGGGATCAAGGCTTGACTTATTTCTTCTGACCACATAACCATAACTACGCCCCCACAAAGACTTTCTGCTTCCATGAACTCCATCATCCCAGAATTACTCAACTGCCACAGAGGCGGCATCCACTCCTACAGGATAAGCCACCAAACAGGCACCAAGGTAGCAGGGTTTGCTGTCTTCACTTCTTCAGCCAGCACTGGACATGCCCATTGAGCAACACACAATCCAAATCAGAGGCAAAGACAAAACAGATGTAACTCACCCCGTGCCATCCCCTTGACAACTGAAGAATTGCTAACAAAGCAAAAGGTGCACTCAACCTGCTTGGAAAGGAGCAGCCAAGTAGGCAGCAGGCTGATTCATGAGGCGGATACTCTGTACATAGGTGCCTCTTAACGAGCCAGGTGCCCAACACAAAGACCGTGTGTCAGAAGAACAAAGGAACCTGTTGAACTTGTTGGTGAGTGAGGGATGGCCAGCACTGCTCTCTGCTGGGTGCAGTCAGAACAGCCTCTCCAATGTCCTCACCAATCCGGGAAACCGTGGCAGAGGAGACTCCAAGACAAAGGCAGAAAAGATGAGTTGTTTACTGGCAGCAAACAGAACCAGCTATGCCCAAACCACCAAGGCAAGCATAGCTCCAACTGAGTGAATAAGTACAGGCTAATGACCAGGGTGAATCTCGTTTTTCCCTTTCCCCAGACAAGCCCCAGCATGCTTTGGAGAGATTTTGGAGAGTGTATGGCCATGGTGTTTGCCTCTCGAAGGCCACACAGCACGTCAGTCAGACCAGGGAAGGGACAAGCCCACAAAACCTGAGTTCAGCGGAGTTGACCCCGGGTGATCCTTGGTGATGAAGGTATTTGTGTTATTCACTCTGTAAGAACTGGCAGTTCTGCAGGTAGATGGTGGCTGGCTCATTGTCCACATACCTTTTGGTTGCAGAAACCACAGAGTAAAGTTTTCCCACCTCCACCTCCCTGATCACCCACAAAGGTCTTCCCTTAAGCTGGAGGAATGCCAGGTCTGCCAATTCTCAAGAGGTTATCTCAAGAGGTCATTCCACATCCTCCTCTCCTCCATCCTACACCTGGCAGTAGCTCTCCAGCTTTTCCTCAGAAAGGAGTCTATGGGCCATGCAAAAACACCCTGGAGCCACTCCACAGGAGCATTACAACTGTTTATCAGATGAGCCGTGAGCACTATTTGGCTTAATTCAGCGTAACACTAGAAAACTTAACCCTCAGCAGATAAAGAGAGTACCGTGATACTTAGGGACAGGTTTGAACTTTGATATGCATGTGTTCAATTCCATCCTGCACCAATGGAGCCCACTAAACACAAAAATACAGTGCCATGCATGACATCCCTCCACGGCATTCGACTTCTAGGAACCAGTTCAAGTCACGCTCACCCAGGCTTTTCTGCCAAGTACCTTGACACTACACAGTTTTGTTGTAGTAGTAGCTATTACAATTTTTAATCACACCACTTTCGCTTCTGCTCTTTGCTAGTTTTCCTTCCAATTCCTTTTCCCAGGTTAGATGAGACTAGAGAACCTCAGCTTTCATTTTGTAGGTCTTGTTTGTCCACTGCTCCCAGAGAACTGTTCAGGAGCATCTAGCTTGGGTTGAAAAGCAAGGAAGGTCAAATAAAAGCAATTGAACATTTTTCCCAGTCTTTTTAAGTCCATGCAACGTATGTCAGAGTTCTTAGGCAATATTGTACCACTATGGTCAGGGGCAGTGGTGCACACCTAAGGGGGAGATGACACCACATTCTTTTGATTTTAATAACCTGCATTCAACAGGTTTGGTTTTGTGGTTTTGCTTTTCATTTGCATTTGTTGCTTTTTGGTTTGCTTTTTGTTTTGTTTGGCTTTGGTTTGGAGTGGCGGGGGGGGGAAGGTGTTGTATTTTTGTTTTCTTTTTGTGTAAAAAAAACACTTCTGGAAGACTATCCAGCCAACAGAAACCCAGGTTAGCACCTCACATGGCAGTAGGTGCAGCAGTCAACTGTTATACACCCATGATTCACTAGCCAAGTTCAAAAGTGGTTTTAAAGTGCTAATAAAATGCTTGCAATAAAGCAGCACTCTGATGTATTAAACACACTCTCCAAGGAATTGAGGTCAATGCACCTATTAACCAGGGTAATGGAAGCTTGCTCCCTAATTTCATCTTACTGACTCTACAAAATCTGATGGCTTTCTCTGCCAGCAGGGAGGCTTCTCACTGCTCATGGGGTGATTCAACTCCTTGCACTGTGAAAAAGAACTAAATCCTTGTTCTGCAGGAACCAGTTCAAGAGTGGTGGGGCTGACAAACTCCAGAGGGGAGAAGAACCCCCCCTGTACAAAGGAGGCACCAGCCAGAAGCAGCAGCAAAAAACAGGAAAAGGTAGCACATTGCAGGGGATATTTCACACTCAGGAAACCTTGAGCTCCCTGTGCCCAGGCCATGTTTGGAGACTGAGCAGCTGGCTTGTCAGTCAAGACAAAAACACCCTGTCTCAATGTCTGAACACATGGAAGCCCAGGAGCCAGTAAGGGCTGGTAGGAATGAACCATGGAGGATGAAGAAGTTGCAATAGCTCATGAAGAAGCAAGGCTACCGAAGGCAGCCTGTTTCGGCAGACCTTGTAGCAAACAGCTCCATACGTGAGCTCAGGAGGAAGGTGCTGCTCAGAACTCCTCCGCACAAGAGCCAGGTTTCTTTCCTTTCTTGTCTCCTCTTTTCTTTGCTAGTGCTTTTTTACACCTTCATGTGCAACACAAAAAGCCTGAGTGCATTTGCTCTTGGACTTCAGACAGACTGATCTCTAAACATAGATGGGAAAGTTTCGTTGGCGTAGACGAGGAGGAGTGCAATTACCTGAATTACAACTCTTCTGCCAGCAAATAAACCAGGGATTAGGCAAGAAGCCTGATGTAAATCTACGCTGATCATGCTGGTGGATGGGAAACACTGGTCAGCCCCTGATGTCCTCTGGTTAGTGGGGAAGATGCCGGAAGGGCAGTCAAACCATGAGTCTGCTTTGAAGAGGAGACCCGGAGATACTGATGGATGATTTTGAGTTTTGGACACACAAAGGGTACCCCTCTTCAAAGGGAGAAGGCAGGGAGCAAGGTCAGCATGCAGAGACCTCCCTGAACTCCACAGCTCATGTGGCAGGATAGCCTCCATCAGCCAAAAAGACAATGCAAGGAGCACTATCCTTTATGCTTTTCCTCAAAGCATCTCTCAAACAGCCAGGCTGGTCATCATTCTCAATCTGCAAAGCAAGGAGAAACCTTAGACCCCACAGCCCAGTTTTTTGTCCAGCACAGCTGGAGGCAGCCTGTACAGAAGCAGCTCTGCAGGGAAGGGCAGCAGCAGATGGTCTGTTATGTTACAGCTCTTTACACACCACCCACTGAAGCAGAGCCACGGCAGGGCTGTGGGGCTGGAGAGATGAGAGATCCTAAGGAAAACTGTGCCCCACACACATCACGTACTACAAAAAACGCTGCACAAAGCTGGAGACATGGGTCTCAGCTCAAGAAACCTGAGCAACCTTCAGCAGAGGAGTTGGGCGCAAGGGAGGAAATTCACTGGTTTAGGTTGTTCACACATACAAGGAAGGAAAAATACTTATTCTGATGTCCCTACTGTTGCTCAGATCAAGACGCTGTAGCTGTTAAAAAGACCAGTACATCTGCTGGGGGTTTGGTCACAAGACTGGACACTGCTGGAGCAAGTTTCCTTCCCACCAAGGGAAACTCTAGGTGCCTGAACTGTCCTGTTTTTAGGAAGGAGAAATGTCCTGCTCCTGGAGAGAGACAGCAAGAAGGGACAGTTTTGGACAGTTAGTGAAGAGCTTCAACCTCTTCTGGTGGATGGGTTGAGGGAAAGCAGCAGCACTGCCACTTCCCATGTCCCTGCACCCAGCAGCACAGACCCTTTGCAAGGAAGAATCAGCAGCACTCAACATGCTTATAGCAAGGATTTCCATTCCGTTTTACAGCCTAGCAAAGCATTAACAAAGAAAAGAATTTTTAAAAATTAATTATATGTACACAAGATAAAATTACATTTTCCACATGTGACAAGCTGGGTTTAAGCAAACAACCCCAAATCAAACAGCAACTGTGGGAACTACTGTGCTGCCCCAGATAGTTGTGAAAAGCTACCACCTAGCCACAAAGTCAAGGCAGCACCGACTGGAAAGCAATTAGGAATTGTTTTGCTCTTTCTTTGTGCCTCTACAGCAGTGAATCACAGTGAGTCCCACTCGGAAATCAGTCATAATCAGCACACCATTTCTCCTGCAAATGTAAAAGACAAACAGAGCCAGCTTTGGTATTTACAGCTAGCAGAGCAAGGCAAACAGACCGAGTCTTAAGAGAGGCAAGGAGACCCATCATGGAAATCTGGCTTTAGTGGGTTGCTACAGTAATAACACAAACAGCAAGGGACTGGGAAAATGCCTTCAGCATTTGTAGTGCTTAACAATTGCCAGCAAGCGGTGCTTCCAACGTAAGTATAAAGTTCAATTCAAGCCTAATGTGCCACTGAGAAAGTGAATTTTGAAGAGGGGAAGCACCAATTTAAGCATCAAAGGAAAAGTATGTAGAATCAGCATTACTATTTTTGCAGCAACAGAGACGCTACCCACAGACTAAATAAAAGTTGTGCAAGGTGCTCTACGCAGCAAAAGTGGCTTGCAAGTAGACAGCAACTCATCTTGGCACTCTTCAGGGCTTGGCTGCCTTAACTGGATTATTTTTCTNAAAAAAAAAGCAGCACTATTCTAAGAGTCCTTTCCAGCCCAAAGCATTCCATGATTCTACCCTCACAATCTCTTCTAAAAAATGAGAAAAATAAAATCAATCACTGGGTTCATTCTTACCGGCACCGAGACTGTGCAGGGGTCTGCAACAGCTTTTGCCTAGAAGAGTTTGAGAGAGCTGCAGTCATTCTGCAAGTGAAAGGGAGGACGGAAGAAGCTGAAGCAGTGCCAATATCCACAGTGGGACAAGTTTTACATTACACAGTGAAATTTAAAGTCAGCTGCAAACTTTAAACAGTCTCCCTCTCTTGGGGCTCAGGAAGTTGATTTCAGTGTGAACAATATCAAACCTTAAATCCATCCCTGTTAGAGTACTGTTCAAACATATTTGTGTTTAGTCAACTCCATCTCCCATGAAGAAAATTTCACGGATTCCTATCTTTCCTCCGGCATTTCACTGTGTGAAGCCCATGACAGATATTTACTGCAGTACAATACATCAAAATGCACACACGCACAGCTCAACCTGCTGGCAGGGTGGGCAGCAGAGACTTTTGCAAGGTACAAAATGACAACTTCTCTCCTGGGAGAGAATCCAATTCAAACAATTGTCCAGGCCAGCTGAAAGGGGAAGGAATTCACCTTCAAGACCCTTTCTATTTCATGTAGGTGATGTAATTAAAAGATGAAAAGGAATCAGGGTGGTAGTGAAGAAAAAACTGCAAGTTTCCCTTCATAAAGAAGAATAGACTGACACAGCATGAAGCTGGAAAGGGATTGACTGGCTTGGATATTGCAAGCTTGCAGTCCTGGAACCCATTTCCCTCTTGTGTAGCCAGTTTTGGACTTCTGACCATGCGAGAGCATTCACTGAGTTTGGGACTTTCTCTTTTCTCCCATAAGCCCACCCCACCTCCTCCCACATGGGCACAGAATGCCCACAGCACTCCATCCACTGCAGAGTTGCTGCAGGAGACCCTAAAGAAGTTTGCAAGTCCTACAAGATGGAGTTGAGTGTGGCACTAAAACCCATTCAGGAACTACTGAACACGGTGAGGGGTCTGCCTATAAACTTGGACACACACACTAAAACAGAGCAGGTTTGACACTCCTGAGGACAAGGTTTGTGCTGCCCACTTCTGCCAGTGCAGCATCCAGCGTGGCTGATGGGTGGCCTTTACCACTCTCATTTTGGAGGCTGATTACGATTTTGGACCAAACACTTCCTCAAGCTCTGAGCAGATCCCAATTTCTCTCTGCCTGGAGAGGCAAGGCTGTAAGGAAAAGTAGTTGCTGTTGTGCCAGCTGTTACAGTCAGAGGATGGAATAATGAGGTTTGGATCATGAGCCCTTCTGAAAGCTCAGATTCACATGGCTAAAGGCTTGTCTTGTTCCTCAGCAATATTAACTTCGCTATCAGGAGGCATTAATCCACCTTACAAGACTTACCTTGGTTCAATCCTGACACTAACAGCAGCGACATAAGTGATTCATGGACAGCAATCTTCTAACTGTTAATCGCTTTCCTATCACCTTCTACCCACCTTAATTCCAAACAACCCTTCCTTGGAAAATCAACAGGACCTGTTTGCAAATCACCAAAGCTGGGTCGCTCTGACAATAAAGCTATTGCGCTGTGCAAAGCTGCTTTCTTGTAAGAGTGGTAGCATTTTACACAGTCTTAGCAGAGTCCCCTAAGCTGCAATACAAGATCCAGAAATCCTCTCTTCATCATCATCAAAAAGAAAATCTTATTTATGAAAGCATAAAATTGTGTCAGTCTTTTTGTGTTGCTCCCCAGGTACACATGCAGCTTCATGAAGCCTTCCTCTGCCTTCAACTCCTCCAACCCTCAGATTTCTCTCTAAACAGTTCAGCCATCAGTTACAAAGATGTGTAAACCCACAGTCACCCCACTGAAACCTCCAGGACTGCTCTGGATTTACACCACCTCAGAGGAACTTGAACCTGCAGATATTCACTGTGCGAACACCAACTCATTTCTGCTTCAATATCTATGCACCAAACCCGTGGCCAGCTGGGCAGTCCTGCATTTTCAGATGCAGACGCTCTTTGCCAGATATCCCTGTCACAGTTTTTCTCCACCAGTAGTTACTCCCCACAGCTTGTACACAGCTGTCCTAGCTGTTCACATCTGCCTTTAACTTCACAGCAAGTTGTGGCCGCTCAAAACATTTGCAACCTAAGGCACTTAGACACACATTTATCCTGTTTTCTCCCATATATTCCACCCCTTTGGAAACTGAGCACTGAAACAGGCAGAAGAGTTTTATCTACACTGACCACTCAAAAACACACTGACTGATAGTAAGCACCAGGTCCCAGCTGGCTGTCAGCACGAGCTGCCACGGTATCATGCAGCCCCACTGACAAGACCCTGGGGAATCAGCAGCTGACAGCAAAAGGACACTGCAGCAATTTAGATTCTAGCTACTTCTTCATTATGGGATGCATGGCGAAAGCAAAGTGAGGTGAAAAAAAAAAAGCTTTCATTTCCTCGGGTGATAACACTTGCAGTATTTCAGAGCCAAGAAAACATTCCAGGGCAGACAGAAAGGAAGTTTTGCACGATCTCTAGCAAAACACTTGCTACTTACACAGAGATGTTTTGCTCCCTCCACTTCACAGATACACAGAAGCTCCCATACACCCAACAAGCTCTTCAGAGCCCACTCTTTGTGAGAAACCCCAACACCCACCCTTAAACAATGTGCATGAATTTTTTTCCTGTGTACAGGGGTTGTCCTCTAGAGCCCTTGCAGCAGGTTGCACCAGAGCTGGGCTCATTCCCAGTGCAAACCCTGGCAGCAACGCAGCCCCTTCACCAGGACAATTTCCCCTGAACCCACAGGTTAGAGAGCATCCCCACACCACAGCCCCCACTCACCACCAGGATCAGTGTCCCCAGGCACTCAGCCAGTGCTTGCCGCACTAATTTGTTTCTGATCCTCAGGTGCTCCTCAATGGTAGCAAGAACGTCCTTTTGCCGCCCCATCGCAGTAGAGGTGCTCCTCAAGTGGTGTCAGGGAAAAAGCAGCAGCTGACAAAGCCTCAGCAAAGTTTCTTCTCCAGCACAGCTGCCTTTGCTTATAAATAAGTTCATCGATGCCTGACACACCTCCTGGGTAACCACACCCCTTCCACCCGCTCTTCAAACCCAACTTTTTTTTTCCTGCTTTTCAGCATGAGACAGCGTGGGTGGTTTTTTTCATTTTCCTTATTGCTTGCATAGGTGAGCAAAAGATCCAGGAGCTTCATAAGAAGAAGGAATTAAATGTGCCCTGCTGAAGCCACTGCTGAAGCCACTGCTGTAGCCACTGCAGTTTTCATCACCACCTAAAACACAGTTCCATATCTGCCCTTCTCCTTCTTCAGCTAAATGCATAGACTGAGCAGTGCCTTACCCATTTATGTGAGCATTCCCCTGCATTCAGATTTCCTTCCCTCCCAAGCTCTTGCAGGATGGCAAAGTGATTTGTGCTCCTGTACTGATTCAGAGGCTGTAGGTGCTTTGACAGCAAAACTGGGAGGCAGAAGGGTTTGAACCCCCACGGCTGAGTCCAAGGCTCCCCCGAGCTCCAGCAGTTACCCAGCTGAAGCTGATACCATGAACAAGACCAAACCTCTTTCCATGGAAATCTACATTCGGGTCCAAACTCTTTTGTGTCATTACAGTCTGTCTCACCCTCACAGAGCTCTGGGAGAGCCCTTGCAGCCCAGTCCCCCTGAAAGCTGAAAAGAAAAGACATGAGACCCCCAGTACAGAGCCAATCCCCATCACAGGACCTCACTGAGGAGCCCACAGACTTACTGAGCCACAAAGGAAACAACCCTTGCTGTCTTTTCATCATCAGTATCATCCTATATCACTCTGGGACTATTCCACAAGATGGCCTGGATGAAAACAGTCCCAGTCTGTACCATCTGAGGTGAGGACTGCTAACAGGACATGTGCAACTCATGGCATCTGGTTTTTGTTAAGTAAGTAGTAAAAATTCCCTGGGCTCCTTGACTCACCAGGGCTTGACGCAGAGCAGCAGGGCTGAATTTGCAGGACTGAAAGGGACCCCTTTCCTTGATTTGTTCCCCCGCCTTCTCTGCAAAGCCACAGATGCCCAGCTTTTCCTCTTCCCCTTATTTAACCATCAACTTTCCTGTGGAAAAAACAGAGCTTTTTAGTACAGTGGTGAATGGGCCTTTATTTTGTACAGAAACTGCAGCCAACATGAGAAGCAGTCAGGAATGTGGCTAAGAAAGCAAGGTGTGAGGAATCAAATACAGGGAAACACTCAAGTCCAAACATAATTACAGGGCAGGAAACTTTCCTCGTTATTTTGTGCTCAAGCCCAATCTGGGACTGCCAGCATCAGTGGAGTCCTCTGAGCTACATCAAGTGTTCCATCAGCTCTATGCCTGTTTGCTGTGGCTGGGGTTTGCAAACCAGTGCTCAGGATGCCCACTTTCAACCTTCTCTCCATATCTCTCCCCTCACATCTTGCAGTGCATCACCAGAGCCATGGAGGCTCCTCACTTCCTCCTGCACTCCCCTCTCCTTTATGTTCTGCCCTGTCTTTTCACCCTGATGCTCTGTCAAAGCTATCACAGCCAGAAATTAAGCTGTGTGTTGGGTTTTTTACCCTTTTGGCAGTTCCCAAACTAAAACACGTGGCCACCAGTGTGTAGACACTGTGTTCTGTGGTGTAGTTTCATCGAGATTTATTTAGGCCAGTTCCCATTCCTTCTCTGCTGGTGAGGACAGGGCTATCAGACCTGAGAGAGAAAGGTGAGGAGCAAAAAGCATGGGGGGTGTGATTTCCTCCAAGCAGGTAGGAACATTTCTCCTGTCTGCAGCATCTGAAGCCCTCTGTTACAAGTTGAGGATACAGGCATTTCCTCACAACTGGTGAAGGGAAGAGAGATGTCGAGGTTCCAAGGTTGATGGAATATCTCAGTTTTGGCTGGAATAATTAATTTCCTTCTTACTAGTAATTTGGATTCAGTATGAGAATAATGTTGATAACACACTGATGTTCCAGTTGTTGCTCAGCAGTGCTTACCCTACATCAAGGGCTGTTCAGTTTCCCATGTTCTGCCAGTGAGCAGGAGGGAATACAGCCAGGAGAGCTGACCCAAAGCCCAAAGGGTTATTCCATACCAGAGAACATCATGCCCAGTGCATAAACTGGGGGGTAATTCACCAGCAGCAGGTGATCACTGCTGGGAAACAGTCTGGGCATCCATCAGTGGGTGGTGAGAAATTGTGTTGTTTATCACATACCTTTCCTGGGTTTTATTGTCTATTTTTCTCTTCTTCAATGTCATTAGTATTACTAGTAGTACTATATTTTATTTTGTTTCAATTATTGAATTAGTCTTATCTCAACCCACAAGTTTTACATTTTTTTACCATTGTCTTCCCCACTGGGGGTGGGCAGGGGGCAGTGCATGGTACTTAGTTGCTGGCTGGGGTTGAACCATGACATGGTAAAAGATGGTGATAAGACCAGCATCAAAGCTGGTGCTTGGGGAAGTCTAGACAGAGGCAAGCCTGAGGAGCTGGGGTGGGTGCCCCAACACCAGCTCTGTGCCTGACTCACTGCCTGACCCCAAGCAAATCCTTCACCTTTCCACACCCCAGCTTCTCCGTCAGTAAATTGGAGAGTGATATCAGATTCCCTTCTTGGGGCGTTGTGAGGGTGAATCACTGCAGCCCAAGATCCAATGACTTAAAATGAGCAATAGGGACTTACGCAATTGCTTTCCCAACAGGCAGCCGTGTTATTATCTAGGAAGGGGCTTGGGGAAAGGACAGTGACACAATGCCAGAAGAAGCGGGACATCCTTTCAGAAGCAATAACTAATCCAAGTGTGGGCAAGGGCTGAAAGGCCCCAGTGCTGGAGCTTCTCTGTGCCAACACAGGAATTGCAGTGCTGCACCAGTCCACTGGACTTAGGGACACATGATCTAAGCATAAATCAATTAAAGATGTGCTTGAGCAGCAACAGATTTCCAGGCAAGCCCATCTCCTGGAATTACTGGTGCACAGGGTACTTGTACCCACCCTGGCAGTTAGAATAAATCCACAGGATGGTAGAAGTAAACAAGGTAGGATGCAGCAGTTAAGAATAATGAGACAGGACTTCAGAGCTGCTGGGCTCTCCTAGAGTTCGGTGGACATGGGAAGACATCCATGCCTTGAGTGTTGCCTTGCATAGACATCCAAAGAAGCTCTTTCACAGCACAAAGCCTCAGCAAAAGGAAAGTTCCAGAACTCTGTCACAAAAAACTCAAGCTTGACTTCCTGGTGGTTGTGCCAGAGCTATTGAAGTGCAAGCAAGGGATTTCTCTTGTCAGTCAAAGCGTGATTCAAATATCAGGTATTAAGGTACCTAGAATGAACTACTCCTATCAATCTGTACAGTGTCAGAAATCAAGGCAATGTAACACTCCAGTTTATGGAATCTGCTTGTTGCCCAGAGGAATCTCCAAGAGAAAAGGAAACCAAACTCAGCAGGGAAGTCAGAGACAACAATGTTATGTTGTGCTCCTGCCATAAACCTCAACCTTTTCTTCCAGTATCTTCTGGGACCAATAAATAGAGCAGTACGTTGGAATTATCCAGGATTTGAACCTATGCCTTTTGATCCCGGTCCAACAGAGCACTTCTCTGTAATGTTTGTCACTTTCTTATTCCCTTCCTTTCTCTCCAGCAGAACCGTGCAATGTGCCACAAGAAACTCACTGTGTGCTTGGGCTGTTATTTCTAGACATGATCCAAAACTAACACCCAGGTTCCAAGTGTGCTGTTTGTGTTTCAGCCTTGCCAATTGCCTCTGTCCCTCATCGCTGCATGCCAGGGGAAAGATACAGGTGAAATTATAAAGGAAGAACCAATTCCTGGCTGCTTCCATTCAGTTCTTTTTCTACTGGCTATAGTGGCACAAAATAAATTCAGGCCCATAAACTCTTTGGCTTCTGCAGAGTCCTGAATCACCCCCCAGCAACATAATTTTTCCTATTAAAATGCAAGTTTAACAAGGTAACAAGACTTTTTCTTAAGTAAGTTAATGGATAAACCCAGACTGGTGGGTTCCACAGCTTGTCCAAGCCAAATTTATTCACTCATCCCAGGAGGAATGGTGCAATCCAATAGGGAGAAAAGTGTGAATCACTCAAATCTGTAATGAGTCACTCATTGCACTGATGGCGGGGTCACCTGGTGCAAAAGCCATTATGCCAAGAGAGGTCACTGTGTCAAGGCCTGGTGGGATTCATCCTTGTGAAATCTCCCTTTGGAAGATACCTCTGACCATCTCCTTCCCATTATCTACTTGACAGAGCAGTATGGTGACATGTTCATTAGATTTCACTAAAAATAAAAATTATAGCTTGCCTAGCAAGGCAGGGTAGGAAGTGAGTGGGTAGGAAGTTTATAAGCTTTCTAAACCATTCTAGCTGGAGGGTTAAGCGCAGAGATTTCAACATCCTGCCTTGAATCTCCAGATTTGCAGAGCCAGGTGTTTTTTCATGTCTGGGTCTTCTTAGGCCTCCAAGCTGAGCTAGAAAAATGAAGAAATTCCTCCAGGAAAGAATGATAACCTACACAGCTGAGTGTTGGTTATGACACCCGGTTTTGGAGAAACTTGAGGTGAAACTGCAATCCTAATTTAGGTTCCTGGGACCTGGCAAACTGGGTTTAGACTTGAATTACTATGTAGTAAGGAGAATAATATTTTGAATTCCATGAAATAGCTCTTCATGAAGTCCACTGATTGGGACCAAGTGAAGGAAAGAGTGCCCTGAGATGAGTCTATGCCTAATATCATTCACAAGTATCTCATAGGGATGTATCCCCCAGAGCTATATTGGACATGGACCTACAACCTGTGCCACTGGAGGTTCCTTGTCATGTCTAGTTTCCTCCTCACCCCGAAGCTTGTCCTAATTTACAGGAATAAACAATGCACATCACACGTCATTCCTGTAGAGATGCCATTTTCCACTCTCAGTGGTAGCATGCCAGAATAACTACTCCACACTGGAAAAGCATCAATTGCTCCAGAAGAAAGGTTTTTAATAACACATCTGAAGAGAAAGCTATTACAAACAGCTCTCCTGGAACAGGGTTTTGGCAGGGGCTTCTCTCATAAACCGCTCCGTGTAGACAGCCATTCTTCTGAGAGCTGCAGAGCCAGTTCTGACTTGGAGACACTGCTGCTGTTGTGCACCACAGCAGGAGAGTTCAAAGACCCCGAACGCAGAAGACACAGAAAAGGTGTGAAACTCCACCAGCCCGAACTGTGAGTCAGGAGCAATGACAAGAACTTTCCTTACCAGGTGAGGACACGTCCCAGAAAGGAAAGTGTGCCTGCTCTCCGACCTAACCACAGCTAGAGGTGTTCCTCAGCACAGGAACAATCACTTTAAGAGTAAAAGAACCCACCTAGATATAATTTTAGATGTGTATTCCATGAGATCACTTTAGGAGCGTCTCTTTGTCAGGCTACAAAGGAAGACTCAAACAATTATCCCAGGTGGAGACAGCTGCACGTAACTGGTGTAACCCACCCCAGTCTCTAAGGGGGTGCAGACCTGCAAGATGCAAAGTTGCTTCTACCACAGGTGGGGTGAGGTATTTGCAATAGGAGCAGGAAAGCTTTAAAACTACTCCACCATTCACAGCAGGGGCTGTCTCTGCAATGCCACACGAATTCCAGATCACCTTTGCTCAAGAAAGGTGAACTGAAAGTGGAAAAGGTGCAAAGGAATGTCGGAACAACAAGCGGATGAACGGAGTCTCACCGTTCCAGTATGGCCCAGGAGTGCTCAAATAAGGTAACGCAGTGAACCCAAGGCCAAAGTGGGACGTACTGCTGCCAGTAGGTACATCAGGAAGAAAAAGAAATGTTTGTGTTGGCACAAGTGCAACTAGGGATGAACCAGCTGTTGATAATTTTAAGCTAGAGATTAGAAACCATATGAGGCTGGATATTCAGTATTTTCCAATTCAAGTACCTCTTTTTTTCTTTTCCAGGAGATGCAAAGGCAGAAAGTATGAGAGGGTTAAATCTGAAAGGAGGTGTGGTGTTCCTCTTTTTCCCCAGTTTCTGTACCCTGACCTCATTCTGAACCCCCAAATCTCACTTGGATCTCTGCAGGGGATTTCCTTTCTAACCTGCCCCCTCAGAAAAGAGAACTGGGCTCCTGAACTGTAAAAGCACCTTCAGAGCAAACTACAGGCTCTGCCTCTTGTGTCTTCAGGGCTGTTGAAGGACTGTAACTATCAGTTCACCTGGACGCTCCCTAAATCCACCTCTGCAAAAGCAAAGTGAGCTTGTCTACACTTGCTTCAAGCAAGAACAGAGTCTGCTGTCCTCTTCGGGACATTCATTCCTCCAGCTGATTTTAAATCAGCCTGAATCCTGGGGAAATTTCCATACTGACCTATTTTTTTTTTTCCATGGGTAGTTTAAGTATTAAACATCATCCTTTAGCAAACAGGCATTAAGGAACTGCATTGTAATGGGCATTTCTGAGATTCCATAATGAAACAGGGATTTGGCATGGACAAGCCACCTGAGCCGAGTGCCTGCGGGTGTGGAGATAACAGGGCTGTAAACAGAAGGGCTGGGCTGTGCAGTGGATGCAACACAGAAAGTCTGAGGAGACACGAGCAGGCACCCACCTTCTGATCCACCAGAAGAGTCCCTCTCTCAAAGAAAGGGATAATGTCCTTTAACTGGCAGCTCCTCCACAGACATCAGCAGGCGTGGGACATGAGCTGGTTTGAGGCAATAGCTTTTAAACTGGTTCTGGAGTCTTCAAGGAAGTCTTGATCTCATGGGAGGGGAAAAGCAGAGAACTTGAAAGCTGTTGTGGTGAGAGCCACTCTTTTTCCCTTACTCCCCAAGCATGAAGTTACAATGATTGACAGACACTGCGGCTGACCTGGAATATCCCAAGGGTAAAGAGCCAACATTTCCTTATGAAAATGTCCTGACCTCTTTTTCTTGGTCTGCCCAGAAAGAATTAAAGTGGGGATTTACACACTGAAAACCCCAAGAAGAGTCAGCAAAAGCAGATTCCAAATTAGGATTCAGGAAATATTCAGAATTTCAGTCCTAAACTAGGAGCACTGAAACAGGGTTAATCTTGTGCCTGAAATACATCCTTTAGTTCCTGTGTGTGGACACAGGAAGTCCAAGCCCCAGTTTGCTTCACAGCTCAGGGGTGGTTTTTTATCTTGAGAAGCTCAGAGTCGAATCAAAGTAGTTTGTGGAACCAGAGAGCAGCACATGGCAGAGGCAATCCCACCCCAGACAGGCAGTCCAGGACCTCCCTGTACCCTTTACATCTGAGGGCAGGGCTGGGTGCTAAGAGCAGCCAGGCCAGAAGCCACAGGATCTGCCTGTCCTGGCACAGGATGGGGGGCCAGGCATGAGAAGCTGGCAGATGGGAACAGATGCTTTCCCTTGAGCCACCAGTGCATTTGGAGCCAGTGCTGGCAGCAGCTTCCAGTCCCAGCCACCTCCTCCTGGGGTCAGACACTCTTTATCCCTTAGGCAAGGAAACCTCCAGCCCTGCCAGCTGCCAGCATCCAGTCAGAGCAGGATGAGGCCTGAGAGGAGCACCAGGTGGAGACAAGCACTGGGTGTTCTGAAGAGACAAGAAGGAGGTCCTCTCCCTCCACCCACAGAGGGCTGTTGTGTTTCTGTCTCCTTTTGGGATGCAGAGGTGATGGATGCCACTGTCTCTGCAGCCCATATCTCCCAGCAAATCCGAACAGTGAAATCCCATCCCCACCACAGCTCTTGTTCACTTCCAGACTAGAGAAGAAGGAGTAATAGGAAGGTGGCAAGAGCAGCAGTCAGCCAGGGAGCTCAAAAAACACAGAGAGGAGATTACCTCTCCCCAGGCTGGCAGCAGCCCCAAATCTTCCCATCACAGGCACTTTGTTGCACCAAGTTTGCAGGGTGGCAGGAGCAGGGCAATACTGCCAAGGCACCAAAATGCTCATGCTGTAGCAGGGTGTCTTGCCACACACCCCACTTGGGAAATAATTTCCCAGCAAAAGCTGTCAATGAAAGTCTGTATGTGCGACTGAGGCTTCCCAGGAGGGAGCTCTGGATCCTCTGGGGACAGACTCTCTTGCTTTACCTGTTAACCTACCCACTGATGTACACATTCTTCAGCTCCAGGGTGGGGGTATCGAACCCTCCAGCCTGCTGTGGGAGGTGCAGGTGATGGATCTCTGACGTGCCCCCTGTTTCCTGAGCCTGCCGCTCAGACATCACACCCACCACACTCTGCGGAAGCCTAGAGACCTGAATCAGACATGAGTTGGGCAACTGGAGTCAGCAAATTGGATACCTGTTACTGAAAAGCAAGATAAGATCTCTTACACTCATCCTGCTTGTGGCTTGGGGAGGATCTATTGCAGGCACCCAGCTGGGGCATCCGCTCAGCCTTGCAAAACCCTTACGAAGAGGCACCAACCCTGGCTCCACACATGCTCTCCCACCTTTCCCATGATGAATACACTCAGCTGGCAGAAATGACAATGCACAGAGTGAGGGAGTGGGGCTTGGCGTGGCTGTCGTTCTGCTCATTCATTCTTCCCCCTGGCACATCAAGTCAGCAATGACGAGGGAAGGGTAAAAGAGCTAGAGAAAACCTGGTGGGATATCCCAGTGTGGACCACTGAAGAGGAATAAAGCATGCCAGTCACTTGTAGCAGGTTTCCATACGGGATGTGCCGGGAAGACTTGGTCCTGGTGGCTCCCACAGAAATCACAGGAAGTCTGAACTTGAGGCTGCTGTTAATCTATATGGGAAACTTCTTGCCTTGCTTCTCATCTAGGAGAGCAAAGATGTGTGTCAGGGGAAGGAGAGGCAGCAGTCTTCCTCAGGTGGGGTTTGACATCCCAGCACGTCTGAGACCCCCGAGAGGCAGGAGCTATGCCTCACACTCTCCCACTGCTGGAACAGCTCCACAGCAGGAAGCAAAGCACCCCACGTGTCTTCCAGTGGGCATCCCTGATGCCCTGTGGAAACAGCACCAAGGTGCAAAGGTGGTGGCTGAGCTCAGCAGGCCTCCAAGTGTGAGCTGTCCAGAGTCTGCTCATGTGGAGAGCCAGCAATAACTGCTGGGTTTTCAGCCAAGCACTGTTGGCTCTGAGCAGCCCACAAGGATCCAGATCCAGGGCATGAAAGAGGGCAAAGTTGTAGCAAAGGGAACTGCCTTGTTGGTGGTGTGACCTGCTTCTGGGACTACAGCCCTTGGCTGCAGTGTCTCATATTGTTCCCAGGGCTGGTCACAGCAGCTAATCCTGCTCCTTCATAAATAGACCCAAACCCTTTGCTCATTTCAGTGAAGTGACAGAAGGTCTTCAGCAGTGTGTACTCATGCACAAACGATGCTGCCCATGCTGTAGAGGCAAGGTACCCCTCAGATCAGGCATATCATTCAGAAAAATATCAAATGGGAGATCAAGACACATGTCCTATCCTTTACACCAGTGGTGTCCCAGAGGTGAGGTACATCCTCTCGGGCTAAACAACCTGGTGGGTTACATCAAGGTGGACCACAGCACGCCTGGGAACCAGGGCAAATTGTTGGTAATAACTCTTCCCAAGGCCTCATATTAAAAAAGGAATTAACTTCTGCTCTCTGAAACAGAGTTTCGTCAGTCTGGGAGGAACACTGCTCCCTTGACACCAGCCCCGATGGTTTTCTGTTTGTTACCTCTAACCGTAAGGTGCTTCGGAGAGGTTTCTGGAATGTGCAGTGCCCTGACGGTGACTCTGGGCCATGAAACTCTAAACCAGCTTGTGGACCTCTGTGGTAAAGGATCACAACTGTTATTATTACTTCCCGCTGCTGGAGCTGCTGAACTCAGGTCACTGCTCTGTCTTTCATCACTGTTGTTTTTGCCGCTTGGTAAACAGGCAGTTTTCCATCCTGTTTCTGGGACAACGCACCCTGCAATGGATGGGCCCCAAGCTAACACCTCAAGGTTATTGTTAATTTGGGTAACAACAAATGCCAGGATAAGTCTTCCATGCGAGTAAACTGAGGTATCTTCAGCTTTCAGCAGTAGAGAATTTGGCCCCTAAAACTTGATTGCCCTGGGTGCTGGGGTGCTCCCCTGCTTGCATTCTGCACCACTGGTCTGTGAGCAACACTACAGGTGGTTTCAGACATGTTTGGGCTCTGCCCTAGCATGTGTAAGAGCCCTGGCCACTGCCTGGGATTATACTGGAGTTACTGCCTCCTTTCACATCAGAGAAGATGAAGGAAAGCAGAGATACTTGTGTACCAAAGCTGGCTACATACTTTAGCTGCAATAATGTCCAAAGACCCCTCCTCAGGAGTCTGCGTGAACATAAGATGCATTTGTTAGTGCTGGATGACCAACCATGATGATGTTCTGGCTCTGCATTCCCATCTCCAACTGGGACTGCCAAATCCACCAGAGTCTAATTGCAAGAGCTGGATAGCCCTGCAATGTGCCTGGCCACATGAACCAGTTTCTGAAAGGCCATGGCAATGAAAACGTTTTCACTGAAATGTCNCAGGACAGGACAGGACAGGACAGGAGAGGACAGGACAGGACAGGACAGGAGAGGAGAGGACAGGACAGGAGAGGACAGGACAGGAGAGGACAGGACAGGAGAGCACAGGACAGGAGAGGACAGGGAAACTCACATGGCAGCAGATCAACAAGACAGGAATATCTGCACCCAGACCTGATGAGTACAGGGCTGTAGGGTTTCAGATGGTTTTACACTTTTGAAAGATGTTTAAAAGTTAAAGACAGTGAAGACAACACCAGGAAATTCAGCTGAGGGCTAAAGCAAATACCACTTTGCAGGGAGAAGCTGAGAGTTCAGCATGTTCAGCCTTTCAGAGAGAAGATGGAGAGGCAGCTTGATTATAGGGTACGATACTACTGTGAGGAGAAAAATACAAGGTCTTTAATTTCCAAGAGAAAGGCATGTCAAGACAAATGGGTTTTAGCCTTGAGCCAGGCAAATACAAACGAGGAGCCCAGGCATGGGGCTTTGCTCTTACCCAGTGCAGTGCTGGCTCTCCTGTGGGCTGGGGACTCAGCATGGGGGTGTCCCCTGGGGGAGAGGGAAGACACCTGTGCAAAGAGCTGGAATATGTTTCTGGCTGCCCCCTGGTTGCAGGTGCTGCTGCTTCAGAGCATGCTCCATCAAGGCACCTTCGAAAGAGCATACACTTGAGGGGAAGGGGAGAGACGCCAGCAGAAGTGATTTACTAGCCTCAGGCTCAGCCGGGCCGAGCCTGTGCTGCACCAGTCATGTAGCAGGGCATCCTTCAGCTCCCGGGATCCGGAGCCAAGACAGAATAATTAGTTGTGCAACACCTTTATGACTGGGAAACCTGCCTCCTGTCCCTTTATATAATGGCAGTGCCCAGGGGCAAGTCATCTCTTGCTGACTGCGGAGCTGCGTGGCAGGGAGCAGGGTCCCGAGGGGGGTGACAGTCGCTGCTACAAGGCAGGGCAGGGACAGCTCCGGCTGCCCCTGCGTGAAGGGCCGGATGCATTTGCAGAGCCAAGCAGTGGGATGGGAGACACTTCTCCGATTCCACAAGGGAATGAGAAATGTGCTTTAACACCTTGCCCAAGCCCGAAGCAAGAATTTCAACCAACCCGGCAGCTCTAGCTGATTTTCCTCTTAATCCTCTCTCTTCCAGGCTCTTACAGTCATCTTCCGTTCATCCTCCCTTCCCCCTTCACACCGTGCGTGTGTCATGGGACACAGACTGCCCACACCAGGAGGATGCAGCCGCACAAACACTCTCCCACTCGCTGCCCCAGGCACAGCCGGTGCCGAGCGCCGGCACGGACGCACCCAGCGAGCACGCCACGCCGGGCACTGCCCTCCTCCTCCCCCGCCTGGCGCAGGGCTGCCGGCCCCCAAGCCCTGAGTGGGCAGGGGCAGGGCAGGAGCAGAGCCCAGGGCTGGGCAGGGAGCAGTGGGTGTCCTGGCTGCAGCGCTGGGAGCTGAGCTGCGCCTGCACCAGCAGGGTGGCCCTGGGATGCGCTGCCATCTCCTGTGCTGGGGTGTTTAGCCTGGCTGCCGCGGGCAGATGAGGGACCTGTCTCAAACCAGGCACATTTGGTCAAAGGGGCCAGGGGTGTTTTTGCCTGTGAGGCCCAAACATTTGCCTGCACAAGCTGTTCTGCTGTGCCTCGTTGGCACGGCTGCCAGTACAGCCTGTTGCTCTGCTCCCAAGCTTGCCCAGCGCATTGCCAAACTGGCACTGCTGGGGGTTGAATGTTTTCTCACTTGCTGTTTACCTCAAATATGTATTTATTTCAAGCACTTCTAGAAGTAGGCTAGTAACAAATTTATGCTTTTACCTATCTTAAAAATTGTAGTTGTAAAGGCCCTGGTGGCCCTGCCTTGCTTCTGGGACTGGAGAGATGGTTGGGAGATAGACATGCAAGCAGGCAAGTGCTTTGGCCCACTGGTGAAAATTTCCAGTGTGGTCCAAGTGCAGCTCAGGTGGCCTCAGGAGCAACTTGGCAAATTTTTGCTGACAAAACTTCTCTGAAATTTTGGAAGTCATTCACCTCTTATCTGAAATTTCTGCAGCTCCTAGAGAGGACAAGATCACTCACCACATCTTCCCCACAGAGAGGGGAAATGGATCTGTTCCCTCATGCTCACAGAAGCACAGAAGCCCAGAATAGATAAGGCTGGAAGGGACCACAGTGGGCCATATGGTCCAACCTCCCTGCTCCAGCAGGGTGACCTCATACTGGTGGTTTCTGATGGCCCCATGGCAGAAAGTGGGTACCAGAAGTGAAAACCAGGGACTGACAACATCCCCTGACCATGGTTCTCTCTGGGAGACGGTGTCTGGGTAGAAGGAGGGTTATCTGAGAGGTAACAATCCCAGACTGGGGTGGAGGTGGGAGGTACAACATTAAATGGACACTAGTCAGAACTGGGAATGTGGAGGGAAGCTCTGGTGTTTAGAGATGAAGACAAGGCATGGAGATGGAAAGAAAAGGGTTTGGGGTAGTGTTTGAGGTATGATGCCATGGGAAGCCATTCTTGCAGAGACCACCTCATGGTTCCCCAGAGAGAAACCCAGGCAGACGGGAAGGTGGTAGAACCCAGAGGCGGCTGGACCCGGTGACAGGGAGTGCCAGCCTGTGGAGGGCACGGGAAGGGACAGGAGACGAATGAGAGAGCCACAGAGAGACCTGATATCAGGGACACCGCATTTGCAACAGGGAACAGCGAGGAGGCATGCGTGGAGCTGATAAGGACTCAGGAGAAACAGCAGAGGGACTGGGGCCAGTGAGCTGTGGGCAGAGGCGATTTAAACAAGAGCTGAAA
This sequence comes from Oriolus oriolus, assembly GCA_013400235.1. Taxonomy (NCBI): domain Eukaryota; kingdom Metazoa; phylum Chordata; class Aves; order Passeriformes; family Corvidae; genus Oriolus; species Oriolus oriolus. The sequence continues at coordinate 35,813 of VXBT01012280.1, read as the reverse complement.
CCAGGAGTTAAGACAGCAGATAAAGGGCCTGAGGTTAAGAGAGGGAGACGGGGAATGTCTCTGCAGACAGGCAAAGAAAAAGGGAACTAACTTAGGGCTGAAGGGGCTGTGAACCTTGAACCAGGCAGAAGGACTTTGAGAAGGGCAAAATGACTGGGATAGACAGGAGAAGATGCTCAAAAAAAGAATGAATCCAGGGAAATTAGCATGTATCAACCATGACAATGTCTGCCATGAGACCTAAAAGATCTGTGAGTCTCACCCTGTCCTCTACTGTCAGCAAATACCAGTATAAAACCTTCAGGCAAAATATATTCCAATCCCACTTTATAAAGAGACCAGAGCCTTCCACCAACTGGTCACCCCAGACTCCCTCTGTTCCGGCTGGTGGAAGGGGAGGGGCTGTAATGAATAATGAGAAACTGAGTAAGACCCAGGTTTTGATCAGCTGGCTTTTTTCAACCACAGAGAACTGCTCCAGACATGTGCCTTAAAAGAAATGTGTTAAAGCTTTTAAGTCCAGCCCTCCACCAAGAAAAGCCAGCCTGAAGTTCACCCACACCATCTTGGATTTAAAAAAAACCCTGAGTTTACACATGTAGTCCCCACTATATCTCCTTTGGGGTGTAAAGCAGGCAGTTCTCACCTGATGAGCAGATCTTGTGTCTTCTGTTTCCCTCCTGCTGCTCCTCACCTGTTTTCAAACACCTCAATTCCACTCTAAAGGACAGTATAATGACCTCAACTTTTCCAGGTCTGTCACAGCCCCTCCAGTTGGAGAAGTTCCTTCAAGTCCCGTCACCCCTTGGGAAGGGAGCATGAGAGGGAGGCATCAGCGCCGCTTCAGCTGAGCACAGAATAGAATCTTACAGGCCCCCCGTTTGATCTCCCCAGGTCCGTTGTATCAGAGGACCCAGTGCTGTACACTCAAGCCCAGCTTATCCTGACGTCCAGCACTGACCACTGACAGCAATATAAAGAGATGTTAACGCAGCCCCCTTGGAGAAGGTCAGTCACATACATCACTGAGGTCACATAAAACACCTGAGGAAGAAGACAGAGCCTGACCACAGCAGGTAGGTTCCCTGGCACATGCCTCTGTCTGGTTGGGACCACCAAGATGCTTGAAAAGAGAGCACATCTACGCAGGTCTCGTGGGTGCTCAGCTACAAAGTGTGGGGACACTCAGCTCTCCCTGATCTCTTCACACCATTGTCACGTAGACCTCCTCTAACTGGGAAAGACATAAACACAAGCAAGAAATTAAATCCAGTCACTTGGCATTATAGGAAACTTGGACCATGGCTGAAGATCTTGGGATAACAGTGTCTGACTTGGCTTTAAATCCTGCCAGTGATACTGATTTCTACAGAGCCAGCACTGGAGTGAGAAGGATACTGGAGGGGAGACCCTGTAGGCAGTGAGCCTTAGGGATGGTAACAGGGGGTCTGAGAGCTCTGAGGGGAACAGTAGACCCTGCAGTGACCCTGTTCTACTGCACAGCTGGCAGATAGAGATCTTTTCTGAAGTTCCTAAATAACTTGGGCCTGAAAGTGGGAGGTAAACATAGGAACTGGAAGCAACACAGTGCTTAGACTCTTTTACCCAGAGAACAGTAAAGATTTTTCAGAGGGTGCTCAGATTAGTTTATTCAGTGTCTGGGTATCAGGCTGCCTGTCTAGAGAAGGACTTGGATGTAGTGGAACACATGCTGGGCATGCACTGCCAACACAGGCCATAAAACTGGACATTTGGGGCATGATTCAGTTATCCAAAACAAGGAGGTCTCAAGGTGCCCTGAGGTACCTAAACCAGTCAGCAGACCTGACTGGCACACGGGACCTTCAGGAGACCCTTGTCTTTCCAAAAGTCAGCTGGAGGTCGGGAGGAGCACCCAGGTCATTCAGGCAAAGGAATCAAGCTCCTGATGTGAGTCTCTGGTGTGAGTTTGGAAACCCCACACAATGTCTAGACACATCTCCCTTTACCCAAATGCTTTGATCTATGTCTGGCCCTCTGGCCAGACAAAGAGTATTTCTGCAAGGACTTCATAACCTAAGTAACTTGGATGGTTTGGTAAATGTTTTCTAGGCAACTGAAAAAAAAGTCTCTAAGATATCAGACCAGGTCCAGAAAAGGGTCTAGATCCACCCCACTGCTTTGGGTCTGTTAGATGCCCATCTCACCTGTCGCACTGGAGTCTTGGTGATTAGCAAAGCATCAAACAGCAGCGAAAGCAGGAAGAGGCAAGGCAGTGGACAGGCACAACCTGTGAGGAATCAAGGTCTTGATTGGTCCGGTGGGACTCTGTCCTGAACATTTAAGATTTCGCCCTCTGCATTTTAGCCCAAATTTTGCCACTGGTGTCTTCAAAATGAGGCTGCAGCAAACCTCAGCTTTGAGAAGTGCCAAGGCATTGCAAACTCTTCTGACAGATGTTAGACCTGCCTGATCCTGGTACTTCTTTCTGCCTCAGTTTTCCTTTCTGCACAATAAAACCTTATCTACCTCATGTGGGCTATGCAGTGATGACTAATTAATGTTAATGAAGTGCTTTCAGATCATCCAATTCAAGGACTTACATAATTGCAAGATATTAATTACTGTTTACTTATTATCATGAAGCCAATAGCAAAGCCAGCTGCTTATCTTCCTCAGCCATGACTCAGAAGGAGGATGATGGCTGATCAAGATAGAGAAGCGGGGTCCAGTTGAGCCTGTACAGTGACACACGTGTATGTCTGTGTGTGTGTCTCTGTGTGTGTGTGTGCATGTGCAAAGGCACTTGACACAGCAGGGACCAGGCCAAAGCAGGCCATACTCATGACAAAGCCATGCAAGCTGAAAGTCCATGGAGATGAGCAAGAATTCATGGGAAAACGGATGTCTAGCAATGATTCATGTGTTTGAAAATGATGTTCACGAGAGACCCTGTGTCACAGAGAATTACAAGAGTCAAAGCTGTAATGAATTACTGTGAATGACTAAAAAAATTGCTGTGCTTGAAAACCTCATTGTCAGAGGTCCCAGACCCTGCTTGAGGGGCAAAAGAGAAAGAGGCAGGGAGAACAACGTCCAGGAATGGAGAGCTTGACAGAAAAATGGATAGGCAACTGAGCTCAGTGTTTTGTCATACTTCATCAAACCCTTGCAGGATGATAGAAATGAGTTTTGGGTTGAGCTTTGAATGAGCTGGTGGTCAGAGGACTGGAGAAGGATGGGTATTCCACAAACAAGAGCTACATAGGTGATATCTTCTGATTAACAGTTCAGGGCTGACCGTGTTGATGAAGCAAAAGAGGTTGATTCTGTTGGAAAAGCAACAATTCCAGCTAACCTCCAGTAGGCAGGCTTAGGAAGGATCCTGAAGAGTGGTGAGGAGCACTGAGCTTGGTGCAGCTTGCTGAGGTCTCAGAGGAGGGGTGAAGGGCTCTAGTGGATCTAGTGGAGCTGTGCTTTGCAAGGAACAGTGGAGAAGAGAGGAGGGGAAAACATGGAGGAACATGGAAGTTTTGGGAAAATGAGAGCAGAGGTTGGGTTTGGGAAATCTATGCCATGGATGATGAAGAACTTAACATTACAAAGTTTTTCAGACATTTGCAGGTGTCTTCAAATTACCATCTGACCTCAGAGGATCTACCAAATCCCTTAGGCATTCTAGTATCCTTAAACATCTCAAATTGCAGCCTAGCATTTCCATTGACATGCAAAATTGTCTTCCTTGTGAGGGCTTGGAAGAGTGACCTGAAAGCCTGTGACTGTATCTCCTGCTGGCCACTTGCAGAGCTCCAGGAGCCTCTGGGCCACAGTGGCTTTCTCTGCAGGTTGGTTCAGAGCCAGGTGTGTCCACTGTCAGCAACCAGAGCACGCTCTACCACTCACACACCCATGGAAATGCACACAGGGGAGCTGGATGCACTTCCCTAAACAGGTCCTTAGAACAACAAGAATGGTTGTGAGCTACAAAAGCAGGATCTACAAGTCCAAGCTTCCAGGGGTCTTTAGTTAACATAAGTGACTATGACATAAAAGTCTGAGGAGGTTATGCAAGCTGATGCTGCTCAGTGAGGTGAAAGATGGGGCAGTTGATGTGCCATGGGACCAGATGCAGAGCAGGAATTTGTACAGGTCAATGGCAGCAGCCAGCAGCTCCCTTCACATGGGGAAGTATCAGCAGGACAAAGTTGGCTTATGGCCAAAGTCCATGGGGTCCTCAAGCTGTTCCCTCTCTGCCACCCAGAGCCCAAAATCAAACAAGCCTGATCTAAAATGTGCAGTGGTGCAATGTCCTCCACATGTCCTCCAGAGCAAAGCCAGAGGACTCCCCAGAGCCCACATTTTGGGGTCTGGAGATGGTAATGCAGCCCTCAGTGCAGCAGTTCTGTATTTCATCCACCGTTCACCAGCATAGAGAATCAGTCTGAAAGCAACCACCAAACATTTTTGCTGCTAATTTGTGACTTCTGCCTAACTACCCATGAGAGATGTACAGCAAGCAGCTCTCGTCACAAAATCACTGCTGTTCTCCGAGACACGGTGACATAATTATGGTTCCCCTCCAATCCTGGTGTCATGATCTAGCTCCTGATTATATCCTCATCTGGAATAAAGAGGTCTAGCCTAAGAAAATACACTTAAGCTTCAGGGTGTCTCTGAGATATGATCAGTCTGGAAGGCCCAAGTCTGATGGGGAAGTCTCCTCCTTATATCACAGATGAAAGTTCGGAGCAGTCAGAGTACTTGCCCAAAGCTATTCAGAGAGTCAGGAGCTCAAATGCCTTTTGTCTGACACCTGAGCCACCACACTCATAACTCTGAGTATATGATGCCCATTCTGCTCTTCATGAATTGCTTCCCAATGGCTCCTGGCTATGGTGGAGTCAGTTTGTGCAGCCTGAACATCACAACATGTTCTGCTGCCTCCTGAGTGCTCTCAGAAGCACTCTTTGCTCTTGGTAGCAACATTGCTTTTAGGAGCAATATCCTTCCTTAGTGCTTTCGGTCATCCCTTTGAGAGTCTTGTAAGGCTCTTGCACTGTCAGGATTCCATTGACTTCAGCCATCCAAAGAGAACAAACAATTTAAATACAGGCTTATTTTTCAGAAGTATAATTTTACAGCCCTTTGTGTTCCCATCCCTCAAGCTCCTGGAACCATGTATTTCCAGAAGATCTCCAACAACCGACTTTTAAACCCTTAAAAACCATGTCTGTGTCCAGATCTACAAAAATGAACCACATTTATTTGGTTGCCTTCTTACAAAAAGCAGCTGCTTATCTTCATAATAAGTGCGCTTAACAGCTTTGACTAAAAATTTGAGTCTTAACAAGCAGATTTTGTTACTGCAGCCTCTTGACAGCGTTGTTTCATAGCCATGAATTAATGTGGGTCATGTCCACATTGTAACACTAGCTTGTTCATCAGACCTAAACCCACAGATTTAATAGCTTCAGAATAAATAGGACTAAACTGCTAACCAGAAATAGATGGATTAAAAGGTAGGTGTTGTACCTCACTCTAGACCTGGAGTCTGATCTTATGCTGTCTCTTCTGCCTGGAGGTCCTATGAGAAGACATACCAGTAGCCATAAACACTCCTGACTCCAGGGTGTTGAACTTGAAATTATGTCAGGGATCTTTAGAGGCAGAAACTTTCCTGGTCCCTGATGAACGGAGAGTCAAAAAGTATTTTTCAGACATCCAATCTGTCTTTTATTGTCCAAAAAGAAGCATGAATAAATAAATGATGAGGCACAGCATCTTCCTGCTTATGCATCTTTAGCTAAGAGGAGGTAGATTTCCATCTGAGCAACTCCACCCTGTCTGCATCTATTGTCTTATTTGTCCTGGCTCCCACACTCACCACTTTTACACTCTCTCACACTTTCTGCAGCATTGTGTCTCCTTCTTCGGCCTTATGTGTGTGGAACAACTGATCTCTCTTCATAGCAGAGAAGCAAAACACCCCCAACTGCCCTTGCAAGGGCACCCACCAGAAACAAGGTCTCACCAGTGCTACAGATTCAGTCCTAGTAAGGTACCTACTTTTAGCATTTCTCTGTTCCCCAAAACAGATCTGCTCATGTGGCAAACCAGACCTAGACACATTTTATCAAAAGACATCTGCAAACTGTCCTAGACTCTTTCATAGGCTGGAATCTTGCAAAAATCTGAAGCACTCACGTCATGGATCTCTGCTCTGGCTGGTTTCATGCCACAGTGAAAGTTGAAAGGCAGATGCATGCCACGATGAGAAAAGGAGAAAGGAAACGCAAATGAGCTTGTGAAGGTGAGGCCACTTAATCCTCATCTTCCACCATCTATCAGATCCCACATCTTCCTCCTCTCTGAGATTCCTACTGGCTCTGACCAAGACTTCACATTGGGAGATTCCTTTGTGTCAGAAGGGACAGGACTAACAGCTGCCCTCAGGGCACCAGGTAGAAGCACTCCCTGGTGCAGGTTGGAGGAGGCCACAGCAGAACAGATAGCGTGTGGGGTGTTTTCTCCCAGTTCGAACTGAACTGTCCTCCAACAGCCTTCCCACCACGCTTGTTCTACTGGGTCCCATGTGGCAGTAATGGAATAGAGAGTGATTTCCAAAGAGAAGATTTGAAACATGGATCATAGGTTTCAACAAAAGGAATAATCAGCAAACATGGGGAATTGTCCTTAGGAACAAAAAATCTGAATCAGTAATGCAAGTGAAAGAGAGCCTATGTGCTACCAGAGGATATTGTGGATGTGTTTGCTCATCACAAGAAACCAATTACTGCATCGGAAGGCATCACTGCCAATCAACTAATGTAATAATTGGCTATATGCAAACGACTAATTCATTTCAAATGCGATAAAAAGAGTTTGCTTAACCCAGCCACGAAGGGTTTAAACTCACCCATTTAATTTCACAACCAGGACAGGCTCAAACAGAAGAGGCAAGTCAGTTACTATGTTTCATCTGACAGGTAATAATTTCTTATGATGTGTTGACTTAATTCTCTTGCAATCACATGAACATGCCCTTAATTAAGCACACAAAGGCAATCTGTCCTGATGAGCAGGGGAGAGAGGAAGTACAGTGAGAGATGACCGTGACAGCATCAGACACCAGCTGGTGACCTGGGAATCAGAAAAGAATTTTATAACACATGGAAATGCTGTCCTATGAGTAACAATAACCATGACAGTAAGGCCTGGGAAGGCAAGGATAAACTCAGATAGGCTGAAGAACCTTCAAGGGTTAGAAACTAGTGGGATGTATGAGGGGCTCTGTAGAAGAGGTTCTTGAATTACTTTGGAAGTAAATGGAAGATGGAGAAATGCAGAGCTACTCTTAGCAGGAAGCGAGAAGACATAGCAAGTGATCCTGGGCAAACGAGGAAGAGTGTGGCCAATGGTCAAGGGAGTTGATCCTCCCCCACTGCTATGGCGTAGTGAGGCCACATCTCAAGTGCTCTGTTCACTTCTGGGCATCCCAGTTCAAGAAAGACATGGAACTACTGGAGTGACTCCAGCGGAGGGCTACAAAGATGGTGAGGGGACTGAAGCACCTCTCGTCTTATGAGGAAAGGCTGATAAGCCTTTACTCAACTCGACCTATTTAGCCTGAAGAAGACGTTTACACCTCTCAATGTTTACAAACATCTTAAGGAAAGGTGTCAGAGGATGAGGGCAGACTCTTTCCAGTGGTGGGATGAGTGTGTGCCTGAGTGAAAGCTGGTGCATCCCACACCGTGCTCCAGATGTAGGAAAAGGTTAAACTGGGACATATTATCAACAACAGAAAATGTTAATAAGGGCTGGGAGAAGAGTCCAGAATGGGATAAAAACAGGTTGAATCCCAGTGGGCAGAATTTAATAAACCAGGAGTACTTAAAGAAGCAGTCAGAGATACTTCAAACCCATTAGTAATTATCTTTGAGAACTCTTGGCATTCCCATAGGACAGGTGAAGGGTAAACACAACATCTATCTTTAAAATGCAGGCCCCGGAGGACACCGGGAATCCCAGCTCAGTCAAGCCACCTTCTGTACCGGGAAAGGCCCCTGCCTTGCCTGTTGACTGATCCGTTTGTAAGTGCTGGGAACATAATGAGGCGATTGGTGCAGGTAAGATGGGTTTATTGAGGAGAAAACACATCAAATCAAACCCGTTTCCTGTCAGATAATCTTGTGGTCTGGGAGGAGGTGGGAGATGAGGTACCCCTCTTGTCATTCTCCAGCATGAAACCCTAACACAAAACCAGCAGAGTACAGCTGCAGTTCTGGTTAAAAGAGATTTGCTGTGGGAAGCTTCCTTCTGCAAAGTGTGCCCTCAAATACAGGAACATCTCAAAAAGATGCACATGGAGGACAGGCTTGGGCATCATTTTGGTCTGCACTTTTACTGATTCCCAGGCAGAAAAAAAGGAGCCTTACAGTGAGTCTGGGAGGGCTCCAGAGAACAGGCTCAGGTAGAATATAAATGACTTTATTAAAGCAAACTAAAAGTCTGTAGGGCCCAGGGGAAAAGGGCGGCTATCGTGTGGGTGGTAAGGACAGGGGAGCCAGAACTGTGGCATGTGAAGTAATTATTTTGCTTTTTCCATTGCTTATAGAGCTGGAGCTGGAGTCCAGCTTGTAAGGGTCCAGGTGCCCTTACAAGCCAGAGGGGGTCAGGATGGGAGAAGGGTTGGAGATTTCCAGTGGAGGGTGTTGGTGTGAATTGCAACCTGGCACAGCTCCCAGCTGGAAGAAGCCCAGCATGAAGACCACAAGCACTGCCCTCAGCAGGGACCTGGGGGCAGAGTTGTGTCGCACACGGACACAAAGGAACACACAGACACCAGCTCTGAAAGAGAGAACTGAGCCCCAAGCCCCCTCTCAGAGGGAGGCTTCTTTATTTTTATAGACTTTTAGAAAACTTCACTGATTGGAAAATGACAATTACCACCCTTCAACCACATAGGCCAAAGGAGAGATCAATCAAGTTTCTCCGCCTTAGGAGAAGGAATGAAAACATCTGGTCAGTTAGACATAACATGGCTTATGTTTACAGAAAGTGTGTGAGAACTCTTAGCTACAGAATTAAAAACATTGAAAAACTGTGAACAGCAAGGCAACAGAGTTGGGGCAGCCACGTAAGCCTAAGAGAATGAGGACCTTGCAGGAATCACCATGGTGCTGGTCCCAGGATTTGTGGTGTCCCAGCTCCAGCATGTGCTGGTATGACTGACCCCCATTCCTTAGCCCACCCCAAGGTTTCATGGCCCCATTCTTTGGGGTCTTTGCAGGCTTAGGGGAAAACAGCACTGTCTGTGCAAGGACTTTGCTTGGGTTTTCCCCACACAGACCTGGGCTTCATGGTTTCCTCCAGTCAGTACCCGTCTATAGCATGGGCCTTTCTGCTGGTGCTTGGGCAAAATCAACCCAAGGGGTGCAAGGCACTGGCTGGGAACAGAAAGATGCGCGTGTTCAACAGCGGGGGCTGATGGAAAACCCACAGGAGCAAGACAAGTAGGGTAAAGGTAAACCCCCCCAGTCCAGTTGCCTGACTAATGCCCTGGGTGACAAAATGCAGGTGAGTCAGCAAGGAGGGAGGGAAGCAGCACCCCCTTGCTTAAGCTCCCCTCAGGGTTCTTGGCCCCCTTGCCACCCCCTGGTTCTGCTGCCAAACCCTGCTAGGCACACCTGGCACCCAGGGACAGCCTGCCTGCAAGTATTTACCCCTTCTCCAGGACAGTGTCACCTCACCTTGTGCTCAGTCACTCTGCACCTAAGGGATCCCACCAGCTCATGAGACGAAAGCATTATTCATCAGCACCTGGGACAAAGGGAAGTTGAGGTTTACTTTCACAAGAAATTAATTTTTTACACCATTCCCTGCCTCAGGGGATGCCTCTGCAGCTGGCAATGAGTAGGATAAGCCAGGACCATGACAAAGGAATCACATCTTCCTAAGTTTGAAGGATGCTTTCCCAGGCTAGTGATGCTCACCAGTCATGTTGGGCTGCTGCCACAATAGTTTGAAGGGATTCAGGTGGGCATGCAGCCAAGGAATGGATTCAGACCAAAATTTAGGGTTAAGCCTAGTGTCATCTGTCCACAATTTGAGCCATGTGAGCCAGCCAACACTTCTCCACTTGTTTACACAGCCTGCACCCAAGCTGCTCCCCCACGGCACTTACTGGTGCAGCAGAGTCCTTCAGAGCTGGGTTCATCTTTCAGCAAAGCCCTCTCAGCCTCAACAGGGCACTCAGCACAGAGTTATACAGTTTGCTCTGCCCTGCTCATGAGGTGGAAGCAGTCAGTACCTCATCTCCACTATTCCCCATTCTTCCCCCAGTTTGCAGGCAGAGCATGTGGGACATCAGCTCCACAGCTCCCTGCACCTGAGTTTGGGCCTTCCTTCCTCATGTTGCCTAAAAGTAGATGGGTTTTGTCATTAACCTGGAAGAGAAAAATCATCCCAACCCAGCCAGTTAGCATGGCTGCTGGAATCTCTCTCAGGTACTGAGCTAATCAGACCCACCCTCACTGTTTTCCTGTTCTCCTTGCCCAGCCAAGCATGTCTCTCCACATCCTGCTCAGAGGCAGGACTTGGCACTGCCAGCCCCAAAGTCCCCAGCAAGCTTCTTAGGGACACACACACACTCCACCAACACACCCACACCCACCCCTCTCAACGCCTCCTGCAGAGAGACCCCTCCGCTGCTCACGCTTCCCAGGGAAGCCACGGCATCTTGTCTCCAGCTCAGTCCTGCAGTGAGTGTCCCAATGATGTTCCCTGAGAACTCCCACCTCCTCTGCACTGGGTCCACCAGGACCTGCCACTTCCTGGGTCTCTGGTGCTGAGACCTGCTCTGGCTGATCCTCTTGAGACCAGTCTGTGCCCAGCCCTGAGGTACGCATGAACTGGGGTGCCCCTGGGAAAGGGTGAAAACCCCAGCCCTCGCATATTGGCGGGGAACTTTGGAAACCACAAGGAATTCAAGCTGCTTTGTAGCAGGGTGTACAGGGAAACCCAAAGAACCACAGGCAGTTTGCTGTGTGGTTTAGGAAGCTCTCAGCTAATTGCCACCTCCCGTCTGAGGTGGTGCTGGACTGTGTAGTAATTTAGATGCAAAACAAGATCAAGATATTCACCTGAACTCGATAAAGCCAGAAAAGAGAACTTACATGCAACTTATAAACCTGCTTTAGAGAGGAGGTTGTAAAACCAGAGACTCTTTGGTCCAAAAGGCAAAGAAGCAATTAATGTCTTCTTATGGGAAAGCAACTCCTACACATACAAGACATCAGATTTAGTGTAGACCAAACATGAGGAAAGCAAGCTTTGTGAGGTGTTTCTGTTATTCAATGAGATGTTATTGTGTAAGAAATACTATACAGCTTGTTGGCTGGGAGCAGAGATGTAGGAGGGTGTTATTAGAGCCATTAGAGACATTAGATATGTCATAAAAACACAAGCCTACGTTCTGCTTGAGAAAGATGCTGGTTTGAGAAATATGCTGCTTAGAGAAAGGCAGCAGTGTAAGCACAGCCAAAAGGCACTGCAGATTTTGTGAAGTACAATAAGTATGTTCCTATGGAGGCACTTTCTATCCCCCAAGCATCTCAAGCTGGTAGATGTCTGAAAAAGTTTCTGTGGATGTTGGTTATCTTTCTGATTCAAGACCCTAACTAGCCTAGGTTATTCCTGAACTGATTGTGATGAGAAAACTCTTTTCAAGGAGTTTAGTGTGGATTTTCTTCACCTTATACAAATCTGTGTGTAATTACTCCTTCACTCCATTTTTTACATAAATCTGGGAGGGTTTATGCTGCATATGCCGAACTCCCATATTCTTAGCATGGCAACTCACAAAATAGGGAGTGTTTACAAGAATCAGGAAGTATTTGTTTGGCAGCACATAGACAAGCTCCCTAGAAAATTCAGAAGGACAAGAAGGATATTAGGAAGAAAGAGATAGTGTGATTTTTAAAAAGAAATTAAGCGTTAACACTTACTTCAAGGATTCATATAATTAAAAAGACAAATTTCATGCTGGAGGACTTTTATATGCATAGCAAAGTTCATCCAGTTTATCTGGAACAAAATCTTCACTTCTGCAAGTCCCTGAATAATCTAAAATGGCACCTCACCTGTTGAAATTCATTCACGTAATTTCTCTACTTTAAAAAGGGGAGAAACAAAAATAGTTCTTCTAAGAACAGAAGACTCCACAAAGCTATAAGCTGAAAATTTCAACAAGTGAACTCCACAAGGACACTGACTCATTGTAAGGACACAGAGGCAACACAAACAGCCTGCTTCAGATCCAGACAAGTATAAAATAATTGCACTTTCTTTCTCATTTGAGTCTTTGAAAAGAAGCGATCACAAAAAAATCTCTGAACTGAACATGCAAATGTGTCCTCTATCCTCATCCCTCAGCACTCATCACACCCTCTCTGTAAACAACCTCAGCAAGACAAATAACTGAAATAAAAGAGTTTATCACATAGCACAATTGCCAGACTCAGCAAAGTTTCAACAGAATGAAATATCAGAGGCTTCTGTGTTCTGGGTGGGGCAAAGCATTTAAAACACTACATACAAATCAGACTGTCACCTTCATAGATGTTAATGGATTTTTTAAACATTCTCGTTAATTCAGCATATCCCTCTTAATCTCATGATTGGGACATTTTCCTCAAGATGAAACACAAACAAAATTTCAATGAGAAAGAAACCTGGTAGGATTTGGTTGTGCTTTAGCTAGCTAGCGAGATCTCAAGACAAGTCTTTAGATGGCTTCTTCTGAATAACAGGCTTAGAAGACTTCTTTGATTTCATAGAGCTTATTAATATCACCTGTGTTTGTCCATTCAGCCTGTGAGTTTTATCCTTGACATGCCCATAAGGATTCTCCAACAAGGAAATGGTGAAGCCTGCTATCTACTGCTGATACTTGCAGCTCTTCTACTAATTTGGGCAAAAGGGCAAGCCCACTTACAGCTCTAATTCCTGCAAGGCCTTCCTGCAAAGGGGTTGCAAATAGCATGAAACACGCTTCCCTGTCTGCTTACTTTAACATCCTAAAAAATACCTTTGTCCCGAAAAACCCTGGGCAAAAACATCCAGGAAACCTCTGGAGTGGACAGCCCATCTCCACGAACCACATTTAAAAGACAGTATGTTAGGAAAAATAAGGCAGCACATGTCAGTGGCCCGAGTGGTGCCCACCCTGAGGTGAGATGCTGGAAGCTGAAGTGGGTCAGTGAGTTATTGCATTCCAGAGGCAATGGCTGCCCCACTTCTAAACTGTGCCCTGGATTACCAAAGCCTTTTGACGCACCAGCCCAGGATTTCAGACACAAGAAGATTTTAAAGCTGCAAATGAACTGCAATTAATGGAACTGGAATAGAACCAAAACAGCAAGACAAAAGGAAGCCCCTGCCCTTGCACTGAAATTACAGAGAAACTGAATCCGCCCAGGTGAAGTGCAAGTGTCTCACCTCACCTGGATCATCCTCATTAAATCCCTGTCCTCAAGACACTTTCCAACTCCATCATCTCTTCCACTCTTTCTCCTGCCTTTCAGTGAGACCTCTCAGAAGCACAGCCTCTCTATAAATGGTACACATACAGCAAGACTTTATCCAGTTCCCAAACATATTCTGTGATTTTGTGATTCAATGATCTCTCCTTGCTAGCAAATAGAGGTATTGTAATTAGTAACTGCAGCTTTTGCTTTCTTCAAGCCACAGCAAGTATTTTTAGAGGAATCAGATCCTTGTCAAACAACGGCAGTAGCATCACAGCCAAGCTTCCTGGAATTAACTTTTGTCTTGCAGCTACCAGGTAAAATTCAAGACAGTGCAGATTAGCAGAGAGGTGGATGACGTTCAGGATGTTTGTCACCATTGTGAAAAGTTAGGATCAAATCTCAGGCCACTGTACTCACCTCCCAGAATCAACATGCCAGGCTTGTGATGCAGAATCATGGAAAAATGGAGCTGGGGAAGTCTGCCCAGCAATTCATAGATACCCAAGGCTGGATTAGTGGATTTGTATTGCTCAATATACTTTTACTAATCCAGAAAAGGAAGTGAGCAGTTAGGTGACAACTGGTTCATTGCTCACACCCTTCTCAACTGTGTTTATGAATATATTAAATAGCAATGACCATAAATTAACACTAGTTAGTTACACAATCGTAGAGAACTGGGATGCAAAGTGACCTGGGGAGAGGCAAGAAGGGGTCAGCCCTATCCTTGTGATTACAGACAGGTGTTTATCTAGCCTGTTCTTTGAGATTCCCATGCTGAGAATTTCAGGCTTGCCCAGATCACACATTCCAGCACCTAGAAATCCCACTATCCCTAAGATGTCCTCCACTGTCATTGCTACAATGCACTCTCCTAACTTTCTGCCTCTCCAACTGAGAGAAGAGGTTCTTCCTTCTATTTTACGCATTTAAAAGTTGGCATTGGGCCCCTTTCACTCTCTTCTGTGAAACAGGAGTGGTTCATTTTCTCTCACTTCAGTGCTGGGCCCAAAGTAAGTTCTTCTGCATGGACAGACCGTTTTAGAGATATTAGATCTGTAGACAGCCCTAAAGCATATAGAAACTTGCTTTTCTTACTCACCTCTTCCAGACCATGCACAAATAGAACAGAAGACAATAGGCCACAGTCTGAAAAACCACTGCTCTAGACCAAACAGCCCTGGTCCCATCCATGGATCATGTTCCCTCACCCTCCAGTTATGTCTGTTGCATTCCTCTGAACCCTCTCCCACTGGTACATAACCTTCCTGAAGGGCAGTGCCAGAGCTGGTCATATTACTGCTGTGTAGCATGATCCACACTAAAAAATCATTGGAACTATTTCATGTGTCCTACAAACAATGCCATTGTTTATATATCCCAGGGATGATTAAATTTTCCTTCCTTTTTTGCAGCACCATGACTCTGTTGACTTATGGTCAGCTGATAACTGCTTCAGCCACCTGCAAAGCCCTTTCTGTACAGCTGCTGCCTCCCCAGATGTCTTCTTCTCCATTGTTTGTACAAGAGACTATTCCTGTATCCAAGGCTGAAACCTGCGCCATCTTCCTTGAAATAAATTCCTTCTCTCTCGTCAGAGCTAACGAATACAGTGAGCTAAGAGCTGATGGGGCTGGGCATGTTGCTCTGAGCAAGGAGGGACAGCACGTGGTCTGTAACACTGGAAAATAAAACTCCATAACACCAACTGAAAAAGAAAATATTTTAATTATTCAAAACAGGCTTAGTTCAGCCTCTCTGCTGAGAGACCTGGCCATCATAGTAGCCACCTCACTGGCAACGAGTGTTTCATCAGTGATCAGACACATTGTTCATCTTTTAATTAAACCTCTTCTTCCAAGTGGGAACTTCTCCTAGTGCCTCCTGGTTCCTTGTGGATGTTCTGCAATGTACAGCCCGAAGAGCACATCTCTCATAACACTCTGGACAAGTAAGGGTGGAATTGCAATGCTAGCACCACACAGCTCTGGTTACCATGGCTGAACAAGGAAGTTCAGGCAGGAATTCCCAGAAGCAAAAGTGAAATTGCGGCTTCCCCAGTTCCGGAGCCATACCCAGCACAAGCTGTCCCCCTGCAAAAGCCTCCTCCTGACGCAACGCCTGCTTGCACACCACATTTCACCTGCGGAGGGAAGTGAACCTGTGAGCTCCCAGCAAGGTGGAGCTTTAACATCTACCTGGGGCTTTATGCCTCAGCTGCCTGGCAGGTGAGGTGGATAAAACAGGTCATGGCATCTCTCAGCAACAGTGACCAGGAAACCCATCAGAGTCATCCTGGCCTTTCACATGCACTTCAGCGAAAGCTGAAATTCAAAGCAAAACAGCAGCAAGAAACAGGAGGATGGATGTAAGGGAAGTCAGGAATTTTCTATAATATGTATCCTTTTCCTTTTTTATCAAAAGGATAAAGTCTGGAGAGTTTTGACTTAATAACTTTACTCTGAAATATCCCATGGGTCAGAGTTGTGTGAGGTGTCTCATGCAGGGCCAAAGTTGTGTGAGGTCTCATGTAGGGTGGCCTTAGAGATCCTGCTCCCCAGGGAGACCAGGGCACCCCACCTCCACAGGTGATGAGAACAAGCCAAGCAGATCCATTAAGCATCTGGTAATGCCCATCTCTTATAAATTGTCTTCTTTGATTTCTCTTCTCTCTAAAGAAAATTTTAACAGGTACCAAGCATCTCAGGTAGTTCAGGTCAGAGATAAAGGCAAAGGAAGGGTCCCTCAGGTTTTCTGCATATCTTCTTCTCTTTGTATCATGATCTCCTAATCACTACAACCTCCCTTACTATTTAGACCTCAGCTGACAAGCTGAGACAGTTGGGGCTGTTCAGTGTAGAAAAAACTCTGGGGAGACCTTATAGCACCTTCCAGTGCCTAAAGGGGCTTCAAGAGAGCTAGAGAGGAATTCTTTACAAGGACATGGATAAATAGGGCAAGGGGGAATGGATATAAACTGACAGATGGCAGGTTTAGATGAAATATTAGGAATTCTTGTCTGTGAGAGTGGTTGGGAACATGCACAGGTTGCCCAGAGAAGCTGTGAATTCTCCATACCTGGAAGTGTTCAAGGCCAGGCTAGGTGGACCTTTGAGCAGCCTGGTCTAGTGGAAGGTATCTCTTCAAGGTCTCTTCCAACCCAAACCATTCTGTGATTCTATGACTGAGGAGTAAGTGCTTTAGCACCCAAAAGCCCTACAGCCTTCCCTGCTGGAGTTTATCATGCAGGACGCTGTTCACACACCCAGCAGTGCAGTCAGCCTCCCAGCTCACACACAGCCAGGTATCAGGTTCTCTAGCCATTGCGAAATACTTGTAGCTTAAAGGTACACAAAAGACTGTAAAATCCTAAATTTTTCCACGTGCACAGCTTCTGTAGCACTGAAGAGCATTTGCAAGGGCTCCAGAGCTCAGTGAGGGGGATGGGGCAGCCCCACCTCACCAGGCTGTGCAAATCGTGACAGGCCACAGCCATGCTTGTGCCATGTCCCCAGCAATCTCAGCAAGAAGAACTGAACCTCTCCCTTAACAGGAGGGGAGGAGGGCTGGAGAGGACTGATGAGAGTACCTGTGAGGCCCTGGGATGCTGCATCCCCCCCGTTTGACCATCCACTGGGTGAATTCATGCGCTGGCCACACAGTGAGCCAGCAGTGCCACTGAGCCAGAGGGAGAAGGCCTCACAGATATTTTTCTTTCTTTTGGCATCTGCCAAAAGTTTCCAGCCCATTAGATGTTCTCTCACTGCCTAGGTGTGGATGCTTCCACTCCTGGGGCACAGATGAGGTCCCATTGATGGATTAACCACCTCAATAGGCAACATGAATGGCAGGCTTGATTTGTGCGCTCAGCTGCCAGGAGGAATTGGATTTTAATCTCATGCCGATATGGGTCATATCCTCAGCTCACAGCCTGAATCACATCCTCACCTCACATTCCTGGCCCATCTTGTAGCACAATCCAGCCCCATTGGCAAGGAAATGGTGAGGGCTAATTCAAGCACATCAGAGAAAGCAAAGGGGGAGCTGTGCCTGAGAGTCTCGTTGTAACTGGTGATATACTGGCACAGCTGAGCCCTCTTTAAACTGGCCCACAGAAGGAAAAGCTTAAGCCTTGCCTTCTTTCTTTTTAAGGAGTTTGGAGAGATCTTTATGGAGATGGACATGGACGAAGAGCCATAGAACCACAGCTGCATGCATTTGCTTTCCCAGCCCCCTGAAAACACAGCCTCCCAGAAACAGCAAACCCATCCATATAACAGGAACCAGGTCTGGTCCTTGATTTGGTGAGTGCTCTGCAAATAAATTACGAAAGAAACCTCTGATTACATAAAGTGCATTGCACAATGCATTATATAAAGCTCAGGTCATGGCCTAATCAACCAGCACTCAGCTCCCTTACATCAAGAAAAATTAATCTGAACAGCAGCAAGGAAAAGGGAGGAAGAGGAGGATGCTCTCACTCTCTTAAGAAGGAGTATGGCACGCACATGGCACACATGCCCACTGAGCACACCTCCATCCCCGAGCCAGCTCAAGAGGAGCAGCTTCCAGCCAAACTCTAGCTTTTGGCTCAGAGGCCACCTACAGGACACCTGCACGAGTGGGGACATTTATGCATCCCTCAGAAAACAGACCCATAATCACAACCACCTCACCGTTAACCTCGTCTGGCTCTAATGGGATTGCCCGGAGGCACGGGGTGTCCATCAATCTCTGTAACACACCTTGGAGGGCAGAAGTTAGAAACTACTCATGAATGCATTGCTCAGAAAGGCCTGGGTTTCTTTTCTGACACCTTTTGATTTCAAATCAGCAGGAAATAGCCAAGGCAAATGTTTCAATGCTGATAGTGATAGAGGAAGTTTCACTCCAGCAGAAGGAAACCAAAACGAACTGGGAATTCTATGCTGAATCTGGTGCCAGAGCTGCCCCTAGGATACACAACAGAAGCCAAAAGTCCCACTTTTCTCTCCTAATATACGGGTTTTTCCATTAAAAAGGGTTTGGGTTTCATAGTTTTTAAAGCCCAAGGATGACATTAAATTAGACACAGCATTTCCAATCAATCCACCACAGGGGTGGCAGGTGAGACCTACTCCTTCTCCTGGAAAATTTTGCTCTTAGAGATCTCTGAGGCTACCTGTGGCTTTAATACAACCCTTCCAATCAGTTTCAACAAGTCTTGTACAGGATTTTGAGCATGCAAGCACTTCAGGGTAAGAAACATCTGCAGAACTTCCCACCATGTCTTGCAGAATCAGATCAAATCAGCAGGGGGGGTCGGCGAAAATCATTTGTGACTACGGCACGTTTCAGTGATAATAGCATCCACTGAATAGGAAAAGCATAGATCTACAGGGGACATATGCTGAAAATAAACATTGAGGTTTCAGCTGTGCTTTGAGGTAACATGGAATGGCCCAGAGGCAAAAGAGTGCTGGGAACTGCTTGGTCCATTGTGCCAGACATGCAGAGAAGTTTTGTGTACTAGCAGAGAGGCTGAGAGTTGCAAGAGGAGGAGAGAGGCCCTTTTTGAGGGTTGATTTTGCAGTTGGGCTCTTACATGGAAGGTGAAATTCTGAAAAGAGAGACGGGGATGCTGGAAACAGCAAGGGCAGTGCAGAGAAATCCTCACAGGATATTTCTGAGCACTGAAGGCAGATGGTTTCTAATAGCTCTTCCCATGAGAATGGCCATAAAAGAATCTAAGAGGAGATAGGATTTTGTGTTCTGTCACCTTTCCCTTTGGTCACAGAAGCACCAGCTGTCACCAGGTGAGTACAAGAGGTGGGCCAGTTGGATGACACACAGACGGAGGGTTGTCACACCTCCCTGGCACTTCCCAACAGAGCTGGCAGCACACTTAGGGGGGAAAAAACCAAAAAAACCAAACCAGAACCTTGTCCTGTGTAATAAAATCCAAAGGGAAATCGTGGGAGGTGAGAAGGAAGCCCGAGCATGTTCCCTGTGACCAGCCACTTCCAGGGAGGGAGTTCCCACCATGTCTTCTGCAGAAAGGAATGAATCAAGGAGAAGTTACCAGAGACACTTGGGGGCATGCAGGTGTGCACAGGCAGACCAGGGGGACAGCTTTCCTCCTCGGGTGATGGGTATGGGGAGAATAACTCGGGAGACCTTTCTTGCAGCCAAGATCATCATGGGTCAGGTCAAACAGGTCCTCAGGAGTCAAGGATTCTGCAGACAGATCGATGTTCTTGAGCCTGGATGTGGCATCAGGAGAAATTCAAACACCTGATGCCTGCCTGTGCCCAAAAGCCATTGCAGTAGCAATGGGTTTGGGTTGGAGACAGAGGATAGGGAGTTGCACCTAGCTACTCCTTCCACCCGTCCTCCTTTTATTCCAAAAATGGTGTTATCTAGGGGTTATTCAGTACAGAAAGGCTCTCTGTGCCAAGGCTAGATTTCTGAGTCACTAGATGAAAACCAAACCCATGCCACCAGGGAGATAATGCCTGTAATGCAAGAGTGAGAGAGCTCTTGCACAAGGCCCTGGGTTCCCGACGATCACTGCCCCACACGTGGCCAAAAGCTGTGGGCTTGAGTGCTCCACGTGAAATTCCCTGGGCAGACACCAGATGCCAACCCCATGGGATGCTCAGGTTGGCTACACCTCCTGTTTGTCCGGTCAGGAAACCAGTTCTGCAGTGTGACCAGGGAAACCTGGCCCCGGCGATGCCTGCACCAAATCCTCCTTTTGTGTGAAATGGCGTTGAACAGGTGCTTCCACTCCGGCTTTCTCCAAAGAGTCTGTGCAACCCACACCTCTGTCCCACACAAATCGTGCGTTCAGGGGATCCCAAATAATCCCAAGCACAAACAGACTTCGCACTGTGACCTGGGGAGATAATCACTCACGGCATTCTTAGTAAGATCAGGCTTTGCTGCTTGTACTAACACAAAGCTCCCATCAAAAACAAGTGAAAGAAAACAGAATTCAACTGAAAGGTCCCACAGTTGATCCTGGCAAGACTTAGTTACCATCAGGCGATTCAGAACCATGTTTGATGCACAGGCTGATGGCTCACAGGTCTTTTTGCCACTGTGAGTTGTAGCACAGGATTGCTCAGATGCAAAAGGGAGGTGAGCCCTCCTTGGGCGATGCAGCACCGGGGAATTTCCAGGTCAGGGAATGAATGGGGATGAATACACTTTGCACCAAAGAACGGGGCTCAGAGGAGAACCCTGCTTAAGCTCAGGGTCAAACCATGCACGAAAGCCAAGCCACAGAAAATGCTAATGGCACGGTCCTGGCCGAGAAACAGCTGTGTTCTTACAAGGTAGGCATCACACAGTTAGGGGTCCTGGCAGGGCACTGGCCCATCAGGCAAACCCTCGAGGTTTTGTCAAGCCTCAGATACAATGCAAGGGAGTCAGCATGGAACTCCTTCAGCCCATGGTCTTCACCCGAGGACGGGGGAGTCCATACTCAAATCCCTTCTCTCCACGAAGAAATGAGACACAAAGCTGAAGTGATCGACCCCCCAGCTAACAGCCCCTGTGAGTGTCAGACAGACACAGGTGAGATATCCATATCTCTCCTTTGGAAAGCTCTCCCACTTTGCACAAAATAGTCTGAAAGAGAACACACAAATCACTTCCATCATGGGCATGGCAGAGGGCTTTCAGCAGGAGAGCTGGCGAGAGCCCTTCACCTCAGCGCCCTCTCACTTGAGCATACATGAAAGGCTTGGGTTCCGGCCTCTGAAGGGGGGAAGGGAGCCAGACCTGGATCTCCTGAAACCACAGGATGGGGTAGAGAGGTAAAAAGGTAGAAAATAGGAAGGTAGCCAAGGAAGGAAAAGAAGCCAGCTGTAGGAGAGGATGGACCAGGACTACATACCTTCCCCTGGCTGGAAATAAAAGGGATAGAAATGGCGAGTATTTGGCTTGAAAAGCTGTATTCTCAGCCTGGAGTATTTTGGGAATTTGGAGGATTCCCCTGCTGTGCAGTGTACAGAGTCCAGGACAGTTAATACCATGTTTCTAGATGGGAAATTCCACTGGGGTTAGAGGTGCTGTCCCACAACAGTCCCCTTCCCCAGGCGTCCCAGGGGATCACCATCACCTGCATGTGACCACATCCATCCCAGAAGCCCTGAAGTGGAGTCCATCCCTCCTCAGGCTCTATCATGATCAAGAAGGTGATTGTCCTCCCCTTGTTTTTGGTGTCCCAAGCCTGGCTAAGGAATGGCAATCGGAAGTGATATATGTATATAGAGGGAGACAGGTAGCAGTGACATTCAGAGTGATAGCAACCATTCAACTTAGTTATACAGACATCATTGTATACTTTTTGCCACAGTAAGATATTTGCCAGCACCCTTCTGTCATATCTGTTAGTTACCATGAAACTTTGGGTGTTTTCAGGGTCTGATCAGTATGCACAAGATGAGACACAGCATAAAGTTGTGGCAGAAACAATCCATACCATGTGAAAGGAGGGATCCCAAGTGGTTGGCACCAACGAAAAGCTTATTTGCCTGGCTCAACTCAGCCAACAGACCTCCGATTTTAGTGACACCCTGCTGCTCAAAAGCTCTTTCTTATAAGGGATCCATTGCTTGGGGGAGACCCTTTGCAAACAAGGTTGCACGTCAGGTTTTGGCCAGAGCACAAGCAGCAGTGTTGACCAGAGCTCAGGTGACAAGCGCTGCAGAGTCAGCCTGGTGATGCTGTGTGCACGGCTTGAGACAGAGAAGGCTTTTCTGCACCACCTTTCCTTGCTGCATTCCTCGTAAGGCATGGGAGAAACACCAGCACAGTGTGGAGGGCAGGAGGAGGCAGGTTGTCAGGCAGCTCAGTAAGCGGGCCTCTTCTTTGTCATCCTTTTCAGCCTTTTACCTTTTTAGTTCTATTGCTTATCTGCTGGGAGAGCTTTGGGGCACCACTTGCTGCCCAGCCATCTCCTTATCTTCCTCTCTGTGGCCTCTGTTCAAGGGCAATGGAATGATCCAAGGCAAGGGAAGCTGACATCTTCTTGAAGGCATGGACAGAGTGCAGACCATGGAGGTAACATGCGAACACTCACCTTCCTGTCCTTGGGTCACCCAGGCACACCTTGCACCTTCAGCTGCTGCTGTGTACTCTCCTCTCTCCCCATGTGGGGGCTGGCTCCATCTCACATCAAGATCAGTGATAAAAGCAGGGAATAAATAAATACAGTAAATTGAGAAAGATCAGCTCATCAGGCCAAGTGCAAACACTACAGAGTCATCCAGAAAACATCCCGTAATGTGCAAACGGGAGCTGATAGAGATCCTCTTCCAAGGGCTGAGCTTGTTCATAACTGATGGATTACCTTGGCCAAAACCACCTCCTGCATATCTGGGTGTGAGCACTGCTATCTGCTGCTGCATCATGCACAGCCCAGATCTCTCCTGGGCCGAGGGCAATTCTCAAACTGGAGAGAATGGAAGCATCAGCAGGGGCAGATCTGTTGTCCTCATTAGCCCATCCTGTCAGGGAGCATTTCAGGATGAAAGTGGGGGGAGAAACATGCCTTTTTATCTTGTCACATTCTTGCATATGGAAGGGAATAACTGAATCCCTGTGGCAAGTTCTGCCTAGCAGAGCAAGCCCAGCTGCAGAACCTCACGCTGCAGCCCACATAAACGTCATCCTGGGAAGATCTCTTGGGAGTCACACCGCAAAAGGGCTCAGTGCCTGGCAACAACTACAACAGTGGAAAAAAAGCCTCACCATGGAGCCTGGGCTCTCAAGGCACTGTAACACAATTAGTCTCACCAACTCATTTCCGTACCCTGGGGAGGCTGCACCATGGGAAGCCACCTGAATCCTCTCATACAAGTGCTATGATGGGGAGGGTGCCCAGCAAATCAGATGGTATCACACCTCACCTGCACTGCACAGGGCATTGCTGAAGAAAGGGACATCTTACGAACACTCAAGGAGGGTTAATGAGGCAAGACAGCAGCAGGATGAAGCAACAACTAGGGCAGCAAAAGACACAAGCAGGAAAACCTGCTCTTGGGTCAGATTCCTTAGTCCAGGCCAGGTCACACCACTCCATCCCATTCCTGTCATTACTGCTGCTGACCTTGCAGACCAGACTTTGACATCCAGAGATCTGCAAGGCAGATGGACAGTAACCATCAAAGCTGACCACTGGCATCACTCAGGCTGAAGACCTCCACACCCTGTGTGTCTGGTTTGCATGGCCAGGTCGTGGTAGCAGGGGGGCTACAAGACTGCCTTCTGTGAGAAGCTGCTGGAAGCTTCCCCGTGTCTGGCAGAGCCAACGCCTGGCAGATCCAGGATGGACCCACCACTGGCCAAGGCTGGGCCAGTCAGGAATGACAGTAATGCCTTTGTGATAACATGTTTAAGAAGGAAAAGAAGTTATTGTGCAGATGTAATTGCATTCAGATAAGAGCAGGGTGAGAACATGTGAGAGGAACAGCCCTGCAGACACCCAGGGCAGTGCAGGAGGAGGGGCAGGAGCTGCTCCAGCCTCTGGAGCTGAGATTCCCCTGCAGCTTGTGGTGCATCCCACGGTGAGGCAGCTGTGCCCCTGCAGCCCAGGAAGGGCATGGGGGAGCAGAGATCCACCTGCAGCCACCGGAGGAACCCAGACTGGAGCAGGCGGAAGCCCGACAGAGGGCTGTGAACCCATGGGAAACCTGTACTGGCGCAGGTGGATGCCTGAGAGAAGACCTTGGACATGTGGGAAGCCCAGGCTGGAGCCCAGGCTCCTGGCAGGACCTGAAGACCTGTGGAGAGAGGAGCCCAGGCTGGAGCAGGGTTCCTGGTAGAACTTGCGACCCTGTGGGGGACCCACACTGGAGCAGCCTGCTCCTGAAGGACTGCAGCCATGGAAGAGTGAGCCACACTGGAGATGCTCATGGAGAACTGTCTCCTGTGGGAAGGACCCTATGCTGGAGCAGTGGAAGGACTCCTCTCTGGAGCAGCAGCAGGAACAATGTGTGATGAGCTGACCATAATCACCATTCCCATCTCCCTGCAGCACTGTGGGAGGAGGTAGAGCTGGGAAGGAAGGAGGGGTGGAGGGAAAGTATTTTTAAGATTTATTTTACTTCTCATTATCCTGTTCTGATTTTGATTAGTAATATCTTCAATTAGCATTTCCAGTTCAAGTCTGTTTTGCCCCTGACAATATTTGATGAGTGATCTCTCTGTGTCCTCATCTCGGCTCATGAACTTTTTTTATATTTTTTCTTTCTTGTCCAGCTGATCAGTGGCAGAGCAGCTTTGGTGGGTGCCTGGCATCCAGCCAGGGTCAACCCACTACCCCCAGCAGCTCCCAGCCTAAGCCTGCCCAACCTCATGGCTAGGATTTAGTGAGCTCCTTGGTGAGGCATTAGTATGCTCACCACTTCAGAAAGGCACCCCAAGAGCCTTTGCTGGCCAGGGTCTGCCTGTGGGTATCCACAGCTCCAAGGGATGGCCCAGCAAACTCTGACTCTCTGCCTTTGTTCCTTTAGGATTCTGTAATTTTCCTTGCTGCTGTCATCTCGACCATCCCACCTCTGTCTGCAGTCTTACCTTTCCCAGCATGGCCATTTCTCCCAGCACATGGTCAGGGTATGGCAGGATCAGAGCTGGGATTTCAGACTCAGGGAGCTGAGGCCTGGGAGCAGGGGATTACCCAGAGGTGGGGTTACAGAGACATGGGGTAAGGGTGGAGAGGAGGGGTAGGAGGGGTGGCTTCTCCATGCCTTTTGCTTGAGCTGTTCCACCTCACACAGCAAAAAGAAAAAGAAAAAAGAGTCCCTTGGGCCATAGAACGCTTAAGAGTGAGCGCAGCTCCACTGTGAGTCATCTCTGCTCTGAGACAGGAAGGTAGAGCTGAAGTTTCCCACGCCTTGAACACAAAGGACAGTCTGGCATTGGCACTCCATGTCAGGGGAGCATCTGCCACAGGGTGAGAGACACACGACCTTCAGGGACAGCACAAGCCAAAGCTCAGCCTGAGAGAAGCAAACAGCCCGATATGTGGTTCCCAGCTGCTTGTCTTATGTGACATTCAGCAAGATCCCTTCCAAATCTTGTGGAAGCTGTCCCTGCCCGTGGCAGACCACCTGGGAAACAAGATGATCTTTAAGGTCGCTTCCAACCAAACCATTCTGTGAAATCCCAGCTCTAATGGGGTCAAGTCAAATCCCCCTGCAGAGCCAGGACCCACATGTGCATAGAGAGCACAGCCAGTGTCTGACTGTCCACTGGATGTGACTGCTTGGATGTGTTACTGCTGAAATCCCAAGATGCACGCAGGAACTTCTCACAGTGGTGCCATAATCCCACTGGAAAGACTGAATACTAATCTACCCTTGAATCAGCCCATGTGCCTTATGCTGCTGTAGAGAGAGCAGCGTGAGAAGCTTCCACCTGCTCTGCCCTTCCCAGCCTTTTCCTGCGTGTCCCTGGAGATGTAACACAGCACAGAAGCAGTGCTCGGGATGACAGTGCTTGTGGGACCCACCAGATTCAGGATCCCAGCTTGAGGCTCTCTGCCCCCACCCCAGAACCAGACAGTGGTCACCCAGCCCCCCTAGGAGGTGGGGGGGAGGTTGATGCTGCCCTCCAGCCCTCCCAGCTGGTTTGGCACACACATGAGCTGAAGGCAGAAGCTGAACCAGTACGGCTTGTGCACAGAGTTTCCCTCTGAAGGGTTTGCAGCCCAGGGTAACACAGGTTAAGGCTGTCCTAGTAGGCAATGCAAGGGTAACCCCAAGCCCGAGGGTTTCACTGGGTATGGGTACACTGTAGAAGACAGCACGGAGGCAGCTTGGGCAAAGCAGACGGCAGTGCAAGCCCCACGCTCCTCTCGGTGCTGCATCCATGCCCATCTACCTCCCAGGCTAGCTATTTTTTTGGCAGTGCACACAGCCTAAATCTTGTCTTCTCAAGAACTCCATGTGGGTGATCCCCAAATAGACCTGAGATCCTCTGGCACCAGTTGCAACATTCCTGCTGTGCGCACTGAGCTCTGCTTCAGCAATGCTCAGAACCTCAGCAGTTCAGGGACAAGTAAAACAGATTTCTCCCCTCGGGA
This sequence comes from Oriolus oriolus, assembly GCA_013400235.1. Classification (NCBI taxonomy): domain Eukaryota; kingdom Metazoa; phylum Chordata; class Aves; order Passeriformes; family Corvidae; genus Oriolus; species Oriolus oriolus. Next base: position 9,227 of record VXBT01012280.1, on the reverse strand, counting down.
TACCCAGATAGCTGCTCCGGTGGTGAACTCACCTTTGCTGTTTCCAGCAGCTCCCAATGGAGGCTGTGTTGATTTTTTTCCTAAGAGATCAACACCTTCTGGAGGGCTGCAGCGCAAGCGCTGGCACGGCCAAGGTCTGCCCTGACTCACAGTGGGACCCGTTTGCCCCAGGGGGACCAGTTCCAGCCATAAATCCCAACCCGACACAGGCCTGCCAGTACACTTGGCCCAGCCAAAATTCCTGAAGAAAGGCTAATACTAATAAATGAAGGTTCACTGGAACTGTTGGCACGAGCCAGCAGGATGTTGCTGAGCTTTGCACAGAAACCTACCAGCAGCACTGTGGTTTCAGATGAAACTCGAGACACATGAGACCTCCAGCCAAGTTTCACCACCAGGTTCCAGTGTCACCCTCAGCAGCAGGAGCCAGCCACCAATGCAGGATATGGACGCAGCAGCACCAGGAAATTGGGCCGGGAGCACAGCCAGATGCCCAGCACCTCCGAGGCTGGAGCAGTGGGCTTGTCCAGGAGGCAGAGGGGAGCTGGTCTGCCCTGTAGCCACAATGACAGGGTTCCCTGGCAGCCTGCAGGTCCTGGATTTCATCTCACTCCCCAAAAAGTGGCAGGGAGGCAGCACAGCCCTCTCAAGCTCACACTAGGGACGCAGCAGAGGCACAGGGGGGTGGCACCTGGCTCGCAAGCCACACAATGCAGCTGGGACCTGGGTGGGCAGCTCATGCACCTCCACCACCAGCCTGACTTGATGCAGGGATTACTGGACCTCAGGCAGCCTCCATGCTGAGTGCCCTTTCCACCTCTGCCAGCAACACTGCCACTGAGAGCTGCAAGCCCAAAGACTCCTCTAGCCTCTCCATCTCTCATCCTGCATCTCCAAAACTGCAATTGTGGATTTGGGGCTGCTTGCTGCTGAGCAGGCTGTTTTCTCCAATTGCCACCACCAGCAGAATTTTGCCCATGCAAAACTGCAGACAAGCCACCACCTATTACCAGGGGAAGTCCCTCCACTCAGGCATGGCTCCTCTGTCCTCCTCACAGGAGGGATTGCAGCTTTGCAGCATCCCATTTCCATGGAGCTGCCTCACAGCAGGAGAGGTGCTGGAGAGGCCTTGAAGAAGTGTGTTACAGGCTGATAGTTTATCCTGGACCACTCCTGAGCACTGGCAATCCCACATCCCTTGGAAGAAAACCTTCTTGGCTGCTTTGAACATTATTCTTCTAGCACAGCAGCAGGCACATGGAAATATTTTCATACTCAGGACCACATCTTGTCGGAAGAGGGGGAAAGAGTGGCTGGACTCATGTCCCTGCTTCCAGCACTGCTGGTGACTCATCCTGTGACTTGAGTCCCATTGCTGCACAGACGACACCATGGCCAGCTGAGATGAGAGGATAAAGAGAGCCGTGTGCCCACGCTGCTAGACCATGGCTGTAAGGCATTTTGATAGCACTTTGCACATACAGGTGGTAAAGATTGCAGCCTTAAAAGGGCACTGAGAGGTTCACCTGGCTCTGTGGAGGTGAGGGAACAGCTGCTGCATGGGGGAAATGGTGTAAACCCAACCAGGAGCACCAGTCTGGAAATGCTTTTCCCCGTGGTGGGTGCATCAGTGACACAGTGCCACCTTGGTGGCCCTTGGTGGGTGCCGAATGAGATTTTGGATGCTGCTTTGGTTGATGGCTGAAATCTGTCCATGGCATGGAAAAGAGCAGGGGAGGGGACCCTGCACAACAGAGACAGGCTTCCCTTCTTTTCAGGGTCATTCCCAGACCCTCAGCTGTGATGTCCCACCCGTTCCCTGCCCAGACCTCGTGCTTCCCCCGAAACTCCCTCCCCAGGTGCTGCTCACACCCTCCATGTCTCATCCTACCTGCCTCCAACTGTCAGTGCTTCAGGGCAGGGAAAGGATCTCACTGCCTCTTTTTGATGGGCTGTGGCAAATTGCTGGTGCTAAACAAATTGCAGTTCCTGCCAAAAATCATCACTGGGGCAGGAGCTGGGAGCGTTACTCACCCAGGGAATTGTATTTGCTTGTGTCAAAAAGGGCTGGGGGCAGCAGCTGCCTCGCTCGCTCTTTGCTACAGACCAGTGGTAACATGGCACAGGCCACCAGTCCCCCAGCTACATATTCCAAGGAGAGGCATGTCATATGTCATTCCCCAAGTCCTCACCATCCTCCAGCAAGCACCCAGAAAAGTGAAGGAAAGGCATACCTATATAAAGTATAGGGCAGGCGTAAGGCAGGGCAATACCTTGCCCTGTAACCATGCAAGGGAAGGACATGAAGTCTACTTTGAAGGGCATAAGGGAAAGGAAATGTCCTTGGGATGGGGCTGCCTGGGGAAGGGAAGAGGTCCTGGTGCTGTGGCAGCAGGAGGAATGTTAACCATCTGCAGCCCCAGGCTACACTGGGAGGGTGCATGGGATTTGGTTGCCAATTATTCCACCTGGCTGAGTCTTTAGCAAAGATAATCCCCACTGACAAGACCTAACAGCAAGGGCTGGCTCAGCCCTGCACTGTGGGACACCCCTTGCACCGTGCAGTCCTGTCCTGTGAGCCCTGAGCTCACTGGATGGAGGAGAGACACCACCCATCCCCTCTGATCTTCCTTTGGTTTGGGGAACGGCCTTTTTTTGGGACAGGGTCTCCTGATCCCTGGTATCCTTACAGAGCTAGCTGCCCACCTGCAATACACAGCCCCTCATCCCCTCCCTGTAATGCTGCCAGGGTCTCCCACCATGCAGAAGGACACAGTTACCCCATGGCAGCATCTCCAGCCCACAACCATGGTCTTGCCCTGCATTAATACAATGCAGGTCAGCATTCCACCAAACCAAGCCTGGCTGCCACATGTGCTCACAGAATCACAGAATAAGCTGAGTTGGAAGTGGCCCACAAGGATCACTGAGTCCAGCTCCTGGCCCTGCACAGGACCACCCCAAGAGTCACGCCACATGCCCAAGAGCATTGTCCAAACACTTGTTGAATTCTACCAGGCTTGGTGCTGTGACCACATTCCTGGGGAGCCTGTTCCAGTTCCCAGCCACCCTCTGATGAAAAACTTTTTCCAGATATCCAACCTAACCCTCTCCTGACACAGCTTGAAGCCATTCCTTTGGGTCCTGTCACTGGTCACAGAGCAGAGATCAGTGCCTGCCCCTCCTCTGCCCCTCACGAGGAAGCTGTAACTGTGATGAGGTCTCCCCTCAGTCTCCTGTTCTCCAGGCTGAACAGACCAAGTGCCCTCAGCCACTCCTCACACGGCTTCCCCTCAAGGCCCTTCACCATCCTTGTTTCCCTCCTTTGGGCACTCTCTAGCAGCTTTATATCCTTCCTGTATTGTGCCACCCAAAACTGCCCCCAGTGCTCAAGGAGAGGCCGCCCCAGTGCAGAGCAGAGCGGGACAATCCCCTCCCTCACCCGGCTGGTGATGCTGGGCCTGATTCCCCCCAGGACACGGATGTCCCTCCTGGCTGCCAGGGCACTGCTCACTCACATTCAACTTCTCATCAACCAGAACCCCCAGATCTCTTTCTGTGGCGCTGCTTTCTGCATCTCATTCCCTGGTCTGTCCGTACATCCAGGCCTGTCCCTTCCCAGGTGCAGAATCCGGCACTTTCCCTTGTTGAATTCCATGTGGCTGGCGACTGCCCAGCCCTCTAATTTGTCGAGGTCTCTCTAATGACCTCCCTGCCTTTGCGGGAGTCAACAGCTCCTCCCAGTCACTGTAACCCTTTGTGCCCCACCTGTGAGCCAGTTGCTCAGCCATTCCGTGATGTCTTTATCCAGCTGTGAGAGGGACATTTTGCTGAGAAGGACATAGTGAGAGACAGTATCGAAAGATGTACTGACATCCAGGAAGATTGCATCAGCTGGCTTCCCTTCATAACTAGGCAGGAGAGAGCCAGGAAATGACAAACTTGAAGCTTAGTGGGGCCACCACTGTAGTTTGCCCGTTTCCCAGACACTGTGATCCTCAGTGTTTTAAGTTTTCCATATGCATGGAAACAATGTGGTGTAGCCAAAAAGGAGAGACTCAAGGCTAATAAATCAATACAGTACTAGGTTCCTGCCATGCCCTTTTCTGGCACCTCCCTTAGACTTCCCATGCATATCCAGGAGCAACACTAATAGGAACAGTCTGTCTGGCACCTTCAGCAGTGCAGGAGTCACCAGCACAAGGCACAAGTGTTTCTCTGCAGGCTCACTGCCAACACAAGCTCTCAGTACCTTCATTTGTGACAGCAAACACAACCCTGGGGAACAGATTCCCCCTTTCTCGCTCTCTGGTGGGAAGAGGCAGAGTTTGCTGAACTTGGTCATGATGCTCAGCAAAAAAGTGGAGTAATGGGGAGATCCTTGATACACTCTTGGTTCATTCCTCTGCCAGAGCCCACCATGGCATCACCAGCTACCCAGCACCTCCCCACTGTGCTTTTGGCCAATGTTTATTTTTCTCATGGTGGCTGCTGAGCCTCTAGCACTTGAGCCTAGTGCAAAGGCTTCACAGCACAGAATACATCTTTGTGAAAGCTTGTGTGGTTTGAGCAACTTGCAGTTTCATTCTGCTCCCCCCACACAGCCCTGGGATGCCAGCGACCAGCATCTGCTTCTCCCACTATCCCTTCTGTCCCAACCCCAGCCTCTTTCCAGACTGAATTTCTCCCATTTTGCATTTTCCCCATCCAATATCTTGATTTCCTCTTCTCTGAGGTGTACTCTGCACTTGCTAAATGCCACCTTCACTCCTTGAGCTGCATCACTCTGCCTTTCTGAGGACACCACAAGCACCAAAAGCTGCCGCCTGCCAGAGCTGCTTTCCTTGGGAACCAGTACTTCCAAAAAGCTGCTGCCTTGGCTTGGAAAAATCACTTCAGGTCCAGAGTGTTTTCCTGATAACAAAAACCCCAGCAAACAAGTCATTCCCAGACTAGCAGAATGTCCATTGTGGGAACAGCAAACTAGGAGAGATTATTCCCTTTCGGTGCCAAAAAAAACCTGAGACAATCACTCCTTCCCTAGCCAGCCATGGAAATTTAACCTAAGGGTTTTCAAAAATCACTAGTAATTGTGGGTGCCTGAGAAAAACACTTATTTGAAAGGCCTTTATTTCCAGGACACGTGTGCTTCTTGCTTCCAAGGGGTCAACCTCAAGTCTGACAGCCCCACAGAGACCCCAAACAGCCTCTGAAAAGATCTCCAAAGCAGCTCCAAAGAATGAACATCAAAGTTTGAACAATTCAGTAAGCATGAAAACCTCACAGCACTCAACCTGCTGTGGTCATCCCATCATCCCAGCTGTGTTTCATCAACCTGTTTCCCCTGCTCCCTTTCATAAATCCTGTGATGGTCACTCAAAGCAGTCAAGGGTGCCTGGCAAGCAGGAGTCTGGTGGAAGAAGAAAGGCTCCATCCACCTCCCCTTCTCCTGAGCCTCCCAACAACTGCTGTCTGAGAGAGCATCCTTGCAAAGCATGAGCTGATCCTTTTAGGAGAAAGCTGCCCAAAGGGTGGCTCAGGTAAAGGCCCAGGAGGACCCATCAGCGTTTGGAAAGCCCTGCTAGAAAGCAGAAAGCACACACAGAGCGTGCACCACTGAGCCCTGTCTTGGCTGGCTCCATCCATACACCAATATCATCACTCCAGCCCAGCCTTGCATTTGGAAGCACCTCCCTGTTTGCCCTCGCCCCCCAGGAAGGGGAGACCCCCATAAAGAACTTCTGAGGTAGCTTTGCAAAATCAACACATCAAAGCCCATTGCTGTTGCCTCAGCTCTCCCTTTGCCCTCATCCCACCTCTTGCAACATGACACGGCATGGGCTCCCCAGGGCAGCTCTGTGTTTGTGCAGCTCCTGTTTATGGCTGGGACCAGAGCTAATCAAACAAGTGAGTTCCCACTCACTGCTCTGGAAGTGGAAGCTCGGCACAGTTGTCAAACAAGCATGCTCTGAATAACCCAGGCCCTACCCCAGCTTTCACAACAGGAATTAGTCACAGTGCTCCAACAGGAGCAGCAAATCCAGCAACAGGAGATAAAGTTACATCAGAGACCTCGCTTGTCCTCTTTTATATACCTGAAACACCCCTTTCCTTTGGATCCTGCCTTTCCAGACCCCTTAGGGGTGCAGGAACCCTCTGCCCCTGAGAAAGGTGCTTTGCATTTTGCTTTAGGTAAACTTCCACTCAAGAAGTCAGAGCACAGCAATATCCAGGCCCTAAGAGCAACCAGTGGATGTCCAGAGGCCACAAAATTGATTAAAGGGATGGAGCACCTCTCCTATGAGGAAGGGCTAAGAGAATTGGGTTTGTTCAGCCTGGAAAAAAGGCTTCAGGGTGACCTGTGTGTGGCCTTCCAGTACCTGAAGGGAGCGTACAAGAAAGATGGAGAGGAACCTTTTACAAGACACACAGTGACAGGACAAGGTGGAATGGCTTCAAACTGAAACAGAGTAGGTTTAGATTAGGTATTAGGGAGAAATTCTTCCCAGTGAGGGCGGTGAGGCACTGGAACAGGTTGTCCCGAGAAGCTGTGGATGCCCCATCCCTGGACATGCTCAAGGCCAGGTGGGATGGAGCTCTGAGCAACATGGTTCAGTGGAAGATGTCCCTGTTCACAGCAGAGGGGTTGGAACTAGATGATCTTATGATCTCTTCCAACCCAGGCTATTCTCTTCAGATTCTATGGCTTTATGATCCCCAGGCTTTTCAGAGAAATGTTGAGGTGACTTTGTCCATGCACATTGCCCAGGAGGGTCTAAGTTTAGAAGATGGTAAAACAAGACCTAGAAGATTTTCAGTCTTTGACCATACGACAAAGGCCTTCAGAATGGCTCAAAGGTGCCTTTAAATATTTGGATACTGGGAGATTTAAGGCAATGGGGAGTTACCCTTCCCCTGAAATCGGAGGCAGAAGCCTGTGGATCAGCCACAGCTTTGGCAACATGAGTACTGCAAGCACAGCTGGGATAGTTTGTTATCTGGGTAACTTTTGCTAACACAGACGTATCCCTTCCAAGTGATGTAACCTGGGCTAGCAGTGGTCAATATGGTGAGTCTCAGGTGAATTCATGACAAGGTTTTTCTGAGGTACCCATGTTTGTCACCAAAACTGGACTCACATCTGGCTGCTGAGCACAGTGGCACTACCTTGTGAAACACCAGCAGGTTAGGACTTGCAGAAGGGTTTGCTTACAAGTTTCATTTATCATCAGTTTATTGGGACCAGCAGATTTGCCTGGACATTTCCTGTCCCTTTGCTGCATGCTGCAAATGGAGGGTAGAGGAGCAGTTTTATGCCTTCTTAAATGCAAAACGTAGAAATACAATACCTGACAGCGTAAAAGAAGCAGATAAAAGCGGAGCTGGGCTGGGAAGCACAGGACAGGAAGGGCTATCCCTACAGAGTACACCCCTCACAGACTCCACAGCAGGAGCTGGGCTGGGGAGGACAGGGCAGAGGGGGTTACAGCATTGTTCAGCTGAAGATGCAGAGGCCATCTCCCCATAAGTATTTCCAGGCAGCAAATAAGCCACTGAAGGGCCACATCCCATGACAGCCCCAGAGAAGGGGGAGCAGGACCTTCAAGCCTGCCTGGTGAAGAAGGTGGCTGGAGGAGCTCTGCTGCCCTGGAAGCTAATGCAGGCTCTGGCACACACCTGAGCCCTGGGGAAAAGCAGATATATGCAGTGGGGAGAATGTTCCAGCATCCACAACATACAGCAGGGGGAAAAGCAAGGGCAGGATGGGGCATGGAGGGAACAGGCAGAGCTCTGGTGCAAGCAACCAGTGCACCAACTCCAGTGGTGTCCAACAGCTGTGTTGGCAAATTTACATGATTCAAATGTCAAACTGCATGTTCAGAGTGAAGGCAAATGGACACAAAAAGCAGGAACAATCCAGCTGCCAAGGAAAATTACAGTCATCGCTGAAGGCGTATTGGGCAATTCCAACATCTAGAGGATGATAAAGCACAACAAAGAGAAGATTAAAAATTAATCCCTAATTAGCTGTTTCTAAAACCTGTCGAAATCACTGCCTGCATTGCTTGCTAATGGATCTGTCAGCAAGTTCTGAGAGCTGCAGGGGTCACAGTAGCAACAAACCATGCTGCTTTGTTCTCAGGTGAGAGGTCTGCTTTGCCCATTAAGAGCTTTTGATGCTTTCCATTTAGGTGTACTCAAAAAGCTCTTGCAAGCCACAATGGGCAGTGGATTCCACCTGCAGCCTCCCTCAGCCACCAGCACAGGGAAGAGAGAGAAATGATCCTTGTAATTTTGATATACCAGATGCATCCCAAAACCAGGGGTGCTGCACACGTACCTACCCCACAGGACAAACAGTGCCTCCAATACCAATCAATGGGTGCTAAGCAAATAGCACCAGCCCAGAGCCCCATTTCTGCCACGGCCCACTTCCAAATGCTTCAGAGGAAACATCTGAAAAACAAGTTGTATGTTTCCTCAACAAAGCCCTGGGCTCACTGCCAACAGCTGGAGAGGCAGTAGGTCTTGAAGCAACACACTTGACATCCCATCTGAAATGCTCCTTACCAAGCAACAACTGCCTAGTTATCAGGCTGCCTGAACATCCACTTGTCTTTCCAGGCTTGATCTACTTTTGGTTTCTGCAATATGTACTGTCATGAAGTCTGTTTTCTTTGCACTGCATCTGATTCATCCGTGCTTTGCTGTTGGGAGTCTGTGTTCTTCCTCTACCAGAAGAGGGGATGGGACAGGTGCGTTCACTCCATCTTGTTTCCCTCTCTTCCCTCATCAGGAGTCTTCACAATCATTCTGCATGAGAGAAATAACCCAACATCCCTGTTCTGAGTAGAGTCACCTGAAGCAGGTCGCCCTGGACTATGTCCATTTGGGTTTTGAGTATAAAGTAAGAGACTCCACCAACTCTCTGGGCAACCTGTGCCAATGTTTAACCACCATCACAGCAAAGAAAAAGCATTTTAAGCAGAATTTCCTGCATTTCAATTTACTCCTCTCACCCATCATTTGGCATCACTACATGTTCTTTACATCAGGTATTAAAACACATTGGTAATAACCCCCTGAGCCTTCTCTTCCCCAAGCTGAACAAGCCCAGCTCTTGCACCCTCTCCCTCCCTCGACAGAGGCTTCAGCTGCTTTATTATCTTTGCTGCCCTTTACTGAACCTGCTCCAGTATATCCATGTGTCATGGTTTGACACTGGC
>VXBT01012278.1:28648-53778 GCA_013400235.1 Oriolus oriolus | reverse complement strand
CCTCCCCTCCCTCCCCTTCCTTCCCCCGCCCCCCCTCGCACACATTGGTCAGAGCAAAGAATGTTACCCAGACCAGATTGCTGTGTATATAACCAGAGGATGTGATGTCTTATGCCCAATTATGGGTCTTGTGTAAACCTTCCAAAATCTTCAGTAATTATATAATTAAAATGACTTCTCTGGTATACTGACATTTGAAAGAAAAACAACAACACAGAAAAAAAAGCAAAACAACAACAACAAAACGAACTTTTTCCTCTCAAAGATAAGCACTGGGGGTTTTCATCATCGATGTTCCATATGCAGAATGTAGATTTTTTTTCAACCCCGTGGTTTACTTTGCCTTTTAAACCGGTGAAAATACAACTTCTAAAAGGCATCCAGAATGATGTGCTTATGGATTAAATGCAGTGATTATTCAGTTTTACACTGGACTGCCACTGTTCATATGCTACTAATTTGCCAAAGATATAGGCAGAAACTTTCTCTATTAAAACGTGAGGTTGCAATGAATTTGTGTTACTCTGACATTTCTGGAGCTCTGGATTCACCTAATTTTTTTTTTTTTTTTTTACATTGTTCTGTGCTGTTGACCACTCGGTGATGAAATTATAACAAAATCAAGTTCCACAGTTTGTGGAAATTACCATTCCATATGGATCACTGCTAGGTTTTTCCTTGCATTTTTGAAGGTCAGTTGTGCTAAGTCTCACTTGCCCAAAAATGTATCAACAACATTAAGGGGTTTTTTTTGTCATTAGTGTTCCATTTACATTTGGGGTGTCTCTAGTGCAGTTTTGTTCTGTCTCAGGACTTGCAGGGTCTGATACACTATATCTGGAAGGTAATTTCAGTTTTACCTGTGACTTTGATGGCTGCGTGCAGGGCTATTGCAGTAAAGGCTGATGAATAATGCTACTAAATTAAAAGCCAATATACTGGGGTAAGACTTTACCATGCAAATCAGTGTTGACGTTTTTCACCTTTATTCCCAAGCAATGTAGGTCATCCTAAAAAAGGCTGTACAAAAGAATCAGTATAAGTTATTAGGAAAGGGTTTCTATTAACTCAGATTTAAATTTGTTTAAAAAAACTTACTGGATATTGTGAGTGCAGCTGTGACTGAATGAAAATTATTTTTTGTTATTGTTAATTTCTTTCCTCCTTCCTATTACAGCCGTGTACTTATAAACACAGATACCATGGGACAGAGTTGATAATACAGCTCACAGTTAATCTTTGGAACTTCTTGTTTCATATCATTAGATTGCTTAGTAAAATGTGTACTAGGTCTTGAGCTTTATTTATTATTTAATGCTGTGTAAGTAGACAGTGTTTAACAACTGAGTAACAGCTGTTACATTTTCACTACTGGGTAAAAATCAAGTTATGACGCCTATTGTTAATAAATAGATCACTGGGAAAAAATGCGATAAAAATCCTTCCTCAAAGGTTCCTTATAAGAATTTAAAAACCATACAAAGCTGTGCTTTATACTGAAGCGATTCTCATTTTATGTTTGCAGTAGAAATAAGTCTAATGAATATATAGCCATGCTGTCTGTATTAAACATTGATAAACAATGCCTGTGTACCTATGTTCTGATTAGTGGGGAAGGGAGATCATAAATGATTGCAGATAAAAATGTTTTCTCCCCCAGACTCACTGTGTTGTACAGCCAAGATAAGATGTCATCAGGATATACTTCCCAAGATGTTTTGCCTTATGCTCTGCTGTTCACACCTCCCTCCATCTGAATTAGCCGCTCTAGCTACACTATGCTACTTTTGTTGTACCTTCTCCCTCCTGATCTCTCCCAAGTCACCAGTGGGGTTGCCAGTGGTTTATTCAGTGCTTTTGCAATTCTGCATGAAGGATATAGAATAGATGTGTCCTTTTATTTTCTTTAGGACAAAGGTCTACCTAGAAGGAAATCTGGACTGGGTAATGTCTGTGTTTAAATATTCACGTGTTTGCTTATAGGGCTGGTTTTTTCTCCCTTGAGTGTATAGGTATGGCTAGTTTTGGGAGGAAGACAAGGTTAGACACTTATTTTAAAAACCAAAAAGATCTTATCCAAAATGCAGCTGAAATTGTCAACCTCAGAGCTATCATATGAATATTTTTTTCTTGTTTCTGTTCTTTTCAAAATAATAACTCCATTAGTGCATATGTGCCTCTGTAAAACCAGCCCATCACTGGATATAGTACTAATGAGGTTCTGAGCTGCATGTCCAGAATTAAGTGCTCTTAGGATCGGCTCCTGTGTGCTGATAAGTACCCAGCGTGTAGCGCTGTGGCAGCTGCATCTGCCACAGTGCTGCGCGCTGCTCTTACGTGGTGGCGGTGTCCATGTGACAAGGCAGGGAGCTGGCTCCGGAGCTGCCTGCGCCAAACGCTAACTGCCTTTTTTTTTTTCCCAGGTTGATTTTTGGCACGAGTGCTGCTACAAGGGAAGGGATAACACTGAACGCCTGTGGGTGTGGTGGGACTGTGGCAGCTCCAATTTAGATTGGGTTAAGCTGGGTCAATACTTTGGGAGCTGAGGCAAATTTAATACATGCAGCCTGTAAACCTACCTTGCAAGTTTGCTTCCCCTCCTCACCCCAGTCCATTTGCCAATGAAAACAAGATACCTGCAGTCTGTGTGTCACTCTGCAACTTCTGAACTTGTTAGCTCATTTCAACCAAAGTTGACAAAGGGGTGTGAAGTTAAGTTTTGTGGAAACTATTGGCTGGGCAGAGGATGAAGACAATGAGTGAAAGACATTTATAACTCACCGTCTACCCATGCCAAGAGGCAGCAACCAGCTGGCCTGTCAGCATACAAGGTAATTGAATTAGTCATTTGCCTGTATAGGGGACACGAGGGCTTGACGTACTGGGAAAAGGAGTAGGTTAGGCTGTGTGAAACAAACGTGTAGAAACTCAGCTCCAGTAGAGTCCTTGCTCACAACGTTTGAATTTTGTAATGTTGAGATAAATATCTCAGGAAAGGTAAGGAGTTTTTATTTGGCTCTATTTCAAGTCTATGTGTGTAAGCATGTGCATGATTATATATGATTTTTTTTTTTTTAGCATATGCCCCAAAAGGCTTATTTAGTGAGTGCAGGGCAGTAACAGTAACTGAATTAAGTTACTCTTATTCTGAAGCAAATGCACAGACTTGCATCAAAGCACCTAAATGGGTTTCAGTTTTTGTGGGATCATCCCTTAGGGCAAGAAGTCAGGTCGGGCATCAGTTGCTCCATGTGGAAAGAAATCTACTTAAGGCTTTTCTCTATTTCTTGAAAGTGAGTCTTGGGCTGGGAAAAGATGTATTCACATATGGAAATGTAATTCTTGTTTTTGCAATGAAAAGTTTCCAAAGTCTACCTTACAGATAAAAGTTTAGAATCTATAAACTTGGTTCTTCAAGTACAACTTTTGTTTCCCAAAGCCTCATTCTGCGTTACGAGTACAAAGGAGTATCTGGGTACCTCGGTTGTCCTTCATGTAGGACAAGTGCCTAAACCTATGCTAAATCTTTCTGTTCCATTTGGAGAGATCAAAATCAAATGTATTTGTTCTTGGCATGCACAGTAGTGCTCATTGCCTATAGTTTTGGTGTATTTTAGTCAATCATAAGGCTATTAACATCAGTTATAGTTTCCCAGAAATACCAAATTTTTTTTTACTTTCTGTGTTACAAAAACTTGGAGCCCTGTGGTTTAAGAGATAGTGAAGTCTCCTCCATGGGTCTATTTTATATCTTCGTGCTTTGGGGGAAGGTTATGCTCTGTGCCCCCCTTCTTGCTCTGGTGCTTCCTGGGACAATCACAGTTACAGAGTAGACCAAAGCTGTACAATGTACGTCAAGCTTTTACTGCAGGTGTGCAGGCATGAAACATCTCATTTGTTGAGCATAAATAAACATTCTATGCACTGGATATGAGGCTTTGATGTATATGCATAGAATTGGAGCACTAGGAACGCTCTGTCAGCCCAGCAGCTGCCTGAGAAGGTCAGGCTGGCAGCGTGCTTTCCATGGGTAGCTCCCTCAGCAGCGTTGTGAGCCTGGTGTGCCTGGCGCCTGTGCAGAGCCGCCGCTGTGCCACACGTTTGCTCGGCACACTGAGCACACACACGGGTGGCATACCAGGGGCTGCCACTGCAGCCAGGACAACTCCTTTGGCCCACACTCTCTTCTGGGTCCCTGGTGTAATTGGAAGGAGGATGCACCAGGTGCGTTGTTAACATGCATCACCTGTGGCAACACTTAAACTTCCTCTTGCAGGCTGTGCCTGTAAACTATTTGGTCTGCTAGGAAGAGGAGGTAATGTGCTTCTGTAAGATTTCTAAATTGTGTTGGTTAGTGATTGAATATATTTAGTCTTGCGCATCACAACAGACACAGTAGGAGAATTTAATCAGAACTGTGCAACATACGGACAACAAAACCAGAGGTGAACTGACAGAACTAACAGGAATTGAGAAAATGGAAGGTTTGTTCAGTTGACTTTGTCATTACCTAATCCCTTCATGTTTTCAGATTAAGCATTTGTTTTTGTTCCTTACTTATGTGGTGTTTCTGCATTCAGCACTTGGATTGGAAGCGGGGCAAAAGCTGGTGATTCTTGTTCATGGTACTAAGCTGTAGTACCTGAATATAACCTAGGATTTTAGTCTGAGTCCTTCAGTTCTTGTGAAATAGGGGCCAGGGAGGGGGGAGGGAAAGAAAGCGAATTAAAACATGCAGTGAAATTACAGAACATCAAAATTCTGCTTTTATAGTATACTATTACTTTTAAATTTTTGTAGAAGAAAAGAGTAAGTTCTAGGTGTGGGTTCCTAAGAAAAGAAGTTGCTCTAGAGGTGTCTTCTATTATGTGCATTGTACTTCCTGTTAGAAAGTTTAGTGAACTTTTCTTGAGGTGATTAAAATCTATGAATCTTAAAAGATAGCTTGAGTAGTGGTTATTGTGGTTCCTCTCAGTAACAGTTTTCCTGATTATATTGCTGCCTGTTCTTAAAATCGTTGTTCATCTGTGGGTGGAAGCTGGGAGGACATAGACAAGCAATAAGCACTTATAAAACCTGGAGTTCTTTCAGTAGGCTTTTAGGGACTATTTTTTGTGCTCTCCTCTGAGATACTTCCTTTAGTTGCATTTTTACAAGAGAGCTAAGTAATTGTAGAGCCTGTTTGTTAGAGAAAGGGGTTGTCCTGTTACCCCTGCTTCTAAACTCCATGCTCTTAGCCCTTGCCTTGCTTTGACACTCTTAGCTCCTGAACCATATCACCATGGTGTGCCTGCCTCCAAAACACTCTTGAGTAGTTACCTGCTGGTTTAGCTGTTGGAGCTATCTAACTGCAGAGTTGGGTGAGCACATAAGAGAACTGGTGATCAGTGGGACTAGCCCTTGCCCTCGCAGGTCACCCTTAGATCAGCTTGGCTGTCATGTGGGACTGGAGGCTTCCCCAGCACCTGGTGCCAGTCCTGTGTATTTGAGAGGAGCTGTTACAGTGCTGCTGGGGCTCTGTGCTGTGGGACATACAATAAAACCTACTGTTCGTTGTAACAGAAACCTGCAGTTTCCATTCAGTTGCCAGGTTTGTCAGGTCCCTCTGATGTCTTATATGTGAGAGTTCAGGCACTGCTTTGTTCTGGGAGCTCAAACTGCTGCATAGTTGAGCTCTGCTTGGAAACCTTGTCACTCAGGCTCCTAGGTTGTTTCTGTTGAGCAGCTGTACCTTCTTGGTTCTATGTAGGTTATTCCACAGAAGCCTGTAGAGATATGCTTCCTATACATACCGGATATCGCTGGTATTCCAGCATCAAAATAATAGCAGTGTTTATCTTCTTGTGCAACCAGTTCTGTGTTCCAAAAAACTGATTCAGCTGTATCATGTGAGTGCCAGTCTAGTGCTGGTAGAGCATATAAAGCTTTTCCTCACTTTTTCTGTGCTGATTGACTGCGTTTGGCTTGGTAGGTACACACAGCATAGAGAAACAAGCACTCTTGGGAATGAGATTGAGAAGCAAAAGCTTGGGTTTTGTCCTACTTTGAATTGCCATTACATGGCAACCAGGCCAAATCAACAACTGTACTTGGAATTCCTATACTTATTTTAAATAACCACTGTCCACACCAGCAGAAGAGCTGAATTTGCAGTCTCATGGTCATCATGCTGTGTGCATGCTTTTATACTGAAGGGCTGGTTAGCATGAATAGGTCATGTTACAGTAACTATTTCCTTTTGGTAATCCCAGTTTGTAGTATTTGGAAACAGCCTGTTTACCTAAAGGGCTCTCATTTGTGGGTTCTCTTCTGTTGCTTGTTTTCAGCTTACACATCCAGAAGCAAAGGTTCAGGAGTTTAGTGTCTTGCTTTCTGAGTAGGGGAGAGTTGTAGCTCTACAGCAGGTCTAAATTTCAAGCTATCTTTGTATTTGGACAGGTTATTGTAGGATGACAGGTTACCATATGTCAGCTGATCTGTGGTATCTGATTCACAGTAATTGTTCATGTGTATGCTGTTAGCCTGTGGCAAATGGAAGGTAATTTGAGTTAGCTTGACCCTCTTTCATTATGCTCTTGCAAGGCACTCCCTTCTCTGTGTGGATTGTTAGACCTGCTGGAGAGCCGTGGCTAAAACTATAATGCAGTTTCTGTCTCTCAGCTAGCTTTGCTTTATCTGTACAACAGCAGGATGAGGGCTTTGCTGATTTCCTGTATTGTTGCTGTTTTGAGACCATACCTTGCTGAAGAAATAAATTCTACAAAAGTGCTACCGTGAAAACCAGTCAGATGTTACAATTGCCAGGTGTGTTTTTCTTTAGCAGAACATACAAAGCTTTATTAGTGCATTTTGAAACACAACAAACAAGTTGTTAATTTCACAATACCCTGTCATTCTTCTTTCTTGTTTTTGAATAAGTACATTTTACCTTGATTTCTTTCAGACAGTGCTTGGTAATTGAAATAATTCTAACGTTGCAGTAACAATTGTCAGTGTTCTCATTCAAAGCCTACTGAAATCCTGGCTAACTGAAAAATTCCCATTTACTACAAATGGCACTTGAATTTGATCTGAAATGACATGAAAGGTAAATCAATTGTTTTTCTTCATAGTGCTTAGTTCTTACTTGAAATCTGATTTTGCAGCAGAAAATCCGGTCAGTCTGGTTCATCAATAATTGTTAAAAACCTAAAATACTACTTAAATGCTTATGGGAAAATATTTTTTGGTAGTCTGATACAGCCACCTTGTCTTGCTGCCTTGCTGAATTCTTAAGGCTCCCAAAGAGAAACACAGAACTGCCTCTTGAATGTATTCCATTTCCTCTTCTTACAGAGATTAATCTCCTTACTTAATTACCACATTACTGATCCTATGTGTATATAAAGTATCGTCCCAATTTTTTTGTTGTTATTTGGTCAATAAGTGTTTTTTCTAGGAGGTAATTGGGTAAAATTTACAGTTCCCAAGCTTCTTATACTTGGAAAAGTGAGAGGAAATGTGTAAATTTTTAAATTGGAATTCGAGACATAGGTCTTGGTGCAGACTTGCTGTAGTCCTGTGAGGAATAGTCGGAAAATTTGCCAGCATACCTTTAGACAAAAGTTTAGTTTGTCAGCATACCTTTAGAAAGAACATTATGCTGCAGAAGCATAGGAAAACTTCAGATTTCAATCATTCTTTCTAAGAGCTGAGGACAAAATTGAATGCCTTTTTGGCTTTCCTGATGGTTAGGAAAGCAAGAGGCCAGGAAGGTGACCCAAATGCTGTTGGGTCATCAATGTAAATTGTGTGTAGTGGCTGCTCAAATTAATGTTTACTATTTCCTTCAATTGTTGCTGTCTTGAAGGAAGGACTGCAGCTCTTAGATGGTTGTTACATTAATCGTTGTCATGATGTGATGCCTCACCTTTCTCTGAAGGTGGTAAGATCTGTGACCATTTTCTTGGATGTTCATCCACAGTCTTTGAAGAGCAGTTATTCAAAATAAACCAGAGTTTGCTCTGAAAATTCATTTGCTCCGCTTTGACCTGTGTTGGCTGCAACCGCCTAAGTTGAGACCATGGGTAGGGACAAGAGATGGCTGAGCTCCATCTGTTATGACCTTGGAAGACCGAAGGTCCAGGGCAGTTGCAGTGTATGAAATGCGTAGTGGTTCTTCCATCGCAGAAGAACCACTTTTCATGGAATCACAGACTGGTTTGGGTTGGAAGAGACCTTAAAAATCATCTAATTTCAACTCCTCTTGTATTGAGATCCATTTGGAGTTTCCTCTGGTTCCATTTTGAAGTCTCTGCAAAGCTCTGTAATAATTGAGCCTCTAAGGTACATGCCTCAGATTGCTTTTGAGAGAACCTCCTTCAACATGAGAGTTGTTCGGCCAGCTGAGCATCTGTGGGAGGAGAGAGGATTAGTGCTTTGGGCTACTGTTGCTGTCTGGATGATTAGGAGAAGAATGGGTGTGATTGTAATAATGGGTGATATTTGAGCAACTTTAAGTGGCCTTTGATAACAAGGTTAGAACCTTTCATATCTTGCCAAATTCCTTCTTATTGATGAGCAGCTTGTGATCAATAATCTACTGATATCCTTGACAGTATCGGTATGGATGTTTGTCATTGTCAAATTTTACCTTAATTTGGGAAGTTGAAGAAACTGAAAAAGGCAAGTCCCACTAGGTTAAGTGGGAGTCTTTCTAATGAAGCTCTGTTCTGAAGATCACACAGGACTTGTCAGTGTGATGTTGGATCTCCCATTTTGTCTAAATGATGCTTGAACATCTGAGCTTGTTAACTTTAAACGGGAAATAACGTTTACTAACAGCCCCATCTCCTCTAAACCTGTTTTTAAAATGCCAGAAAAGAAGAGGAGGTGAAATTATTCTGATTTTTCAGTTACAGACAACCTAACTTTAACATCTAAGTTTAAAGGAAAATGTATTGGTCATGCTGGTGTTGAAATCTGTAAATTTGTAAAAATGTGGGGAAAAGAAAGAGAAGAACAGAAAATCATTTTCAAACAAATTTTTATTTGAAAATTTCAGTCTCGATAGTATGTGGTGTTCCAGTTCAAGATCAGTTTTCATATTAACATCATTAATTTTTCAGCCTATGTTTTTCTGGATAACATTTTTGAGAAACTGAAGATTTGAGTGCTCTCTCTGCTGTGGGTTGCTCTTGTGCTGATTAATACAATGGAAGTTAAAAGTAGGTAGTGTGTGGAAAAAGCATAGTTTTTAACTCCTCTCTTTCAAAGGCCTACCAAACAATGCCTGTTATCCATTGGTGCTCAGAGTGGTTTCATTGCTGCATTCTTGGGTAAACCCCAGCGGACTGACTGCTAAGTTTTTAATTTATTTCAGTGGACTCAATGACCAGTATCACAAAGAGTGCTGCAAGCTGCCAGTGTATTTTTGTGTGTGTGTAAGATTAGAAATGTTGCACAATTGTGTGGAATCAAGAACATTACCTGAACTGTAGTGAGTTGGGCACAGTGACTTTTCAGACTAAATACACTTCAGTTGTCATCTCAATGTTTCTTCCCTAGCAGCAAGGTTGGCCCTGAGCATTCCTCTGGGCTACTACTATTAGCAAACAGATAGTCTGGTGAAGTGGTGCTGTAATGGCTGTGAAAGGCAGAAATTTTCAACTCTTTATGTCATTTGCAGGGTAGAAATAATTACCACTTTCATAATGAGCAAGTTTTAAGTAGTAAAACAGACCATTTCTTTTTCTTATTATCTTTATGATGTTTTGGTGCAGATGTAGTCACAAAAATTATGTATATATACTGAGTATTAAACATTAACTATGATTTATTTCTTGTAACGTGTGTAGAGTCCTCTTGGCAGAAAGATTATATTTTACAGTAATATAAATGCTGTGTGTGCATTATGGTGGCTGGGGAAACTGCTTGAGCCTGGTACAGATTTCCTTAAGATTTCTGGGACATGTTTTGTCTTTTCCCCAAATTCATTAGTACTACAGAAATGGCCAAATACATTACAGAAAATGAATTTTATTGAGTTCAGTATATGGTTTGAGAAAAGGCGAAGAGATCAGCAGAGCAGGGTTTGAGAGTGTGGTATCCTGCTTGTGTTGGGTTTTTTGCTCAGTTTAAAAAAAAATCAACCTGCTCTTTTTTTATTAAAACAGATAAGCGATATATTTCCTCCCAAGACTTGCCTCTTCCTCCCATCTGTCAGGTATTTTTCACTATATATATATATGGAGACAATTCTTAAGTATCCCTTTCTGCAAACCTAGCTGGAAAAAACGTCCCCATCTAGATAAAATTTCTCTTAGAGAAAATCACTGTGGTAGACTTAATGACCTTAAGAGTTTAAATTAAATAAGAATTTCTTTTCTTTTAAGAGTAGATTTGTGTATATGTGTGCATATTTAATTTTTAAAGTGAGAGGAACAATTCAGTGGTTCTTTGTTTCCTCTTTTAGTATTTCTAGTAACAGCACTGCAGTGGGTGGAGTAAGACTAATGAGCAGTTTCTGGTCCAGAAGGTTCCTGACTTACTGATCTTTTCACAGAAATCCTTACTCTTGTATATGCTAAGAGTTTACTTGGGAAAGAGCTGTTCAAGCATTCAGCGATGTAACAAGAATACTAATCAGTGCACTTAACTTTAATCCTTCCCTTCTGCCTGAAGGTCTTGTGTTGGAGTTGCAGTAAACACTAGGAAATATCTGTTATTCCACCACTTCTAGCAGTGACTGTAGTGATTGCCTAGAGTAATTCCAGATACTAGTAAAGGATCCCCTTTGTTTTACTAATTTGAATATTTGTATTGCAGAACTCGTGTGTCTTGCAGGCCTTCAGTCATGTCTGTAGCTGTCATCATTGCACACCTGGGATATACTGATGTACCATTGTTCTGACATCAGCAGTGGGAAACGAAAGCGTAAAGAAATGGCATAACTTGCCCAAAGTCACCAGGGAAGTTTGTAGGCACAGTTTCAGTGATATTTTAAGCAGTGTGATTGCAAATGGCCACCAAAAGGGATTTTCTCAGTGGTTTGCTTCTTCCTTCCTTTGTTTTAATGACCTGTACAGTCACTGGGTATTGTGTGTGGGAGCTGGTGGAAAAAGGTCTGCACTCTCCTTTCTGGCAGTTTATACTCTTAAATTGGTTTATCTTTATCATGGAACCACATCTGTGGCACAGTACAGAATTGAATGGGATGTCCTTGGGTTCCTGTGGTTGGTAGTATAGTTGTGGACCACACGGCATCTCTTGGTACAATACCTGTTTTCTTTCTGGACTTAGGTTAGTGCTCAGCTTGTCCCAGGCTAAAATCTGGATGGGTGTACTGGGAGTTGTTCCTCTCAGTTGTCCTTTGTCCTGTGCTCCCAGCTGATCTTTGTTCAAGACAGGAATCACTGAATGGCTCAGAATATGGCTGTGGTGGTGCTTTAATCTTTCAGGGCAGCATATGAAGGTAAAGGGGCATTGCAGTTGGTTGGCTTAATTATGCTGGGCTGAAAACTGGAGCTGCTCTTGCAGCGCCACGTGAGCTGTACGGCCATCTGTCATTGGGGCAACAACTTACATTCTGAGGGGCAGCTGGCAGGGTTGAGGCTTGCTTTTCCTGGCAGACTTTTTTTTTTCTTTATTTGCCAGCGTGTGTCAGTCAGAGCCCTTATTTGTGGGTAAGGCAGAGTAGGGGTTGTTTTAATTGTTTGCGCAATTAACTTAAAAAAATCCCAAGAGGAACAGTGGGCATTTCTGTGAGAATAAATAATGTTCTTATAACATCATGACAGTTGTGAAGCCATAGGTGTGCCTTTGGGTGCACTGAACCGTAGGTATGGCACAAGAAAATTACACATTCGTACTAAAATGCAGTGTGACATTGTGAAAGCACAAATACCGAAGGAAGTGCATTGAGAGACAACCTACAGCTCGCATGGAAGATTTAAACAGTGAGAATTTGTGCTGGTTCTTTAGAAACTTTATCATAGGCTTCTGAGTAGGGATTTGGGAACTCCTAATAGTATTGGTGATATTGGCACATTGCTGTGAACAGAAAGAGAAAAAACATTGGTAACATTTTATCTGAGGAAGACTGTGTGAGTTTATAAAAGGTAATTGTTGGGAAAATAAGTAGTTGGAGAAAACACTGCAGTTGGCAATCAAACAGTATACGGCTTTTAATTTGCAATGCTTTGAATATTTTTATCAGAAGGGGAAGTACTGCTCCCTCTCTTTTTGTTTGGTGGTTGGCTTTTTGTTTTTTCAAGACTAGGCATGAGTTAATAGTTCAGTGGTTCTGGAAACTCTTAGGGAGTCCAGCTCTAACTGCTGTAGCTTGGTCATCCCATACAACCAGCTGACATGCTGTGGGGAGAGGGTAGGAAGCAACATAATTTAAATAATGGATTCCTAGTACTCAGTGGTAACCTGGGCTGGTACAGATGATGTTTTGCTCTAACTTGAGCTACTGGCTGCCCTACAAGGACCTTTATAAAGATGATACCTGGCATATGGGTGCTTTATCCACTTCTCTCCACTTCTCTATCCATTAGACCAGAGATTGTTAAAGGGAATATGTGCAACATGTATTTATTGACTTTGCTCTGGTATGAGTCCATAGTTTGGTCTCAGACTCTGTCACAGTGTTGATTGCCTTTCACAATCATGTCTAGGAGTAAGTGGTAGGCTTTCAGGCTGTTAAGGTTGGAGTCTTATGTACATGCAGTAGAATACATCTGAGACATCCCCTCATTGCTACATGTAGCTCAGAGAAGAGTCTGCAATTAAAATTTTCTTTAGATCTGTCCTACTAAATTATGTTGTTTGCTAGGCGAAAGCAAATTTTTGATGGCTTTTTTGTTTGTTTTTTTTTTTTGGCTTGTAGATGTGGTGGAATCATTTGAGTTTAATAATTGCTTCAGATTTACAGGAAATTATATTTAGTTCTCTGTATTTTTCAAAGTTGACTTAAAAAATAAAGTTGTAATGACTTGGAATAAAATGTTGCAACGGTCCAGAAAGGGCACTGACAGAGTATTGTACTCATTTGTAGTGGCAAAATGAAGTTCAGTGGCACTTTCAAAATTACTTCCAGTGTAATTATTTCTGATAAAGAACTTGCCTGATACTGTCTGTATTTTGAAATGTTCAAATCCATGGCTTAGTTGCCTTGCTTCTGATCTTTACTCAGGCACCATGCTCCCCAGTAGATACATATCAGAGACAACGTTGTTGGCAACTCCTGTCTGGGGCTGTCCCCTTGCAGGGGGGACTCCTGGTATTGGTATTTTTTAAAATGGTTTTTAACTTGTGTTTTAGTACATATGTGCCTTCAGTCCCCAATGTCATTTGTGATCGAGTGGGGAGGAATGGGGTGGTGGTGCTTGGTCCCTCCTTTCTATCTAGAGTCTCTTCTTTGTTGGGACACCAGAAGTCTTGTGTTTATGGTGAGCAAGTTGACAGTGAGGTTTGGCTTTATAAAACATGAAAAGTAATTTTGAACTGCTCTTTACTGGAGATGACTGCAGCTCTGTATTTGTCCGCTAATGGCACAAAACAGATCTTCTTGGCACTTGTGTCATTGACAATTTTGTTGCCATGTTTGTTCTAGAAGTCTTCACTTTGTAAGATTTTCTTCCCAACACTGTCATAGCTGAAAGTTGTTTTCAGATCTTCAGCCACAATTGATTACTTTTCATTACGGGAAAACTTCTCTCCTTTTCCATTTGTTTCCTAATGGACATAAGATACTTTCATAAGGGTTTTTCTTTTATCTTAAAATCAAAGCTTAAGTAGCCAAACTGGATTTTGTTTTTGAGATGCATGTGACTTTTATTTTTCTTCTTAAGTTTGAAGGCACTGGCTCTCAAGTGTGAAATGTTATTAACAAACTTTTCAAAACCTCTTATTTCATAGCTCTTCACTTTGTTCCCAGGAATGATGACATTTTCTGACTAATAGATGGCACTATGTATAGCATAAATGGTTCTTGCCCTTGGAATATAGAAGACTCTGCTGCAGTGAAAGATGGTTTTAGTCTTTCAACTAAGTGCTGCTCTTAAAGTCTTGTTAGCATAATACTGGTTTTGTGTGCTTAATTATGTGTATTCAGCAGTTTACTGCCTGGCAATAAATCTAGTCTGAGCTCTAAATATGACTTTTACTCTTCCAGTTTAGGTTGTTATGAATGTTTAATTTTTTCATTCTGATAACTGCATTTGACTAGTGTGCTTGGTGAGAAAGTATCTAATTTGTTATTTCTGTACATGGTATTTCTACCAGAGCTCAATCTGGTCCTGCATGATTTACTTTGCTATATGTTTAATTAAAAGGAACAGGTGTATATTGCTTATAGGAGCCGTCAACCTCTTGCCTCACTTGTGTGCAAGGCCTGGAGTTGCCTGTGGACTGTTCCTTCTAGAGAGTGCCTATGTTTGTTTTTTGAGGAGTATAGATTGCTAGATTGCCCATGTCAATTAAGGTAAAAGTTCTTGGAAGCAGCACTTGTTCCTGCCAAAATACTAGTTTTTGAAGTTGTGAACAAAACCTCAGTAATCACCTAAACCTTAGAAAGTGAACCCAAAATACCACATTTACAGCATCTGGATGTAAGATGGATGTTGGTATATGTGGAGGAAAATGAGTGACTTCTTGATTAACTACAGAATGGTGAGACGTAATGCAATATTTTAACGAATTATTCTTAAAATATGTATTCTGTGTAAAACAGTCTTAAAATTACATATGAACCAATGATTTCAATAAATACCCTAGCATTTTTCATATAAGTTTATTTGTTCAACCTATAGAATGTGAACAGTTTGTTTTTTAAGTTACCCTTAGTTTGAGAATAAACATGTCAAGAATTCAATCTGACAGTTGCTTAGAATACATCTTAAGACAATTTTTAGCTATGTTGAGCACGAATATAACAAAAATGACTAATACTCTGTGTGCTCAACCAGAGTACAGGAGGGAGCATGGCAAAGCTCAATGCACTTGTAAACTATCTTTGATATATATTAGAACATGGAGAATATCCCAGTTTTGCCTCTAGAAAAACAGTGAACAGAGATGTAAGAATGCTGTACTTAATGCAGTATAATTAATAGTTGACAAGTATTGTATATTTTAGTTCAGTGGGGGAAAATATCCATTTATTTAGTAGGTTGGATTTAACTGTGTTTGTGACCCTTGTGGCATACTTGAAGTTGAGTGCACAAAATATATTTCACTTGCTAGAAATGTTTTGAATGCTTGTGATTTAAGAGCAACTCGTGAAGGATTCTTTCTTTGGAGTCTGTAGCGATACTGAATCTGCTCGTGTCTGTGTTGGTGCTTCAAATCTGACAGACTAGATAAATGTTAGTTGGGTAATGGGGGCCTTTTTGTGCTTCCAAATGGACAGTGTCTTGCACTTGCTGCCTGTGTGGGGTTTGAAACTCTCTGTGACTTGTTCTGAGTTTGCATCTATGGTCTTGCTATCCCATGACAGGCATTGGTCTGCCGAGAAGGTGGATGTGGAGTGATGGTGTAAAGATAGGATCATCAGTCTGTAGGTGCTTTGCATGCAAGGTTTTCCTCTAGGAACACTTAGACACTTCAGAGACTCCCTTCAAGGTGAAGATGCTAGACAGTCAATAAAAAACCTCTTGTCTCTAGAAGTGATGGTTAGTATTGGATTGGCGCTGAATTGTTGGCATTGACCTGTGTTCCCTGAAGCACTGCAGTTCTCCAGGATTAAATTGTACAAGAAATGTGAAAAGACAGGAGCAGAATGAAGTGGCTCTGATTCTTCTTCTAAGTAGTTAAGATTAGTTCTTATTTTGTTTTTTATTAGCTAGTATATGTATGGACACATGCATAGCTCTTGCTATGTGACAAGAGTCTTGAACTTTTCTCCAGCAAAGACAGGCCCTCCTGTAAGTCCTTTGAGAGTCTGAGATATAAAGTAGAATATTTTTTTCTGGAAATATTTTTCTACAGGTAGTAAATGAGAGGCATCTGTTAAGGGAAATTAATCTCTACGGTGATGTCTCAGCTTTGTTTAGTTGTTGATTTCTGGTTATAACTGGACAGTCCAACTACCATAATGTTTTCCCAGAATACCACTGTAGATAGTGTAATGCATCCATCTGCTGCTAGTGTCTACTGTTTATCAAATGGAAGTAAAAATTCATTCCATCATAGTTCAGTCACTGGCCTGTTTCTCATTTTGTGCCAGTATCAGAAATGCACACAGCACTGGCGTGAAATAATTCACTGACTGTTAAGAACTACACTTCGAAGATAACAGTCTGATTTGATGTCAGGTTTCCTAGTTTTTCAGCCATGGTTTGACTGATACACCAAAATTTCTTTGTGTTCCTTATTTGTTAGTCATCAGTGGTGGCATATGCTCTGACATCTAAGGAAAAATAATATTGTCAAGCAGCTATTGTACAGTGACAGGGTTCTTCAAGGTATATTTCTCTGCAGCCTACCTTCTAGCTGTGCTGGCTGCAAGCTTTTGGGTTCACAAGGTTTAGATAATGCCCACTTGTCCGGCCCTTGACTGGGAGTATAGAAACCATGGGCTGTGTGTTTTCTTCCCAGTTTAACTGCTGCCCAAAGCCCTTTTGGGGGCGGTGTTTCAGAAGCACATGAGTGGCATTAACATGGTTTTGGTAGCTTTGGGTTGGAGGGAGAAGGTGGCTGCTCTATGAAGATCTCAGTTGCACTGTAAGGAGCGCGACTGTATAGTTGTCAAGTTCAGTAAAGAAAAATGTGGGATAAGTGCGGTTAATGAAATTAAGGACTTTTGGTACTGAATTGATCTCCTAAGTGCTAACACAAGGTAACGTAATTCAGATCAAATGTTGGAAACTGTGGTTCGCTAGACCCTCCTTTATTTTCACCAGCAATTTTCAGTAGTATTTAAATTCAAATGAGTTCATAGAAAATACTTTTCCTACCCTTGCTTTACAGTAGTGATGTCTGAAAGAAGCAGCAGGTGAAAGAATGTAAGCAGCAATGTCTTTTAAATCCTCCCTGCCTACTTTTGAAAGATGTTAATCCTTTAACTCATGAATCAGGTGGAGTGTGCCAAGATGGCAGCAGCCACTTCTGGTTTGGCTCCAGCAGTTTCAAGCAAGTTTTTAAGCGCAGAGCTCCTAAATGATGTGCCATCATCTCATCCCAGATTATCATTTAGGAGAAGGAATGGCTGCAAGCAAACCAGCAGGGACAGAGATGTGAACATTGTTCACGTAACCCCAAAACACTCTACAGTCAACACACTGGTCCAAGCCCGTGTGAAAACAGACTCACTGTGCGTCCTTGTTGTCTTACTTTCTCCTGTTCTAGTCTTGCTTGGAACCGTGTCCATGAGCTCTTCAGGGTAAGTTTGGGTTTTTCCCCCCTGCTGCAAGTGTTTGAAGTGACTGACTTGGCTGCAGCTCCAGGTGCTACTGCACATTAATAACAGTGGAACAATTGAGTAGTTTGCAGGTGTGTCAGATTGGTAAATTCAGAACAGGTGAAACTGTGACAGGATGACTTGATGAAGGAAACTGAAACTGAGGTGATGATTACAAAGACTGACAGAAAATAGAGCCTGGAAAATAAATTCAATTTGCTGATGTTATATAACCATCTTAGTGCAGCCTGTAGATTCATTAGTTTGGGAACATACTTTGTAAGAGAGAGTGATTGTGTGTGGCTTTGCTTTTAGCAAATTGACTGTAATTTAGAGTGAAGGTGTAGGAGGTAGAATATATTATTACTCTGACTTTCTAGCTAGTGTGATCTTGTCTAGCAGGTGAGTTTTTCAGTGTGTTCAGCCAGCATGTGTTCCAGCATACTTCAATTTACAGCTGCAAAGATTCTTGAAACCATGAATTGGCACAGTAGCCCTTGATTTTTATTTTTTTTTTAGTTTTATTTTTGTAAATGCTGAGGGCTTAATAATATGGAGAAAGAGTGGTTTATCTTTCTGTACCAGCAGGACATTCACAGATTTGTGCAAAAATGGTGTACAGTAATTGTGTAAGTATTACCTCATTCCAGGTAAAAGACGTGGGGGTGGGGGGGTAGATACTATTTTGAAGATCACCCTTAAGTAGGTGGCACTTGCATGTCGTTCATCCTGGCATGAACAGAAATTACTGGAAGAGCACCAGATGGGGAGGGGAAGAGCAGCAAGGGAATGTAGCTTGCTGCCGATGCCCCAGAGTCCTTTCTGAGCCATGAGAGGGCTCACCAGGCACAGCCCAGGGGTACCCGCTTGGCAGGACCATGGCCTCTGCTCAGCTCATTGTGCCTGGGAGGGCTTCATTTCTGAACCGAGATGGAGGTTACCCCTGCTCTGCTACCACCCTAGCAGTGCAGATTTTGAAATCTTAATTCTCTTAAACAAAGGTCTGATGGATGTCTTGGAGTTTGTCTTCCCTTCTTTCTCAGCTCTAGCAGTAAGGGATAATCTCCTGTAGCTCTGTAATCAAAGCTTTTATTTCAGTTATAACTGCATTTGAGCAGTGTAAACAAGGTCACGCTGGCAGTGGTTTGTTTACTTCTTCATGCTGGTCTTCCAGGTAAACACAAATACCTCATTACCTTTTGGTCTTTTATGTAGAAAGGTGAGGAGAGAAACAGCTTGAGTCCTCCTGTTTAAAATTTCTGCAAATTGCCTTTGAGATTGACCTCTTCGGATTCTTTTCTGTAGATACAGTTAAAGAAATTGAAAAGGAAGGATGTTTCTGTGAGTTACTCATCGCCATTCAATTTTGTAAAAACGTTGCTGCTTCTCTAAAACAGCTTTTTGTTATGAATACCTTATCAGTTGCTCTCCCTTTACAAAAACACTGTTTATTTAAAAACAGATAAAGACTTGGTGGTGTTCCACTTGCCTGGTCAAGTGCATAGAAGGGCCCTGGGATATTTTACAGCCTCACACTGGATCAAAATGCGCAGTAGTGGTGTTTTTCTCCTCTCAAACCTCTGGACCAGAAAGATGATGAAATTAAACTGAGTCTGACAGTTGGGAAGGAATGATGTAATGTATATGTTATGGAAATCTAAGAGAAGGAGGGAGTTTCTATAACTTTACCAAGTTATATTTTAGTACTTCTAATCGAATCTTTAAATTGCTGTGCTGAGGATGCTTTGACTTAACCTAAAATAATATTTCTTCATAATAGATTTTTGCTGACAAAATATATTTTGATACAGATTATTTGACAACTTAACATAGCAACACTGGTGTGGAAAATATCCACGTTCATGTGGCAGTGTAGTTTTACATGTGTATGGTTGAAAATACTGCAGTCTGTCTTCCTGTCCTGATGTCTCAATGTCTGGGATTTTTAGAAGTGTGGAGTACTCAGCAGAGTTAAAATGGGCTGAGGTTTTTGAGATGCTGAAGTACTACAAACTTATGTTTTATAGCAAAACAGTTGGATTGGAGCGTCAGTGAAGGCCAGCGGTAAGGCCTTGTAATAGAAATCTGGAGGGTAAATACTTCAGGTCTCGATATGTTAAGCAGGAGTGGGAGAGCATTTACCTGATGGGAACGCTGGAGTCAATCAGCGATTGAATTGTTCTTCAATGGTGCCTTCTGCCTTTGCCGCATTAGCAAAGCCATGGCCATCTTGGAAAGGGCTCACTTAGTTTGGAGACTCCACAAACTCTGGGCAACCTGTGCCAGTGCTTAGTCACCCTCACAGTCAAATAAAAATCTCCTTATGGAAATTATTTCGGATGTCCTTCCAGTGCTTAAATGCTTTCTCACCTTATTTGTGTACAGCTGTAAACTTGGTGAACTTCTGTAGTGCTTTGGGCCAAGAAAGTCTTTGTTTTTAGTTTAAATATTTGAGCAGTTTGTCCTGCAGAAGAGATAATTATCTATAAGATTATTTATCATACAGAACTTATCTGAAGATTTGTCGGCCATCTGCCTTGTTTGTAATATGATGTTCCTTCTTAATGCTAATACTCTTTATTCCTGCAACCTTTTAAGGATATAGTCAGATGACCTAAAAACCACAATAAATTAGTCCTATGAAATTGCAGCCCTCTTCAACCAAGGTATTGTGACTGACCTAGTCTGTTGATGTACTAAGTAAAATTAGTTTGGCTAAACAAGGGGTGTTATCTGTTCTGGTGGATCAGTGTGTTTGGAACTGTTTTGGGTCTGTACACCTGTCACTCTCACGGTGTGTTTTTGTGTCTGTATCAAGTTTGTCTCCAGAAGAATGCCTTGACAGCTATGCATATGCACACAACTACATTTCTGTTTTGTACATATTTAACTTTTCATCAACACTAAAAATTACTGAAAGGAACAAGATCAAACTGCGTAGACTCGTTGGGAATGTAGGGGTAGAGGGGTAGTCAGCACTGGTCAAGGTGTGAAGGGGAACCTCACCATGGGGCAGCTGTCATGGCACATCTTGACATCTTTGAATACTTTCTAATCAGTCCTTTAATTTCTTTAAACCTTTCTTTGGAAAAAAAAAAAAAATCGGGAAATGTAGGTAAAATAACCAGAAAAGGAGTTTATCTATTCCCTTTTTTTCTGCATGTGTTTTGTTCACTGGCTCTCCAAAGTGTCCTGGTCTGTAAATACGCTGCTTAGTGTAGATATCTGAGAGAAAATATTTTAGGTCAGTGGATAATGATGGAGCTGTGCAGACATGAAACAAGAAAACCAATCGTCTTACTGTGCAATTTCTCGATCATCTTTGTTTTTTTGGCGTAGTGAGAAAGAACATTTCTTCCTCTTAAAACCCTTTAGGTCCTTGTGGCCTTTTAGCATAGGGTTTATTTTTTGGTGGCTCTTTCAATCTGTCTTTTAATGGCTCACAACACAGGATTACTGTGTATGGTGAAGGGCTTTGAGAGTCTAGATGGAAGGGGCTGTTATTGGGCTCTTCTTCAACCATATTGTTCTCCTACTGCTTTTTGCTGCATGTGTTCAAACAGCTTTTACAATTAATGCACATGATTTAAAAATACTTTCTTGAATAGAAATTTACCACACTGAGGCATGACAAATTTATAGGAAGTTTGTAGGAAGTGTGGTGGCTGAGATCGTCAAAATGGATGCAGAATAAATGGCAAAACCCCTTTCTGTCTGGTCTTAAAATGAGTGAATATCTGGATTTTGGGAAACTAAAAATGGGTGTTCAGGTGCATGAGGAGGAGGACCTGTTTAAGAAATAAAAAGTTCAGGATTCTGCTGTAGGTATACAGAAAGACTAGACATAAAAGACAGTGGAGGAAGAAAAACAACCCTATTGAAAACTTTCAGTATTTCTGGGCAATTTTGACAAAACCAAAAATTAGTAGTTTCTTTCCATTTTGTGATTTATGCTTGCTCTCAGGTAATCAAGCTTACTCTGCCATGCTTGAACTTTATTGCCTCTTAATGTTGTTAAGAATAAATTTGAAATGCAAATAATAAGCATCTACTTCTTTTGGCAAGGAGGAATCTATAAGGCCTTTTTTTTTTTTTTTTTTTTTTTTTTAAGATGGGAATTTCCATATTGTTTAGTGTAACAGGGCTTTAGTCAAAATGGGCCCGTAAGAAAAACAGTTGAGAGATACTGAGAAAATAAGCGAGATTTATTTTTAAGTTAAATTGTCAGTAGTTGAAAATAGTTCATCAAATACAGGGCATCATCTGCAGTTTTAAACTTGAGAGTGTTTGCTGCAAAAAGTCTCATTCTGGAAACTCTTAAATTATGCAGCTATTACATTTAACTTCAGAATTTATCAGGAAAAATGTATCTGCAATTAGTGTAATTAGTTACCAAAAGACTTAATTAAGAGCCAAATACACAGATTTTTGCCCCCCACCACCACCCACACACCTTGACAGCTGCAGTTGCTGGTGTTTTAGACTCTGAAGCTTTACCAAAAGCAGAGTTTCTGTAACAAAATCAGTTGTGTTGTGCATTAAAAATGTGATTCTGAAATTCTCATGCACATGGGTTTATATATGTACATATCTTAACAGCTCCTCACGATGTGAAATGACAGTGTTAATAGAAAATACTAATGGAAATTTAATAGCTACTTAAAAAAAGCTTTTAGAAGTTCATTGATGCAGCATTTCATGCATGATACTGCTTTTAATGGCAAAAATACATCATCAGTTAGCATCTGACAGCCTGTTTTCCTTGCAGTTGAAAACAGGAAAGTTAAAACCAGCTGAGTGTTGTGGGGTGGTTGGTTATGCAGTGCTGTGGAATGGGCTGGATAACTTAATGTGTACAGAATTCACACAGTGTTTAGGTTTGAAAAAAGAAGTGTGTGTCTGTAAAAATAAACCTGGTTTAAAAAAAGTTCTATTTAAAAGCAGAGAAAACAAAAACAAAGGTAAAAACTTGATTATTATATCAAAACTATGCCATTTGGTTTTCTAATAAAATCAGGATGTAATTTTATTATTTTTTTCCTCTCCAGATATCCAAGAGCAGTAATTTCTGGATTGGGGTGCTTAGGAGATCCTTAGTCTACAGGGCAAGGAAGAACAGTGTGTCCTCCTTGTGCTGCAATTTCCTTGAACATATAATACAAAACCTTCTTTCCAGCGTTCCTCATGTTTGTTTTCCAACATGTTGGCAGTGGAAAACAGATGATCCTGTTCTTCCAATTTGTATTTAAATCAGGTATTAATACTGTAAAACTTGGTGGAAAAGCTGTTTACCCTTTATCTCCCAGAGCAGAAGGTTTGAGTAATGGTAGTTGTTCTCCATGTAGGGATTTACTTTGTGTCAAAGCAGGTTGGGTTTAGGTAGTCCCTTAGTCCTACAGTAGTTGTTGTTGTCAGCAGTTTTTTATTTTTACTGTAGCTCTTAACAAATTTAGTTTTGAATCAGATGCTGACTACTGCAGTGGTGTTTTATAGTTTGATGACAGATTTCTTAACCCGTCTTAATAACATATATGCTGGCAAATAAGTATTTCCCTCCTGCACCCCGACGATACTTGGCATTTGCTGTGGTTCCACACGTTATTTTCTCAGTTATTTCCCTGAAGCTAAACAGAACCATGCCTTCCTGCTCTTGACAGGCACCTTGGAGTTGGTAATAGAAGGAATAGAATAATAGGAGCAGTCGTTGAGAAGTTTTCAGAGTAAGGATCAGATAAGTCTGACTGTGTAAACCTTGCCACAGTTAGGCTTGTAAAATTCAGCCTTACTACGACATATGTTAGGTACAACATATTTTTGACTAATTCAAGGATAATAAATGCTTGCTTTCCTTTTCGTTTGTGTCCATGTTTCTGGCATAACACACACATATATATTAATTTCATTAAATAGCCTTGCTTGAAAGGTTAAAAATAACTATATCTTATAACAGGGGGTCTCTTTTGAATAAAAGAACAATAATTTGTCAGAAACAAATGATTCTTTTAAAATTGTTTTTTCCTCTCCAGTCTAATGTATTTAAATTTTCAGTATACTGTTGTTAATTATGTTGTTCTTATAATGGTATTTCACAGTTTCTTTGGGGAGTGTACGTACCGGAGTGTCTTTGGGTTTTGTTTGTTTTTTTCATTTCAGCTGTAACATTTGAAATTCTGTGTAAGTGTTGATTGTAGTACTAGGGCAGCAGGAGAAGCAGCATGCTTGTTTAATATCAATGTAATACTAAGGTGAAATAGCCAAAAAAGGTAGTAGAATTAATATTTTTTTTCCTTTTGCAGTTTGCACAGTTGTCTATTTCTAGAGATGTGCTGTTGAACATTCAGAATTGTGAGGAGTATTAGCACAAGGTGTGTTTTCCTCCCAGCTATCTGCCAAGGTTACAAGGTCCATATTTTTTCCTCTGGACTGTTTGGTGTTTCTCTGCTTCTTCATAGGCTGATGATCAGCTTGGAAACTTTCCTTGGTACAGTAGGGAAGAGAGACAGCCAAACCCAGTAAGCTATAAAATACTATTAATATAGTTTTCCTCCTCTTGCTTCTTTCTTAGAGGAAATGATACTGACTATACCCCTTGGAACCCAGCACACAAAAAGAACTGTCTGGCCTTTCATCTTGGCTGGTTTTTTCCTTAGCCTTTTTGCCACTGCAAGAGAGATTCATGACTCTGTTTCTCTGTCATGCTAGGCATTTCAGAAGCTCTTTTAATTCTGAAACGCTAAACCAGGAATTTCCTAAGGTTCATCAAAAGTGCTCTTTGACATAATGAGGTTTCAGCTGGGCCAATGTATTGATAGATGTCAGTCACTTCTGATGGAGAGTCCACAGAAGGCAGATGGCTTTGCATGGCAAGTATCTCCAAATCTGCTACTACTCTTAGTAGCAGGAGATACATATTTTTTTCTGCCTGTGTTACAACGGTGTTCTGCAATCTGTGGGAGGCTTTCATTTCCTGAAAATTGGGTGAAATGATTGTGCCCTGAGATGGTGTTTTACAAGGGTTATGCTTGAATAGCTGCAATAGTGTTAATTCATAATGAGACTTGTGGATTGTTTTATTGCTCTTTCAAGGGGAGCCATGTTTCTCTTGGTTTCCCATGAATCACAGAAAATTTCTGCAGATGGATCAGTTATGGATTGTAGAAGACTTGAAGTGTAAATTGTGGATGGGTTAAGTGAAATCTCTGCATTCTCATTGAATTTAGTCATTCCTATACTGTGGGTTTGCCCCAGATTTTTTCAAAAATATCAGAAACTCACCTAGAGAAGAAATGAATAGTGTCATGCTCCTTCTTCAGTTCAGCAGTGCTAAAGGTGGTGAGGCTGAAAATAATTGCTGCCTGAAGTTAATACGAAGTGGAAATCACAAACTTCTGATTATTTTTCTGGAGTTATTGGTATCAAGAATATCCAGACTTAGTCTAATTAAAGAAGGTAAGGTTTCTGCTTCATAGTTCAGCTACTTGGAGCTTATTAGAAATAATCTAATCTAATTACGTCACAAGTAAGTATCTCTTACTAATTTTACATATGCTAGTTAGAACATTTTTCTCCTGAGTCTTGAAGGCTGGTTTTCATCCTGTTCGTGTCCAGCCAGTTGACTGACATCTTTGTTCATGGAATTGAGTTCTCTGGGTTTGTTGGTACATTTTTTTTTTTATGGTTTCTTTATATGGTTGGTTGTTTGTTTTGGTGGGGGCTGTGTTTGCTTTGCCTTTTTTTTTTTCTTTTT